>CM038214.1:314898955-315241989 GCA_021442155.1 Cymbidium sinense | reverse complement strand
TTCGGTAATCTCTCGAGGCAAGGTGGTGGAAGGTTCTACCCACTCACTCATCTATACTTCTCCTATGGGACTCAATCGAATGATTCCAAGTCTATCTCAAGAGGTGAACCCATAGTATTTAGAGTTGGAAAGTCCAACTCAATCGAAAGAGGAAGATCAAAATTGTTATTAATTAGACTTGAAGAGTTATTAGAATAGAAGAAAACATCTCATCAAGAGACACAAATGTAATTCAAACTAGCTTTATTCTTCAATTTCTTGGAATTATTTGGAGATACAAAGTAGAAGTCAAGTACAGTGAGTGGAGTAAGGGATTTGATGCCTTATCCACTGATACAAGAGTTCTACTAGTAGAAGAAATAGAAGAGCTAGTCGAATGGAAGAAGTCACCATGTGGAAGCTATAACGAAGGTGGAATCACCATGGCTATGCTAAGGGGATATCTGCCAACACATGCTACGCTGCGCTCTGAAGCTCCACTTTCCTAGAGTTGGCCGGCAACTTGCAAACCTTCCTTGATGTTGGAGGTTTGAGCTCAAGCACCGCAAGGAAAGCTTCTTAATCTTCTAATTATTTAGAGGTTTTAGACAAAGAAATGTCCCAACCTTCTTTGGTTTTGGTAGATCACTTGTATCCCCAAGGATTACCCTAATGAAACTCAAAGGTTATTCCATAAGTTATTCCTTTGGGATAACTACAACACCGATCTTGAAACTATTTTCAAGCCCCTTGAATGTGAACAATCCTCCAAAATGTGGCCTAGCATATGGTGGTAAGGCAAAAGTTTGGATCATGACTTTTGCCAACTTCCTCCTGGTCTCCTAGTTCTGGTATGAAAATCAAGTTTCTTTAAGAGATTCTTAAAGATTTTCTTGATTACCATCCTCTTAAAAGAATAAGGTTTGTTTAACTTATCTATAAGAGTAGGACGAGCTACCGGCATGGATATGCATGTGGTGGTGGTATGGTCAAGTGGTGGTGGTGGGAGGCTATGGTGAAGGTCGTAGGGTTTCCTCGGTGGTGGAAAAGGGTGGAGGCGCCGAGGTCATGGTCTCGACCGATCTCTAGTCGCCCCTTGTTAACCACTTCTACTGCTTCATGTTTCTTCTCATAGACCTTTTAGGATTTCTGCTTGGTTAACTGATCTTGAAAAGGCAACTGTTTGGCCTCTCCTTGTAGACTAGCTGGCTTGTTGATAAGCTTCTCAAATATCTTGATAGTGAAGCCCTTAAACATGAAGGTGACGGGCCATGGATATTCTTTAAGAGAATCTCAATGGCATGCTATTCAGGCAGCTGCGATTCACACTTCATACTCAAGTTACGCCATCAGAGAATATAATCAACAAGTGACTCACTAGAGTGTTGTTGTGCTACAACAAGATCACCTACAATAACCCTTTGCTGAGCTCCAGCAAACCTCTTGATGAAGAGTTACTCTAACTCAACAAATGTCTTTACTGAACCATTGGGCAGTTCAACATACCAATCAAAAGTGATACCCGCTAGGCTACTGATAAAGAGTCTAAAGAGTAAAGCATCATTGCCTCCTACATTATAACAATTGGCCCAAAAATGTGCTATGTGTTGCCTCAGGTTTTCACTATCATCGAAGCTTTTAAAGGAAGGAGGCATGAAACCCTTGGGATATTGGATAACATCAAATTCCTCTAGGTAGGGTCTACTCTTTGGAACTGATGATCCTCCCTGGGTTTGAGCCAAAGCTTCTTTCACCTGCTGCTCAACCATGGATTTTAAATCTTTTCTTATATGGAGGTACTTTTCACTACCTTCCTATACATGCTAGTGCTACAATGGGAGGTATAATCTTGGGGGTCCAAGACATGCCAACTTAGTCGACCCGACATTGACTGTAATAGATGAACTGAGGGGCTTATTTCAAGCATTGACATTATGCTAACAAGTCTGTAATCGACCATCCTATCAATCTACTTGACCTTCTACCTTCGTTAGAGGTGCTAGTATTTGGTGTCTTGATCAACCTCATCACCTTCCATGGCTGTTGTTCTTAAGAAGAGATCCTCTAGTCAACCAAGCATACCCATGAATCCCCATCAAGTCATCTTCTGGGATCAAGAACTCTTTTCATCAGACCAAGTATACCCCAAGATCTGCTTCTTCTCCATGAAATAGTGTGCAACTATCTCATCTAAAGAATGATCCAACCAAGTACAAATAGTTTAGCCTGGTGTGATTATCATGCGAGAACCGACCTCACGCCACCGGAGATTCAATCGTGAATGTACTCACTAGATGAATGATACTCCTGACTACTACTAGCTATAAGAGGGGTAACAATCCTAGGATAATTCTCTACCACTGCTGCAACTGAACTGACATCTAGAATATCTGTGATAATTGTCACCATCTCCACATCGAACTGTATGGGCGGAGTTGGTGAAGGGATGGCCACGATGCTTCAAGATCGCCACTCCTTCCACCACCAGAAGGTTGAGCAAAGAAGAGCCCTACTAATGGGTGGGTAGGAGGGTAGGTTCCCTTAATAGTGATCACCATCGGGTGCGCTTTTCCTCGGATGCGGCCTTCATGGCCTTAGATGGAATGGGAGATGCTATAACCTGCACTGGTGATGGTGGATGAGGGGTAGAGCAGTGGGGTGGAGACACTACCGACTCTCTATGTACAGGAACTATCCTCCTATGGTGGCTGGTCCTAGTGAGAAGAATACTATCGCGATGGTCAGGGTAGCCGAAATGGAAAATCAATCAAAGAAAAGGCAAACCTGAAACCTTCATCCGCTAGTAACATGTGATGTATGGGCCTCATGGGCCCTCTCCTAATGAATCCCTCCCTACACTAGGGGATAATAGATCGAAGGTCAAACCATGTCCCTGACTGAGCATCAGATGCTTCACCTACCGAGAATAGATCTGGAGGTCGGTGACACCTCCTACTCCTAGAAACTATTGGTCGCAAGTGCAACCGAGGAGGTGATGAACAGATCCTCCGGGAATCCTCTCTATCTAATCTAGAGAGAGGATGGAACTAGTTTTCTATAACCAGTGATGAAGTGATAATGGGAGACTCATTAATGGATGATTGAGCACTGCCTCTAGCCCCCTAGCTATCCTAGTGTGGAACCGCTTTGATCATTCTGTTCCTATGCTCATGAGTAGGATGAGGAGCGAGCTAGACCCATACTCAAATTTGGGAGGCAAGCCCTAAAACAGGGAGCCCTAGAGGGTACAGGATGGTGGTACTACCGCATGGGCAACATGTGCAACTGGGATGAACTATAACAGAGTCGGTACTGGTACCGCCGGCATGTAATAAATCAAGTTTGTTACTTCCACAACTTTCCTCTTTGGTGAAGAGACATCAGAATCATAAGATAAGTCTTTCCTGATGACCGACTTCTTCTTGGTCACCTTTGTCTATCGACCGTGGTGAGGGAATGCCTCACAACCCCGCCCCTCAAATCCTCAGCCAAAGTGAATCAAGTGGGTATGGTCCAAAGGGAAGTCACTGATCTAAAGCTAGATCCATACTGTGGGGGAAGGTGAAGACAAATTTCTAAGAACCAGACATTTCCAAAACTATAGATGAAAGAAAACTATATTGACACTATAAGAATCTACAATGAGAAATGAACTTGTATCAGATTTCTATCTCCATAGATTTTGAATTTTGAATTTTTAAAATTTGAATCCACATCCAACAACTTGGAAGTGTTAAGTGAGGTTCAAATGGATTTAGGAAGATAGATTGAAAGAGGAATTTGAATATGAATCCAAACTTCAATAAATTTAAGTATGTTAAAATATGGATTCAAAAATTTCATAAGATGCTTACATAGGTTCATTATTTTTTTTTTTGAAATTTGAATTTTTATGATTTTGAGGACCCTTTCCTTTAACAAATTTAGGTATGTTAAAGTAAGGGTCAAGTGATTTTGTTTTTTTTGATTGTTTTGGAAATTTTACTTAGCAAATTTAGGTATGCTAAGTGAAGTGTTTGAGAATGATTTTTTTTTTTTTGTGAATTTTGTTTTGATTTTGGAAAATTTAGAATTCTTACTTAGCAAATTTAGGTATGCTTAGTGAAGAATCTAAGTTTTGTTTGATTTTTGAAAATAGGATTCTTAGCAAATTTAAGTATGCTAAGAAAATCCTAAGTGTTTCATTTTTGTTTGGAATGTTTTGATTTTTGAAAAGGGTAGGATCCTTAGAAATTTGGTATGCTAAGGGAATCCTAAGTGTTTTGTTTAGTTTTTGATGTGATTGAAAGTGAAGACTTAACTTTAGAAAATTTGGTATGCTAAAGATGAAGTCCCACTTAGTTTTGTTAAATGGAAATTTCTCTTATCAAATTTGAGTATGCTAAATGAAATTCCACATTGTGTGTTCAAAATTGTGATTTTGGTTTTGAAAATGGAAACTCTCCTTAGCAAATTTGGTATGCTAAGGGAAGAAGTTCCAAAAGGTGTTTGAAATTTTGGTTTTGATTTTGGAAACTTCACTAAAATTTGGGTATGCTAGGTGAAGTTCTAATATATGTTTTGAAAATGTATGATTTTGGGATTTGGAAACTTCACTTGGCAAATTTGAGCATGCTAAATGAAGTTCCAAAAAGTTGTTTGAAAAAATGTTTTGATTTTGGATTTGCAGACTTCATTTAACAAATTTGGGTGTGTTAAATGAAGTTCCAAATGTATTCAGAAAAATTTTGAAATATGATTATTGATTTTGAATTTTTGGACTTGGAAACTTCACTTAACAAATTTGGGTAAGTGTAGTAAAATTCAAAAATGTGTTTAGAAAAAGTTTGAAATATGATTATTGATTTTGATTATGCATTTGGAAACTTCACTTAGCAAATTTGATTATGCTAAATGAAGTTCCAAATGTATGTTTGAAAACTTTTGTTAGATTTTGAATTTGGAGACTTCACTTAACAAATTTGGGTATGTTAAATGAAGTTAAAATTTGTTTTTTTTTAGATTTTGAATTTGATTGACTTCAATTTTGGATATGTTAAATGAAGTTCCAAATGTTGTTTGAAAATTTTGGAAATATGATTGTTGATTTTGATTTTGATTTGGAAACTTCACTTAGCAAATTGGATTATGCTAAATGAAGTTCCAAAATGTTGTTTGAAAAGTTTTTTGGATTTTGGATTTGGAAACTTTACTTAACAAATTTGGGTATGTTAAATGAAGTTCCAAATGTTGTTTGAAATTTTTTTGAAATATGATTGTTGAAGTTTTAATGTTTTGAAAAGAGGACTTCCATTCAACAAATTTAAGTATCTAGAATGGAGATCAATTTTATTTTGAAATATGAAATTTTTGTGTGTGATTATTGCTTTTTGAAAGGGAGGAATTCCAACTTAAAACATATGTGAGATATTTTTAAGTGGGATTTCCTAAAAGATATTTTCTTTTAGGAATGAAATCTTCATTTAATAAACTTGAGTATATTAAATGAAGATGTTCATGTGTGCTTTTTTTTGAAAATTTTAATTTTTTTATTAAATGAAATTTCCATTCAATAAGTGTGAGTGTATTGAATAGAAAAATCCATGTGTGCTTTTTTGAAAATTTTATGATTATGATTTAAATTTTTTGGAAAAGAGAGTTGTTCATTTTATTTTGAAAATGAAATCTTCATCAAAGTGACTTGAAAGAAGATATTCATTTATGCTTTTGAAGAAATGTTGTTTAGTTTTATTTTTGAAAATCCTACATGTAACAATTATGGGAATTGTTAAATGAGGGTGACAAAATTTTGTGAAAAAATTTTATTATGTGCAATTTTAAGAAAAGATGCTTTTGAAAAGCAAAGTTCTTTTATGGAAGATTTATTATTTTAGGATGAACCTTTCCTTATCATGAAAATGATAATGAGGAAGTCTTTAAAAGATGTTTTCTTTTTATTTAGATATTTTAATTTTACCCAGTAGAACCCAAAGGGGTTTTAAGACCAACAAGGAATGCGGTCCTAAAACCTAAAGATGTTGGCTAACTTAACTCAAGAATGAAATGAGCTAAGTAACGAAAGAAAGATAGTCTTGGATTCAAACCAAAGTACAAACCCACTATTGATATTCAAAGACAATGATCATTTACCAAAGATGGAGAGAGGAACCATCTCCGTGAGTCACCAAAAATTTGTTGGTTTAAAATTCTATTAGGGGTCACCTTCAAATCTGGAGAGAAAGAAAGGCAAGACCTTATAGAAATTCATCTTTTAGGATGCCAGATCCATAGATGTACTATTCAGTGATCAAGTACATCATCAAGAAATAGTGTACTGTCTCAAAAGACAAAAATCACTACTCTTTAATGGACCTAATCACCTTAATAAGGACTCCTAAGGATGATCGGTCTATGTACCGAGATTCTTCCCTACTTTACATGAAAAGTAAAGTAGGTTTATTTTAAACCGCTTCATTAAGTTTCCTACTGGGCAAGCCCCATAGTTAATTACATCCTAAGGGATGGGATCCCTTAAAAACTCTCGATTAAGGTAAATGATGTCTTTTGAAGATTTCAATAGGGAAGGACTATCAATCGATTAGTTTATGTTTGAAAGATCAAATGTGATTGATCAAAAGAGGGAGTTATTATCGAAGCCAAAATGGGAGATAAGTAGAAGATGCTCATGATGCTAGAAACATAGCGAGCATCTCAAACTATCCTATAGTTGAGCTTTACATTTTAGTAATTGATTTAGTTTGTTTGAGTTACATTTTTCATTATAAATTTAGGACTTAAGATTCCTTAACATAAGATTAAGGAAATGCCTAAGAGGTAAGAAATTGTACTTATGGCCTACAAAGGAGAGAAGCAAACTCATAACCTAAATCTAGGGAGCTTTGGCGAGGGCCGAAAGCACAACCTAAATCTAAGGAGAAAATGGGTAATTGGTTTGCCTCCACAAGAGAGGACAAACCACCCGATAGCTTGGACTTACAACTGCCTGGGGGTGGCCACCAACTAACTCCTCCTATGATTTTAAATACATGTAGGCAAGTCTTTATGCTTATGCAAGATAGCTATTATTATTTAGAAAGAGACTAAGTAAACTCACTCCATAAAGAGACTAGATCATGTAAAGGCATGCTTCAAATGACTTAAATCTAATGTAGTTCAAATTTTATTTTTTATTTTCATTTTGGACAATTATTTTGACTTAGGCTAATTGGATTCATATGACTAATGCATGAGAAATAGAGTTATTGGCCAAAATCAACGAGAAGGGAGGAGGTGAGTTTCCACCATGGCTCTCAAAGGTCAAGTTTCTCAAAGGTGGAAGCCCTCCAATCAAGAGTGAAATAAGATGCATTTGTGCATGATATTATAAAAAAAATGATCATCCAGCTAAGGGGTTCTTTTATCTTGATTTTAAACATAAACTTTAGGTGAGGTTATGAGTTATTTAATTATAGTTTGAGTTGTTAAGTTGGGTAAAAGATTTATTTTTCTTAAAGAGTCTAATCCACATTAGCCATACATAAAGCAAGGAAGAAACTAGGAAAATCATGCCACTTAATGCAAAAGCTAATAAATTCAATTGTAATCCAAAAGAATAAATAATCGCACAAACCAAAATATCAAATATGGGTAGCCGAAGCTCTACCCTTATACAACCCGATTATAAATGAATTAAATTACAAGGAAGGAATTCATTATTATGGGGGTCTTCAAGCTTCATTCTTCTTTCTTCTTCTTCTTCTTCTTTTTATTTCTTTCTTCTTTGATTCTTCTTGGATGGTTGGATGGTAGATGCTCCAAGGCTTCACATGAGGCATAAGATAGGATATTATGACCAATGTTCATCCTAATCCCCATAACAATCATTCCAAAATCCTAATTATACAAATTTACATGAAAAGGAAAAGTGGAAATCTAACTAACACCTACAAAATAAAGGTTAGCTAAAATAAACCATACAAATCCCAAGCATGTATATTAGACTTATCACCCCACACATGGGTGACTAAGTCCACCTTATGGATTATGCTTAGGGGGTATAAAGAACCTGTAAGCAAAAGCATTTATATTTTTATTTATGATAGCACCCCTTAAGCACAATCCCCTGCAGAAAAGAATAGTTAGACTAAGAGTGTCCTACCATTCATTCTATGAGCATACACACTAACATCCAGTCTAAAACATAGATCACAAAATAAAACAAGCATCAAACCATGCACCAACCTAACCTAAGGCTAGAAGTGGTGACTTAGGCTAATGTGTGTGTTTTGAAGGTTTGTGTGGTATGCTTAACTATGGCTTTAGGTTCAAATTTTCTAAGTGTGAAGAACATGTTCAACTTAGAGGAGGGTTTAATTTAAGTTGTTTAATCATTTTGGGTTAATTTTATTTCATGTTTTGATTTGGTTTAAGTTGATGCTACAATACTAATTATGAAGAGAGGGAAAGAGAAGATAACTTCTCTTCCTTCCCTAACCTAAGTAATTTCTAAAGTAGATTCACATTTTAGTTTCATTTAGGTGAATTTTTTGATTAAATCTTTAATTAATCCTAAGTTTAGATAAACTCTAAATAAACCTATTCAAAAGAAAGGCATTTTAAGATTAAATAAAATGTACCAAAATTCACATAATACACATTACTTCATTTCTTTCCCAACATATATAACATGCAAATGATAGTATTTAACACACTTTATGATGCATTCTAAGTAATCCATTTAAGGAAATTTAGAAGTTGTATATGCATGATTTTTCTTAAGTAAAAAGGGTTTTCCTTATCCAAATTTTCACATACACACATGAAAGTAAGAAAGGCATAAGTGAATACAATGCCATTGTTAACCAAAGGTGTAAGGTACAAGACCTACTTAGGGCTACTTAAAGCCTCACAACCTCAGGGTTATTCAGACTAATATATCACTTTTCTTAAATACAAACATATGTATAAAAGAAATGAAATATAAAAGGAGAATGCAAAAGTTGTTTAATGGATTCATTTTATTTTATGCAATTTATGTATGCAGATATAGGCAAACCTTTTTAGGTGATAGCACAAGGATGAATAGGGTATGAAATTATGTAAGTGTTGGGATCTTTTCAAAAGAACCCTACATCTTACCAACTCCAATTCAAAACTATACCAACATAAGAAAGAAAGGAAACCTATGCTAAGCATGCCTTTATAATCTATCACATGCAGACTCATAATTAAGATATAAGTAGCATACTTTTAGATTTGGTATTTGATTTATAAGTTTTGAAAATAATTTGGATTTAGTAGTGCTAATAGCCATTCATATTTCTACTTTAGCCAACACATGAAAATTGACATAAAGTAAACAATTTCATTTTAAAATTTGAATTTCAAAATTATGAATGCATGAAATCACATGGCATACAACTTAACATGTTGGGGAAAGATCCAAAGCAATGAAAGCATGTAAACAAACTCACTTCACTTAGATCCTAAAGACATTCTTATGGAATAAGAAAGTTTAAAATAAATCAAAGTGAATTTCAAAGTGATTTTGTTTAGTTTGAAGTTTGATTTAATTTTGAAAAGGTAAGGTGAGTTTGTTGTTCCTAACCCATTCCCACATATGTTTGATATTTTTTTGTTTAATTTTTAGATAATTAGATCCATTTTATGCATTTATTAATTAAGTAGCTTAATTAACCCTTACCTACACCACCTTAGAAGAATTAACTAAATAATTATGAGCCAATGAGATGACATAAAACCCATAAGGAATTTAAATTTTCAATGCACCCACAAAAAAAGGGTCTAATATAATGGCTCAAATTAAAAGTTAATTAAGCTAAGATATTTAGTTTCAAAACACCCCTTCATACTTATGAATTGGGTTTTGATTTCCTTAATTGAACTTAGTCTATTAAATACCCAAGCATCTACCCAAAGTAGATTAATTAAGTTAGAACTTTAGAATTTTTAGAAATTGATTAAGGGGATAATTAATGAATTAACTTTTAATTAAGAGGAGATTAAGGAGAGAAGAGGGGGGTTTAGGGAATAACTTAGGGAAATGCCCCAAAAATATTCCATAAACCTCCTACTTACTGGATCTGACCTTAATCAACCCTAATCATATGTTAAAATAACTAATCATACCTTAATTATACTTAATTACATAAGGACAGTAATTAAGGAAACCATATGCCATTATTCTAATCAAGTATTCAACAAATCCCAAGAAAATTAGGGGAGATAGAAGTCATCCCCTAAAACTTACCCAAGAAATTTTGGATTAATCAGAGGCCTAATTAAAAATTAATTAGTAATATAAGCTTTCTAATAAAACCCAAATTCAGAAAAAATCATAATTCAAAACCCATTGAAATTAATTTTAAAATGTTCTAGGTTTAATTATCTATCCATAGGATTTTATTTTGCATTTTTTTGAATTTTCTAGATAGAGTTATGAATTTTATAAGATCTCTAAGTGAATTAGGAATTAATTAAGCATTTTAAATAATCCCTAACTAATCCCTGGCTAACAATGCATGGATATGGTGGCGCGCTTTACATGTCCATGCCGTGAGGGATTACTTAAGTCATCACATCACGGGGGCTGCTAGCAGCGCGCTTTAATCCTCTATCGTCTGATCAAAGATCAGATGGCAAGGGATCTCCCCGTGTTTTAAATTGGATAAAAGGAAATCTAAATGTGTTGAATTATCTCAGTCGTCCATCTAAAACATGCGGATGGATGGCTGAGAACATCCAAGTTCTTCCCCTTGATCAATAGAGATCATCCATGATCAAGGGGAAGATCCAAGCTTGATCTAGCATGGAATCAAACCAAATTCAACCCACACCATCTAAAGATAGAGAGTGGCAAATCCAATGGTCAAAAATTGATGGGGTGAAAATTTCTTTCACAAAGCTCCACACCACATTGAGTTTAATGGTAAAAATCCCATACCTCATCGGAGGTGATCACCAATGCTCGATTCCCTTAGAGAAGCTTCATCTGGTTGAGAAGAAGCCTTGCTGAGAGTATAAGCACTTGAGGTTGAGTGGATCAATGTATAGACCAACTCCTCCTTAGGTAGCTTACTAGCTTAATATCCCCTCCTTGCCTTTAGAACTTGGGAATCAACTTAGGTGAGCTTGACTTGGTCACCTAAGTGTGCTTGCAAAAGGAATTAGAAGGAAATGAAGTGTGGAAGAAGTTGGAAATTCAATTGGCATCCCCTATTTTCATTGTTTGAAAAATTGAGAAATGGGAGAATGGAATGAGCTCTAGGATGCTTTCTATCACTCTCTGATGGCTCCTAGGTCTCACTAGCACTCAATCAATTAGGGAATGATGCATTTGAGTTTGTTTAGGGGGAGTATATCTCCCCTTGAAGGATCGATGACCGATAATGGACATGCCATTTTGATCCAATTGATCATAGGCTGAGGGCTGTTTGATCACTTAGGAGTGTGCACATGGTCAATTTGAGCCAAGGAGTGGATTTCCAGCCTCCCATGTGCTTGAATTTGAGCTTGAGAGGGAGTTTGAATTTCCAATTTTTTTGACCATAGGGTCGGGTTTGGTCTAGGGACCAAATGGGCTAACCCAAACCCATTGGGTTGGGTGCACCACTCATCACTAGGTCCCCTTGAGCTTTTAGGAAAGCTTCAAGTGAATGTGAGGAGGGTATGACCAAATTACCCATGGATCAAGCCAAATTTGTTCTATGGCCTGGGTAGGATGGTCATTTTGCTATTTTTCCACTTTGGACATGTTGGTATGTGGAGAAACTAGGTTTGGCCAAGTTTCATGAGATTTGGAATTCATTTGATAGGGTTTGGCTCATGTTGACCCATTTAGGTCAAAATGGGTCAACTTGGGTCAAGTTGACCAATAGGTCAAATTGGGTCAAACCAAGGGTTTGGTCAAGTTCATATGGCCATTTGAAATGTCTTGGTGGCTTTGGTTTGATTCAATTTGGTATAGTTTTGAATTTGGCTCATATGACTTCATTTAGGTCAAATGGGTCAAGTTGACCTATTTGACCCATTTGACCTATTTGAGGTAGGTCAAGGGTAGGTTTAGGTTAGGTTAGTCATATGGAGTGGATTGGTATCTTTGTTTCCAATCAATTTTGGTTAAGTTCAATTTTGGCTCAACATGACCCCTTTTAAGTCATGTTGGGTCTAAGGTCAATTGGGCTAGGTTGGGTCTAGTTGGCCAATTGAGGCTTTGGTCAAGTTCCACAAGTGATTTGGAATGGACTTGACCCATTGGTTTCAATCAATTTGGCTTAGATCAAGTTTTGACACATTTTGACCCTTTAGGTCAACTTGGGTCAAGTGAGCCAATTAGGCTAGGTTAGGCTCAAATGTTGGCTTGATCAAGTTCAAACATAGGTCATGAGTGAACTTAGATCAATGGTTTTAATCAATTTGGCCTATGGTAGAATTTCTATGTAAGGTTTCATTTTGTTGGTGTTGACTTGGTCAACCCTTAGGTTTGACTTGGTTTGACCCAATTTGATTAATTGATCATCCCATGATTATTGTTGATCATGATGAGAGGGATATATGAGTTTGGTTCAATCCAATTTGGTTAGGATCAAAATTTGGCTCATAAGGTACTTTAGGTCACTTTGGGTCAAGTGAGCCTAAGTGGGTCAAGTGCTTGGTCAAAGCTTGATTTGAAGTTGGTTGATCTTGTATATGGACTCATGATTGAAATATAAATCCATTTACAAGTGGTTTGAAGTCAAATGGGTTTAGATCCATTTGACAATTTCATATTCAAAGGAAGAATATGAAAGGGTTTTGGTTTTGATTTTGACTTAGGTTTTGATTGTTTGATTGAAGTTTGGATTTATATATGAGCTCATGATTGTAGGTTGATTGAACCATGAGAGAAAATCAAGAGTTTGGCATGATTTGAAATTGATTTGGCTAAGTTCAAGATTTTGACTTGAAAGGCTTAGATTGGATTTTGAGTTGATTTTGAGTTTGATTTTGGAATTGGTTTTGATTGTTTGAATTTATATTTTATTTATGTATGCGAATATAAATGGGAATATAAATGGATCATGAGAAAATGTCCAGGGTTTGAAGTGATTTGACCATGATTTGGGTTAAGTCCATTAAGAAGGATTTAAGGGACTTAAGAAAATTTTGGAATTTAGTTTTAAATTTTTGAATTTGGTTTGATTGATTTATATTTATATTTCATTTATATATGTGAATATAAATGAGATTATAAATGAATTATGAGAAAATTCCATGACTTTGATATGGTTTGATGATGGTTTAGGCTAAGTTCATTAATGGAAAATTAAGACTTAAAGAGATTTTAAATTGGGAATTTAATTCTTGGATTCGATTTGATTGATTTATATTTATATTTCATTTATATTTATGAATATAAATGAGAATTAAAATGAGTTTTGAGAAAATCCCAAGGATTTGAATTGATATGATCAAGGTTTAGGCTAAGTCCATTAATGGAGAATTAATGACAGGAAATTTCAAGGATTTTAAATTTGAAATTTTGAGTTTAGTTTGATTGATTTGAATTTATATTTCATTTTTATATATGAATATAAATGAGAATATAAATGGATTTTGACAAAATCTCAATAATTTGAATAGGTTTTGATCATGATTTTGGTTAAGTCCTTAAGAGGAGATTAAGGACTTGGGAAAAATTTGAACTTATGAATTTTTAATGGATTTTGATCATGGGTTTCAATCATAGATTTCAATCATGGATTTCAATCATATGGAGTTGATTTGAATTTGGAGACAATCAATTAAGATTGATTTGGAGTTTGACTTCAAAGAAGGAAAGTGAGGAATTGTAAGCTAAGGGGAAATTTTCCTAACACCCCAAGGCATGACCTATTCCTATGGCTAACTCTTCTAAGTCTCTAGGCTAGGAGAGTCCTGGGGAGTCATATGTTTAAGATGGAGGGGTTGAGAGCTCATTCTAAGACTGAGGTCAACAGGTTCATAGGAGTACCATGATATTTTGCATCATTTCCATCCATCCAGATGAACCAGATAAGGGTAATAGCAATTAAAACTTTGATATGACCTTTCACAATTTTTTTGAAAC
This sequence comes from Cymbidium sinense, assembly GCA_021442155.1. Taxonomy (NCBI): domain Eukaryota; kingdom Viridiplantae; phylum Streptophyta; class Magnoliopsida; order Asparagales; family Orchidaceae; genus Cymbidium; species Cymbidium sinense. The sequence continues at coordinate 315,227,924 of CM038214.1, read as the reverse complement.
AAACTTTAAGGAGTTGATATAAAGAAAGAGAACCATGAAAATAGTTGGTATTAAATAAATCATCATACCAAAGCCATAATTTAGAAGAAATTGCACCATTGACAAAATATGATTTATATTTTCAATATGAAAGCAACAATAGCACTTAGATGGTAAATAAAATGCTTTAATCTAGAGCAAAGAGTCCACAGAACAAAGTTATTCAAAATCCTCTATGCTAAAACTAATAGGATATGGGAATGATATTGTTCCAAAGTTTAGTAAAGACATTAGAGGGGTTCTATTTATCTCTAATAAAATTCCAAACCTTTTCGTAACAAAATCACCATTATAAGAAAGCTTAAAAAGAATTTGATTAGGTTTGTTAGAAGAAATGGGGATATTTCTAAAGTTGTCAAAAATAGAAATAGGGATATAATTCTCAAGTTTACTTTGATAGCAGTAGTAGAGTGGGTAGATAAAAGGGTGTTAATAGAGCCATTGCCAATCCAATTGTCTTGCCAAAAGAAAGAAGAATGTGAATGAATACCCAAGATATTAAGGATTCGACAACTCATTTAATGAGGCAAAGCCTTTTACAAACCGTAGAGTCACCAACTTTATAAGCACTATAAGAGTTTGTTTACCTTGGCAATATTTTCCATCATAAAATTAGCCCAAAGGCTATCATTCTTTCTAAAATTCCACGAGCTTATGAGAGAAAGCGGTGATCACTAGGTTTGTTTGCAACCAAGAGCACCATCACCAAAAATACCACAACATTTATGCCAAGATGTCCAATGCATTCTTTTGGTAGAATTATTGGAGCCCCAAAAAAATTTATTAAGCAAAAGATCAATTTGATAAGTGTAGCATTAGTGGGGATAATAGTCCAATCAAATAAAGAGGCATTGAATTGAGAGTGCTTTTAAAAATAGTGAGCCTACCACCAAAGGAAAGCAAATGGAATTCAAGCAAAATTTTATTTAAAATTTTTTGAATTAACTAATCAAAAGATGGGATCGTTCTGGGCCTTTAAAGAGAGGAGCACCCAAGTACCTTAGAGGTAAGCGTTGATGTTTAAAATTAGTGATATGCAAGATTTGATTGATTTTATTATTGGAGATACGAGAGGAGGTGATAAAATAGCTTTTGTTATCATAGATAGAAAGGCCACTTTCTCAACCAAATTTATTTATAAAATTCTTGAGATTCCTGATATGATGAATAGAAGCATTGCAAAAAATAATGAAATCATCTGCAAAGCTTAAGTGGGAAACATGAAGACCACCAAGAGTTTTGTAGTACATACTATGATTGTTTAAGAATAAATCATCGATGCTCCTAGATAAGTACTCAACAATGATAATAAATAAAGCAAGACATAAAGGATCCCCTTCTCTTAAGTCATGGGAAGAGGGAAAGAAACCCAAGGCTTTCCCATTAAGAAAAATAAAAAAACTAGGCATTATTAATACATTTTTTAATATAAATAAATAAATTTATCAAAAAAACCAAATAAATTCAGAATATGGAAAAGAAAATCCCAAGAGATGTTGTTAAAGGCTTTGGTAATATCTAATTTGAAAAGAATGTTGCCACCTCTATTCTTAGCATCAAGATCATGAATTGATTTGGGCAAGTAAAATTGATATATACTTCTAACAAAACTAGTTTTGTTGAGAGAGATAGATCTATTAAGTAAAAGACTAAGCTTGTTGGTAAGAATTTTAGAAATCAACTTATTAAAGAAGGTGCAAAGAATAATAGGTCTAAAATCACTCCAATAGTCTAGATTATCTTTCATAAGAATGAGAACAATAGAAGTACTAAAAATATCTAGGAAAAGGATTATCATTAAAAAAATCAATCACCCTCAATCAAATCATTTTAATGATAAACCAACATTTTTTTGAAAAATTGAGTTGTGAAACCCTCAACCAAAGAAAAAATCTATGTTCATGCTATTTAGAACTTCAAAATTTCATCTTCATTAGGTACAATGGTAAGCAAATCATTATCATCATTAGTAATAATAGAAGGAATCAAATGCGGTTTAGAAATAGCTTCATAAGAGCAATTCTTATTAAACATATTTCTAAAGTAATTAATAACAGATTCCTTAATATCATTATTCTATGTAATCCAATCTCCATTGTCATCTTTAATTTTTGAATATTATTTAAAGCTCTCTATTTATTAATTAAAGCATGGAAATAGCTAGTATTCCTATCACCATCCGCAATATTTTTACTACTAGCTTTTTGGTGCCAATAAGTCTCTTCCATATTTTAGAAGTTAACAAGTTTATCTTTTGCCTCAGTCAAGTCCTTAATCTTAGAAGGATCATATATAATAGAGACTTCAAGATCACAAACCCATTTTTCCATATCTTTAATATTAACAAAAAGGTTATTAAAACAATGCTTGTTCCATCAACCCAAATTTTATTTAAATCTTTCAAGTTTAAACCAAAGTCTATTCATCCCCATAATCAATTATTATCGATGCAAAGGAGCTTTCAAATTAATAGCCACAACATCAAAAAAAAAATATGTTGAATCCACATGTTCTCAAATCTAAAAGGAGAGGAGTTTTTTAATCTATTAGAATTATCTTTAATAGAAACCGTAAGAGGAGCATGATCGCAAGGTTCTCAGAAATGAAAAATAAGTAATACAAGTAATCTAATGAGTATTAAAAAGGATTCAGCCCAACCTTTGCCAAAGTCTAGAGTTTTCCCAAGTATAATTAGAACCCTTAAAGACAATATCAAGCAAATTAAAATCAAGGATCATATTGGAAAAATCTACCATGGAATGAATATTGGGAGAGCAACCACAACTTCATTCAGAAGAGAATAAAATAGTGTTGAAATCACCACCAACAAACCAAGGTTTGTTGACCTAGGTAGCAAAATTCCTCAAAATATCCCAAAGAAGATTTCTACCAGATCTATAACAAGATGCATAAATAAAAGAGCCCAAAACACAATAGTCACCATAGGGTTTTAGGTTTAGGGCTTAGGGTTTTTCTTTATTATTATTTTTTTTTGAATTTTTTAAAAATTAAATAAACTCGTAGTTTTAAGTTTATTTAGTTTTTTATCTATTTTAATTTTTTCATTTTTTTATTTTTTTTAGGTTTATTTTTATTTTTATTTACAATAGTTTATTTATTTTAGTTTATTTTTTAGGTTTAGGCTAAGGTTTAGGTTTATTTTTTAGTTTAGTTTTATTTTTATTTTATATTTTAGGTTTAGGTCTTAATTTTTATTTTTAGTTTAGGTTTAAGTTTTTATTTTTATATTTAGTTTAGGTTTAGGTTTAGGTTAAGGTTTAGTTTATTTTAGGTTTAGGTTTAGGTATTATTTATTTTAGTTTAGGTTTAGGTTTATTTTTTTTATTTTAGGTTTAGTTTTCTCTTAGTTTAGGGTTTAGGTTTATTTTTTTATTAATTTTTAGATTTAATTTTTAGGTTTATTTTTTAAGTTTAGGTTTTTATTTAGTTTTATTTTATATCATTTAGGTTTATTTTGTTTTAATTTGGGTTTAGTTTCTATTTTATTCAGTTATTATTTTTTTTAATTTAGTTTAGGTTTTATTTATTTTATTTTAGTTTAGCTTTTATTTTTCTACTTTATTTTCTCAGTTTAGGTTTTACTTATGTTTTTTTATTTTATTATTTTATTTTATTTTGATTTAGGTTTTTTTTATTTATTTTATTTTAGGTTTTGTTTAGCATAAGTTTAGTTTTTAGCTTTATATTTAGGGTTTAGGTTTTAGGTTTTTTTTATTTGTAGGTTTTATTTTTTAGTTTAGGTTTAGGTTTATTTTAGTTTATTTTATTTTATTTAGTTTAGGGTTTAGGTTTAGTTTTTAGGTTTAGGTTTAATTTATTTTTATTTATTTTAGTTTAGGTTTAGGTTATTTTAATTTTGTTTTATTTTAGTTTAGTTTTCTTTAGTAGGGTTTAGGTTTTATTTTTATTTATTTTAGGTTTTATTATTTATTTTTTTTAGGTTTAGGTTTTTGTTTAGTTATTATTTTATTTTATGTTAAGTTTATTTTATTTTATTTTAGTTTAGTTTTATTTTATTTTATGTTTTTATTTTAGGTTTATTTTAATTTTTTAGTTTATTTTAGGTTTTATTTATTTATTTTATTTTAGTTTTTTAGATGATTTTATTTTAGTTTTGGTTTAGGTTTACTAGGTTTTATCTTTTATTTATTTATTTTATTTAGGTTTTATATTTATTTATTTTATTTTTTATTAGTTTTAGGTTTAGTTTAGGTTTCTGGTTTTAGTTTTAGCTCAGGTAGGGTTTAGGTTTAGTTTAGCTTTAGGTTTATTTTAGGGTCCAGTTTAGTTAGATTTAGGCTCAGCTCAGGCCTAGGGTTTAGTTTAGTGTGGGTTTAGTCAGGTTTAGATTTAGATTTAGGGTTTAGTAGTTTATAGGGTTTATGCTTTTGGTTTAGGATTTAGGTTAGTTAGGGTTTATAGGTTTGGGGTTTAGTTTAGGTTGTTTGTTTAGGTTTGCTTAGGGTTTATAATTTAGGTTTAGTTTAGGGTTTAGGTTTAAAGTTTAGGTTTGTTTTAGGCTCAGTTTAGTTTTGTGGATTTAGGATTTAGGGTTTAAGGTTTAGGGTTTAGTTTTTTTTTTTAAAAAAAAAAAATTAAGCAAAGCATTTTTTATTTAGTATATTTTATTTTTTTAGTTTATTTTATTTTTATTTATTATAGGTTTATTTTATTTTATATATGGTTTATTTATTTAGTTTTTTTAGGTTTAGGTATGTTTATTTTAGTTAAGTTTTATTTTGATTTATTTTATGTTTAGGTTTTATTTTTTTATTTTATAGATTTAGGTTTAGGTTTTTTTTAAATTTTTTTTAGGGTTTTATTTTAGGATTATTTTTAGGTTTTTATTTTTTTGGTTTATGTTTAGGTTTATTTTAAGTTTATTTTAATTTATTTAGTTTAGGGTTTAAGTTTAGTTTATTTTAAGTTTAAGTTTGGGTTTATTTATTTTAGTTTATTTAGTTTAGGTTTAGGTTTATTTTATTTTGTTTATTTATGTTTAGTTTTTTTTTTTAAATTTAAGGTTTATGTTTATTTTTTTATTAATTTAGGTTTATTTTTAGGTTTAAGTTTTATTTTAATATATTTTTTTTTTATTTTTTATGATTAGTTTTATTTAGGTTTTTATTTTAGGTTTATTTTAATTTTTATTTAGTTTTATTAATTTATTTTAGTTTAGTTTTAATTTTATTTTATTTCATTTTATTTTATGTTTAGGTTGGTTTAGTTTTAGTTTAGGTTTATTTTATTTATTTATTTAGTTTATTTTGGTTTAGGTTTATTTATTTTTTTTTAGGTTTTATATAGAGGTCATTTTAGGTTTAGGTATGGGTTTGAGGTAGGTTTAGGGTTTAGGTAGGGTTTTAGGGTTTAGGGTTTAGGGTTTGGGGTTTGGGGGGTTTAGGGTTGGCTAGGGTTTAGGTTTTGAGGCTCAGTTTAGGGTTTAGGTTTAGTTTAGGGTTGTGGTTTATGGTTTTTATTTTGTTATATTTTTATCTTTAAAATACAAATGGTTTAGTTTAGTATTTTATTTTTATTTTTATTTAGGTTTATTTTTATTTTATTTAGTTTAGTTTATTTATTTTAGGTTTATTTAATTTAGTTGGTTTTATTTTAGTTTTAGGTTTAGGTTAATGTTTAGGTTTATTTTTAGTTGAGTTTTATTTTATTTCATTTTAGGTTTAGGTTTTATTTTATTTAGTTTAGGTTTATAGGTTTAGTTTATTATTTTTTATATTTTAGTAGTTTAGGTTTATATTTATTTTATTTTATTTTATTTGGTTTTAGTTTAGTTTAGTTTAGTTTAATTTATTTTAGTTTAGTTTTATTTTAGTTCAGGTATAGGTTTATTTTATTTTTTTTTTAAGTTTAGGTTTTTTTTTTAGTTTAGGGTTTAGGTTTTTTTAGCTTTATTTTTTAGTTTTTGGTTTTATTTAGTTTTTATTTTATTTTGTTTTTAGGTTTATTTTATTTTTATTTTATGTTTAGTTTTATTTTATTTTAAGTTTTATTATTATTTTTATTTTATTTTTTAGTTTAGTTTATTTTTATTCATTTTATTTTATTAGTTTATTTTATTTTATTTTTTAGGTTTAGGTTTTGGTTTTAGTTTAAGTTTTATTTTATTTTATTTTATTATTTTATTTTTAGTTTTTTTTTTTTATATTTTTTTTTTTAGGTTTTATTTAGTTTAGGTTTAGGTTTTTTTATGTTTAGGGTTTGTGGGTTTAGCTTAGGGTTTAGGGTATTTTTTTTAAATAAATAAGTAAATCAGTAGGTTTAGATTTATTTAGTTTATTCTTTATTTTAGTTTATTTTATATTTTTATTTAGTTTAGTTAATTTATTTTAGTTTAGGTTTTTTATTAATCCCACAGCTTAATAGGATAAATCATATCGATCTAGCAGATCTAATCACGACCATCCATTTCGATCATGGGAAATGGACGGTGCATGATCTAACGTCGCGAGAGAATGGAGTCCGATCATTGCTCACTTGATCCGAAGCTTACCGAGCTATCAACGATCAAAGGATCCCACACCTTCACGACATTGATCGGAGGGGATCCAACGATAAAGATCACACGAGATGCAAGTTTTCTTCAAAAAGCTCCAACCCATTTTTTCCTAAGGATCAATTTTGGAAGCATACCTAACTGGAGCTCAAGACCGATCTCGAAAGATTGAGGAAGCTTCATCTCGTGGAGATGAAGCCCTATCGAGCAACAATTGGATCAATTCCATGATGTTCGCTTAGAAGGCCACGAACCAATGATTTGGAGCTCGACTTTGATCGAAGTCCCACCTCCGATGCTCGAGAAGCTTGGGAGATGACTCATTCTTACTCGATGAGGCCTAGGGAAGGTGCATGTAAAGTTAATTTGAGTTTAATTGAGAAATGGGAAGTTATGTAAAAAATGGAAGTGTCATATTTTAGGACGGATGGGAATGACATTTTTTGATCAAAAAATGAGCTTGAGAGCTTAGGGAATGGCTTTAGTGTCTCGTCATGGGTAGCTAGGGCTCTTTGGAATGATTTTTGTGTGTGTTTGAGTGGAAATAAGAGGGTGCATACCCCCTTCATCTTAATCGAATGGTGGGATCGAGTTTGGCTTTTAGTGGCCGTCAAATCATCTTAGGGAGTCATGGGTGGCAGGGAGGAGGTGAGTTGGCTCGCATGGTTTGTTGAAGGTGTGGAGGTGGCTTCCAAAGAAGAATCATGGGTGTCATATGGGTTTCAAATGCTCCAATGGGAAGGGTGAGGGGATTTCACCTCCCACGGGTCATGGCCGACCCAACCACCCCTTGGGTCAGGTTGGCTAATGTCTTAAGTGCCTAGGTGGACCATTAGGAGAGTACCAAGTGGCCAAGGAATGGAAATGACCACTTAAATTGGTGATTTGTCTCATGTGATGCCCTTGACCCAAGGGTAGAATGATCATTTGGCATTAAAATTGATTTGGGAAGATTTGAAATGAGCCAAAAGTGGGTTAGCCCAAATTTCAAGTCAATTGGAGTTGATTTGGTTAGGTTTGGCTCAATTTGACTCATTAGGTCAAATTGGTTAGGTTGTCAAGTTGACCAATTGGTCAAATTGGGTCAAACCAAAGGTTGGGTCAAGTTCATATGATCATTTGGGATGTTGAGGTTCAATTGGTTTGGTTTAGCTTGGCTTAGATTTGATTTTGGCTCATTTGAATTCATTTGGGTCAAATGGGTAAAATTGACCAGTTTGACCAAATTGGCCAAATTGTCTTGGGTTGGGTGTTGGTTTGGGTTTAGTAGACCAATTGAAGGTGATTGTAGGCTTTGGTTTCAATTAATTTGGATTTGGTTTTGATTTAAGCCAACTTGAACCTTTAGGTCACTTTGGGCTAGGTAGGTCAATTGGGTTCAATTGGGTCCAATCATGGCTTTGGTCAAGTTCAACCATCAATTTGGAATGAACGTGATCCATTGGTTGCAATCAATTTGGTTTTTATTTTGATTTGACCCAATTTGGTCTTTTAGGTTAATTTGGGTCAACTTGGGTCAAGAGGGCCAATTGGGTTTTGGTTTGAATCAATTGAAGGTCAAGTCATATTCAAATATTGATTTTGATTTGGTATGAATCATTGGTTTCAATGAATTTGGCATAGGTTGCAATTTGGCTAGTTTGGGTTAATATGGGTTAAGGGTTTGACTTGGTCAAATCACCAAGTTGACTTGGTTTGACCCAATTTGAGATAATTGATCAACCTAGGGTGATCAGTAATCATGATGGGAGGTTTTGATTGACTTGGTTCAATCCAATTTTGGTAGGATTAGAATTTGACTCAAATAGGTCAATTGGAAAAATTGGGTTTAGTTGGCTTGATATTGGGTTGAGTTTGATTTAGTTAAGTTTATATATATGGATTTGGGATTGAAATATAAATTCAATTGCAATTGGGTTGGATTCAAATGGGTTTTGGTTCATTTGAACATTTCAAGTCAAAAGGGTTAAGTTGGGTTTGACTTGGGTTGATTTTGGTTTGGCTTGATGATTGTAGATTTCATTTATATTTTTGAATATGATTGAAGGTATGATTGATTCATGAGAAAATCAATTGAATTTGGGTTTTAGAATAAAGGAATTTCGCTAAGTCCATGGAGTTGGATCATGTGGCTTAGGTTTGGATTATGATTTGGTTTAATTTAGTTTTGATAATTTAATTGTATATTTCATTTAAATTTATGAAGATGACTGAAAATCTGACTGATTTGTGAGAAAATCAATTGAGTTTGACTTGATTTGGATTAAGATTTAGCTAAGTCCATGGGATTGGTCATATTGTTTAGGAAGGGTTTTGATTTAATTTGATTTAGTTTGATTTAGTTTTGATAATTTGAATGTACATTTGATTTATATTTAGAACGATGATTGAAGATATAAATTGACTATGAAAAAATCAATTGATTTTGGATTGAGTTGGATTAAGATTTGGCTAAGTCCATAGGATAGGTCATATGGCTTAGGAAGTGTTTCAAGTTTGTATTTGATCATGGTCTTCAATCATTTGGTTTTGGAATTTGGGTTTAGATTTGAATTTGAATTTCATGTTTGAATTGAACTTGAGGTTTGGTTTGAGAAGGTGAACATGGATTGGATTTGGGTTGTAGGGTAGATCATCTTAATCCCTAAGGCATAACCTAATCCTATGGTTAACCCTTCTAAGTCTTTAGCTTAGTGTTTACCTAATTGAAGTGTCTTCTGACTAGGGAAGTCTTAGTGTCTAGAAGACTCCTAAGTCTTAGATGGAAAGATTGAATTCGCACTCTAAAAGTGAGGTCAACAGGCCTTAGGCTCCATAGTGTTGCCCTTGGAGATAGATGATTGGAAGACCAAAGCCAAGTTTTATATTATAGACTCGAATACATCTTTCAACGCTTAGAGACCATGGATACTTGAGAACAACATAGTTCCATCCTCTCTACATCAGTGTATGAAGTTCGTGAGAGGTGGGATCATCTACTATGTCAAAGGAGATCTCAAGCCATTTATAGTTCACAAGGTCAACATATATGAGGATGCAGCTTACTACCTCCCTAAAATCAACAAGTTTATTTTCAAACTTGGCCAAAGTTTAAAAATAAAGAAAAGAAAAAGAAAAAAGAAAGAGAAAAGAAAAAAGAAAAAAGAAAAGAAAATGAAAGAAAATAGGGAGAGAAATAGACTTGGAGGAGGAAGTGTGACATTAGATTCCACCCACGCTTTACTCCATTCAACATATGGGAAGGACTACCTAACCTCCACCGTGAGGAAGAGGCCCGTGAGGTAGTCCTGGGGTGGAAAACCTTTTATTGACCACCCAATAAAAGATATGTCCTAGCTAGCATACACTATCCATATGGACTTAGAATCTAGTTCATAGGATGAGTCTTATATGGTGAGCACACCACCTCTCTTCTCAGTAGTAGATTCCCTTGGAGGTGACACTTGAGTCATAAATGAAGATTGGGCAAGGCAAAGCATAAGTGTATCCAAGTCTATATGTAAAATAGTTAAGCATTAGTAACCTTAGCTCTAACCCCACTTTCCTCTCAAAACGAGGGTTGGTGGTAATGAAGCCCCTAAGTCATCCATGTGTGAAGACAGAGGTTCTTTCAAGCATCATCCTCAAGTCAAGAAGTTGATGTAGAATTTGAGGATGATTCATATAAAGATTTAATAGAATTATCTTTTGATTAGTACTTGCCTTGTGTTCATAATTTAGCAAAGAAAGGGCTAATCACACATACTTGGTCAAAGCATAGGTTAGACTACTTTGAAAAAATATGGAAGAACAAATGCAAAAGCTCTCAATCAAGATCGACTATGATTCGATACAAGGTCCAATGATGATGACCGCTTAATCATCACCAATCATTTGGAATCAGTTCTTTTCAAATCACATTAACTCATATGAGGAGCTATGCTTAGAAACTTCATGATCAAGATGATTTTGAAGTCAAAGATGCACAGTGAAAAGAGATCAAGTCAACCATCAATGAGCTCAAGGAAATCAACTTAGAACAAGAAGATCCACCCAACATACATCAATTCTTGAATGTAATTGAAACTAATGACTCAGTTAGGCTATTGACTAAGTTTAAGGCCTATGTTGCATGGAGTTATGAAGAGACTCTTGGATTGGCTCTTAATGTAGTAGTAAATAAACTAGCAATAAAGCCTACTGCTAACTCTATCAAGCAAGCTCCTAGACGCATATGATTAGATATAGAACAATAGCTCATTTATGAAGTCAAGAAACTGATTGATGCTGGCTTCATCCATGAAGAAAGATACCCTACCTGGTTAGCCAGCATTGTCCCAATTAAGAAAAAGAATATCCAAATTGACATATGCCTTGATTTTAGAGATTTAAATAAGGCATGTACAAAAGATGAATTTCCACTACCAATCCCGGAGCTAGTGGTGGACATTGCCGCATCTCATGTAGTCTTTTCTTTCATGGATGGCTCATCTAGATATAACCAAATAAAGATGGCCCCTAAAGATGAAAGAAACACTTCTTTAGAACCCGATCAAAATCTACTACTATAAGGTCATGCCTTTAGCCTTAAAATGATGATGCTACATACTAGGTTATGACTCGAATCTTTGATGAACTCATTCATCATCAAGTTGAGTGCTATGTCGATGATCTCATGGTCAAAAGTAGAGAAAAGGATGACCATCTCTTTAACTTGGAGTAGTTTTTAAACAGTTAAGATAATTTAACCTCAAAATAAACCCCCTGGTGTGCATTCGGAGTAACCTCAGGAAAATTCCTTGGGTTTGTTATCTGACACCAAGGAATTAAAATTGATCCAGAAAAGATTAAGGAAATTTTAGAAATGCCACCCCCTTAAAGTTTAACTCAACTCATATCATTCCAAGGGGGGTTGGCATATCTAAGATGCTTTATATCCAACCTATCGGGAAGATGTCAGCCATTCTCATCTCTTGTCAAAAAGGATGCCAAGTTCAAGTTGGATGACATGTGTGAGCATGCCTTCGAAGACATCAAGAATTACCTGATGATGCCATAGCTAGCCCCTATCCCGTAAAGTTACTCATACTTTACACGCATAAGACTCCTTGGTGCTTTGTTGGCCCAAGCCAATGATGAAGAGAAGGAAAATGCACTCTACTACCTCACCATCATCTAATCTCTACTAAGGCTAATCATCCACTCATTGAGAAGCATTGCCTAGCTTTAATCTTTGCATCCCAAAATTATAGCTCTTCTTGCTTCCTCATAAGATGAACTTAATCTCTGGGATCACAATTGACATGACATGCATTCTTCGCGGCGTGAAAGGTCACACTAGCGTATTTCTTAGCAAAGACACCCACTTCTGAACTCTCTTAGTGATGATCTCCCCGATGAATAAATCATGAACTTATGAGATACTAGCATTCACCATTGGGAGATGTACTTTGATGGTGCAGCTTCCTCTCAAAGAGGAGAAGAACCATAATCTACTATTCTAAGAAAGGCAGGGGTAAGAATAGTTCTCTTAACTCATACCACGATGTGATGAGATTCTCATATTATCTATCCACGCTCAAAGCTATGAGGCTCTGATTGCCGATCTTGAATTAGCCATTACTCTAAGCATCCAGAGCATCAACATCTTCAAAGATTCTCAGCTAGTTATTAACTAAATCGCTAGGTCCTATAAGGTTATAAAGTCCAAGCTCCATCACTACCATAAGTACACAATGAAGTTGTTGGCCCAAATCATAGAGGTTACCATTTATATGATTCTTTGAGGTTAGAACACCATAGCGTATGCTTTAGCCAAACGTGCCAAGGAGTTGGCATGTTCGGAGGATGACTCCATATCAATAAAGGTCCAAAATAGACAAGTTTTATCCCTTATTGATATTAAACTCATCAAAAAATACTTGAAGGGGAGGTTACCATTACCAAGAATGATGAGGAGTTAGATTGAAGGAAACCATTCATGGTTTACCTAAATAAAGGCAAACTACCTCAAGAGAAGTCTCAAACCCATTAGATCAAGTAGAGAGCACTTTCGATGGTGTCTTGTATCGACGGTCTTTCGATCATATGTGGTTACATTATTTAGACAAGCATGAATGTAAGATCGTGATCAAGGTACACTCAAAATTATGTGGAGTCAACCAATGTGGTCCGAAGATGAAAGCTAAAATCAAGAGACTAGAATACTACTAGTATTCGATGATTAAAGATTGCATGGATACGGATAGGCGATGCCACCAATGTCAAATACACGGTGGTCCTACACCAACCATCCAACATTCTACAACCTACATTGGACTCATGGCTATTCAACTGTTGGGGTACCGACATAGTGGGTTAATCTTAGCTTCTACTGACTATTTTTCCAAATGGGCATAGGCCATTCTTCTCAGAGAGGTCACAGCTCAATGTGCTCCAATTTTTTAGGAACCATATCGTATATAGGTTTGGAGTTCCTCGATGAATTATATCTAATAATGGTTCTATATTTAAGAGCACCGAGATCAATAATTTTGCCAAAGTCACAACATAGATTAGAGATATTCTACCATCAACTACCTGAGGGTAAACAACTTAGCAGAAGCCTTCAACAAAGCTCTCATCCAAATACAAGAAGATACACTAATAAGTGATAGTGGCATGCAAGCTAGTTGAAGCCATGGCCTCACCATATATAAAAACTCCAACCGCCAACTCCTTTCTCGTTAATGTATGATTTTGAAGTCGTTCTACCATTAGAAGTCTAACTCCCATCACTGTGGATAGTTGTGCATAGCAAGATCACAACAGAGCAGAACGCCAAGTTGCGATTAGAAGAGCTTGAAAGTTTGGAGGAGAGATGCCTGCGGGCATGCCAAAACCTCAAATTGTACAAAGCTAAAATGATTCAAGCTCACAACAAGTTGGTCCATCCTAGAGCTTTTCAAGTATGAAGCTTATTTTAGTTCTAAGGAGACTGATTGTTGCGTGTCATAAGATGGGAGGCAAGTTTGAATCCACTTGGAAGGCCCTTCTGCCATAGAGAAGGCCTACCAAGGAGGATCTTATCAATTTATTAATCATAAGGAGAGCACCAAATGCTTCTAATCAATGGTCTCTACTTAAAGAAATATTAAAATCATGTTTGAAAATAATTATCATCAATGAAAATTCCATTTCTAATTCAATCTCTATGTTGAAAGTATTCTTCTTTGAATCACGATGTGTTTAGGTAGTAAAGAACTCGAGCAAATGTCCTATCCTTCATCAACATAACACAAACACAAACTACACACAAATATATAAAATAAACACATATCTTTTATCTCAGGCTACTTTGAGTTAAGATAACACCCCCAATTGCACTCACTCAATAGTGCTCTAGGGTGACATGCTACCCTCCTTATGTGTCACCCCAGTGATCTTCTTGCTTTGGAGGATGTAAGTCTGTTATGCTTTCCTTCCTTACTTGGCCACTGCACACTGACAAGCACCTTATTAGTTTGGTAGGCCTTACTACATGGCCAGTAAGCTACCTCATGTTGGCTTTATTTAAGAGGATATGAGTCTGTTACACTTTCTTCTTGGATTAGCCTTCATGCACTGATTGGGTTGAGTATATTTGAGGTTTAGGATAAGTCCCCTAGTGGCTCCTTCCCTCCTGATGGCTTCAAGTCTAGGTCCAGTCCCTCCTCAGGGCTCCCTGCTTAGTAGTCTCTTTAGGTCAGTTAGCATCTATCCTATTGATAACAGACTATCCTGATGATCAATTTTGCTTGTAAAGTTGTAAGCCTACATGCTTTCTTTCCAGATTGATCATTGCACACCAACAGGCACCTTAGGTTTGTTGGTTCTCACTATGCTGATGGATACACTTTAAGTTGGTTGGTTCTAGTACCTTAGGATACAACACTCATGGCAGATGTAAGTCTGCTATACTTTTTTCTTGAGTTGGCCACCATACACCTATAGCTTTCTGGCTCAAGATAACGCTCAAAGACCTCCCCGTGGGCACTATATTTGGATCACGTCCTTTAAGACCCCATTTAGACACTACCCGTGTTACTATCTGATTAGAGTGTTCCCCTTTCCTAGTAACCACCATTGTGATTGGAGAATCCATCCTGTGGATGTGTAGATTCTCCCTTGGTCCAGTAAATCTAAGATAGGTCAAGGCTGACATAGCCCCTTTCAATGTGGTCATTCGTACACTAATTGGGTTCATGCAAACTTATAAACAAAATATATATTCACATGTAATGGAGGACACTGGTATAAATTTTCCCAAGCGCATATCCTATCTTTAGACGGTTAGCAAAACTCCTTATAAAAATACCAAACTACTTGAGTTGATATAAGTCCCATACATTCACTCATTCACCCCTAAGTCGGGTTTGATTTGTTGTGCTACCAACATGTCACCCCAATGTTGTTCCCTCATAAGATGTAAGTCTACTATGCCTTCTTTCTAGCACAACCATTGCACACCGAAAAGAAACCCCTAAGGCTGGCTAGCTCTATCCCATGACAAGTAGACTATCCCTTTGGATTTATAAATCTAAGATAGGACAAATCTGGTATATCCCCTTCTTAGTGGGTCCATCACACACCGACATGGTCTATAAATTAAGTCTATCAAATTTGACTGAGCTCACATCCCCGGTTGATATGTCCTCAATTCAAAATAAAACTAAACCAAACAAACCATTTCAAATCACATGAAATTAAGATAAAAATAATCTTGACTACTTTTGAGTTGACATAAGTCCCTAACAACATTCACTCAGTAGTCACCCTAGGTCAGGTTTGATTTATTGTGCATCCAAGTCACCCAAGTGGTTGTCGCTTTGGAAGATGTAAGTCGCTATTCTTCTTAGCACAACCATTGACATCAAGGCAACCCTTTGGTTGACTAACTCTACCCCAAGCTAGACTATCACTCTAGATTTGTAAACAGGTAGGTCATATATAGTTCTTCTCGGTGTCCACCGCACAGGGTCAATACATTAACTCATTAAATTAAACCCAAATTTTTCCAGTTAAATCACACCCTTCTCCTAGTGGAGCCCCAAATCATATATAAACAGTCAAGCAAACAAATCAAATTCAAAACCAACCTCAAGTGGAGCCAAATTAAACAACTCCCCAAGAGAGTCAAATCAAAGAAATCCATCCAAACCCTTATCCCAGGATACATCCCCAAACAAATCTATGAAATCGACTCAAATCCCAATCCAATGGATACCAACTCGCTTTAGAGGAAGGTTCATAAACCCATCCCGACTGAGCCCATATTAGCGATGTGCCTCCACATCAATTAAAATAAAAAAATTAAAGATTCATCTTAATCCATGGTGGATTATATATTTATTCCGTGGATCTTCTTTCCACAAATCATATAATCAAATCAAATTCAAACCTTATCCTCAGCAAATTTTCTTCTTCTATGCCCTCGACATAGACCCCTCACATGTCATGTCCAATGCATGTGTGATCCCTAGGATCTCCCTCCATGTCCTTGACATGGAATTCTTATCAAATTTATTTCTTCTCTTATGCACACTTCTAATACTTCAACCAAAATCCAAATAATGTATTTGTTCAAATTACATCATCTTAACATTATAATCAACATTTTATGATTTATGATGGTGCAAACTCAAACTAACTATACAATATCATGTTAAACATGTTATAGTGTGAATTAACACACTATATTATATTATATGATGTTATATTATAATTTGCTATAATATAATATATTGTCTAACATTACACCTCATTAGAATCACTTATAGGAACAAATAACAAAATTATCTCAAAATATGAATAATGTTCATTTTGGATGTAAAATTGTTATTTTATATTAGAAATGGTACAAAATAGCTTAATTTTGGTGCTACTTTGGTGTGTGCCATGAATTTGGCCAAAATTCTTCCATCTCAACCTTCAAATTAATATTTTTGTGAGTTTTGGCCCAATGTATTATAACAAAAGTAAAACATATGAAAATGTACAATAACATTTAGAAAACACACACCACATTCATAAATATGTGAAGTTATATTGTTATGTACATTATATTTTAATATGCTTTCATATAATATATTATCTTACATTACACCTTAAAATGAATCACTTTAAGCAAAAAATTTATAAAATTTGGTTGAAAATGAACATTTATTTTGGATGCAAAATTCCATTCTTTTGATTAAATGACACACCATAGCACACCCCAATGATGTTCCCTAAAGGTTACCTTAAATTTGGCTAAATCCCATCATCTTAGCCTATAAATCATTTTTTATGAATTATACTAGTACAAACTCTACTACATCATACTATAACAAACTAAAATATGCTAAACAACAAGTAGTAATACACAATAGTATGCTATAATGCATGATGTTACACTATGTTTTGGCATCCTATATTATAATACACTATAACATATTATATTATAGTATATTGCATATCACATCACAAGGGATTGCTTAAGATAAAAGGATCATAAGATTAGTCTAAACAATAAAAACTTTATATTTTAGTCATATCACTTACATATTTTAAGTTGAAACAATATATTATGATGACATGCTCTACCTAATATGAATTTGGCCAAATTCCACCATTTTAAAATTTAAATCAACATTTTTATAAATAATGCTAGTGTAGGCTCAATTGCATGATTGTAAAATACCAAAAAAATTTAAAATGCACAGAACAATATATTATGATATATGATGCTATACTATGCTACAACATATAATATTTATTTTGAACATAAAATCTTAGTTTTTTTACTACAAGTGGCATAGCACACCTTTGGTACTGCAACTTAATTCCCACTTCAAATTTAATAAATTTCATCATCTGATTTATTAAATCAATATTTTTATGATTTATATTAATATAGACTATAGCACAATACCATAATATACTAAAACATTTCAAAACATCTTATAACATCCAAAACACATCACTACATGGTCAAATATGTGATGCTACATTATACTATAATATGGTATTATAATATGATTTAGTTAGGGTTTAGGTATTTAAATCTCTAATAATCAAGGGAAAGTATCTTGAAGACATTTTCTTTAGCTACCACAACTAAGTTAGGATTAGGTCATTCTTTGGATCTACTCTTAATGACATTTTTATTCAATGTTAATGGTTTAGTGTTTAGGTTTAGATTTATGGTTTAGGTTAGTTTGGGGTTTAAGGTTTAGGTTTAGTGTTTGAGTTTAGATTTAGGGTTTAGGGTTATTTAGGGTTTAGGTTTAGGTTTAAAGTTTTGGGTTTTAGGTTTTAATGTTTAGGTTTAGTTTGGGTGGTTTTGGTTTAAGTTTAGGTTTGTGGTTTAAATTTTAGGTTTAGGGTTTAAGTTTTTGTTTAGGTTTTGGGTTTAGGTTTAGTTTGGTTTTTTTTAAACAGAATAAATTTCAATTCAAGATTTCTCCATCAACCAAGTAGCACCCAAAGGTTTCTAAGACATGATGACATAGATAAAACATGAGCACCCATAGAAATCAAAACCCCATAAGTAGAACCATCTTACTATAAAGACATAGTTCCATACAAAATCGATCATTCTTTTTCAATTTCTCCTCATTGAACCACCGCTCGAGTAGTGGGATCAAATCCCCAATCTCTCCCTCCACCACCATGGTCAAACCTCCATTGCTCCTCCCACCATAACCACCACACTACAAACACCACCTCAATATGCACTAGCACCTGATCCCCACCCCACTCAATCTCTACCTTCACCTCCATCACCAAATCTATAAGCCTGTTTATGGTAATGCTCATATCAAGGTTCTACCCATTCTTATGGTTTAGGGTTTAGTTGGATTTATGGTTTAGGGTTTGAGGGTTTAGGTTTAGTTTGGGTTTAGGTTGTGGTTTAGTGGCTTAGGGTTTTAGGTTTTAGGGTTTTGGTTTAGAGTGTTTGGTTTTTTAGGTTTGGGTTTAGGGTTTAGGGTTTAGGTTTAGGGTTTGTGGGTTTAGGGTTAGGTTTGGGCTTTAGTTTTAGGGTTTTGGGTTTGTTTTGGGTTTTAGGGTCAGTTTGTTTACAATTTAGGGTTAGTTTTAGGGTTTTAGTAGTTTCTTTAAATTCAAACCGATAGTTTATATTTATTTAGTTTATCTTTTATTTTATTTGAGTTTATTTATTTTTTTTTATTTATATTTAGGTTTATTTTTTATTTTTTATTTATTTTAGTTTATTTATTTTAGTTTACTTTTGGTTTATTTTTTTTAATCAGTTTTATTTTATTTTATTTAGTTTAATTTTTATTTTATTTTAAGGTTTAGATTTTTTTTATTTTTATATTTTTTTAGGTTTTATTTTTTTTAGTTTAGTGTTTTATTTTAGTTTATATTATTTTATTTAGTTTTGGTTGCTAGTTTATTTTAGGTTTTAGGTTTATTTATTTTAATAGTTTAGGTTTATTTTATTTGTTTATTTTATTTTTTATTTTAGGTTTAGATTTTTTTTAGTTTTGGTTTTATTTTATTTTATTTATTTAGGATTATTAGGTTTACATTTATTTAGTTTTATCTTATTTTATTTTGATTTATTATTTTATTTTACATTTAATTTTTTTTATTTAGGTTTTATTCTTTTATTTATTTTATTTTAATTTAGTTTAAGTTTTTTATTTATTTCTTTTATTTAATTTTATTTTAATTAATTTTATTTTTTAGGTTTAGGTTTATTTTATTTAAGTTTTATTTTATTTTATTATATTTTATTTAGTTCAGTCTTTTTTATTTATTTTATTTTAGGTTTAATTTAGTTTAGGTTAGGTTTTATTTTTATGGCTAGTTTAGGGTTTTGGGGTTATTTGGTTGGTATTAGGGTTTAGGGCTCAGGGCTTTTTTGTTAGCTTTAGTGTTTAGGGTTTTATTTTAGGTTTAGGTTGTGGTTTTGGGTTTGGTTGGGGTTATGTTTAGGGTTTAGGGTTTTGTGGTTTGGGTTTATTTAGGGTTTATTATTTTTTATTTTATTTTAGGGTTTAGGTTTATGGTTTAGGTTTTATGTTTGTTTAGGTTTTAGTTAGGGTTTAGATGGTTTTTTTAGAGAAAAATTTAGATTCAACATTTCTTTTTGATTTCATCAACCAAGTACTCTAAGTTTTCTAAGACACAAGTGTAGATAAAAAATGAGCATGCATAGCAAATAAAATTAGATAACTAAAACATCTATACTATGAAGACAGCCCATAAGCGTAGATTTTTCTTATTTCTCCAGTAAGAACCACCCATCCTCTCAAGTAGTGGGATCCTATCATATCCCCTGTCTTCCCCACCACCATAGTTGTAACCTCCATCGCTCCTCGCCTCCATAACCACCACTACTCTACCACCACCTCCATATTACACACCTAGATCCCACCACCACTACCTTGACTCTTTTAGCCTCCATATGATCTAGCCTACTGATTGTTGTATGCCATCAAGGTTTTTTCATTCTTAATGTTTAGGTTTAGGTTTAGTTTATTGTTTTAGGTTTTAGGTTTATTTTTTAATTTATTTAGTTACTTTAGGTTTTGTTTAGATTTTGGTTTAGGTTTAGGTTTAGTTTATGAATTTTAGATTAGGTTATTTTATTTTATTTTATTTTAAACTCATGATTCTATAGAAAGTTACCAAATCGACATTATCCTCTAATAACTAATAAAATAGGATAAAATAAAATGCAATTTTCATAATATTTCACAAAATGATTTAACTTTAGAAAATAAATTTTTTTTATAAGGCCAATAAATCTTTTAAGTTAAAACCCATATCATCATCGATTTAGGCTCTTCCTTCTTCTTTCACTTTAGGATAGCGGCAGAGTAGTAGGCATTTAGCCACATCAAATTTATTAGATCCTTCAAATAAACCTTCTTATGTATGTGTATGGCAATCATGATGGTGAGGACATTCTTTTGATGAGCATGTCCAGTTGATAAGAGCCTGAGAGAAGAGATCATGGCTCAAAACATTTCAATGAGATCATCTTCAATGAGGTCAAGCTCGTGGCCGAACACCAAACCATCATCATACTATGATAAGGCCATGAAAGAATGGCCTAATCCCAAGCTTAGGAGAGAAGCCTCAGGATCCCACCTTATCTTTTTTAATCATAGTGATAATTTCAGACCCTTGTTGATCTAGTCATGTTGAGATCCTAAGAAAGTGAAGGATCAGTCCTAGGAACCACAACATCAGGTGCAACAAGACCAACACACAAGAGCACCAACTTTGTATTTTATTTTCAGACTTTTAAGATCACCTTTATTAGTCTTTAGTTTTAGGTTTAGTTTGTGGTTTTGGGTTGGTTTGTGGTTTGGGGTTTAGAGTTTTGGGTTTGGGGTTTATGGTTTTAGGTATAGAGTTTAGGGTTTAGGTTTAGAGTTGTAGGTTTTATTTGTGGTTAGGGTTTTTTACTTTTTATTTTTTTATTTATATTTTAGGTTTAGGTTTAGGATTTTATTTTAGGTTTAAGCGTTTAATTTAGGTTTAGATTTTGGTTATTTTTTTTAATAGTGAACAAATTCATGTTCAACATTTCTTCTTTTTGATTTGATCAACCAAGTAACACACCAAGTTTTCTAAGACATAATCGATGACATAGATAAAAAATGAGCATGCACAAAGAAATCATTTTTATAACTAGAATCATATTTACTCCCATAAGTTTAGATCGGATCAACCATTCTTTTTATTTATCATTTTTCTTGATTGCCATCATATCATCTTTCCACCACCACCATGGTTTAACCTCTTCCATTTATTTTATTTATTTTGTGGTTTTATGATAGTTTATTTTTTAGGTTTATATTTTTTTTAATTTAATTTATTTTAGGTTTATTTTATTTTATTTTATTTAGTTTTTTATTTTATTTTAGGTTTTTTTATTTTTAGAATTATTTTATTTATTTTAGTTTAGTTTTGGTTTTACTATTTTATTTTAATTTTATTTTTAATTTTATTTTATTCTATTAGGTTTATTTAGTTAGGTTTAGTTTTTTTTATTTTATTTATTTAATTATTTAGATTCAGGTTTAGTTTAGTTTAGACATCATTTATTTGTGTGGTTTGGGTCAGTTTGCCTGTGGCCTATGTTTAGCCAGTTTGTGGTTTTTAGGATTAGTTTAGCCTAGTTTATTAGTTCTGGTTTAATTTTAGGTTTTTATTTAGTTTGGGTTTGTTTTAGGGCCTTTCAGTTTTTTGTGGTTTTTATTTTAGTGGTTTATTGTTTATTTTTTTTGATTTTGGTTCATTTATTTAGGTTTAGGGTTTTTTTTTTAAATTAAGTAAACCATTTAGTTTATTTTATTTTTTTTGTTTATTTTATTTATTTTATTTATTTTTATTTTGGTTTATTTTATAATTATTTTTAGTTTATTTATTTTAGTTTATTTTATTTTAGTTTATGTTTTTTATTTAGTTTATTTTAAAGTTTATGTTTAGTTTATGTTTATTTTTTTAATTTAGTTTTATTTTATTTTATTTTAGTTTATGTTTTATTTTATATTTTACTAGTTTTTTTATTTTATTTTTAGGTTTAGGTTTTAGGTTTTTATTTTTTACATTTATTTTAGGTTTTTATTTTTTTTTATTTAGTTTATTTATTAGTTTTTTTTTATTTTATTTATTTAGTTTAGGTTTTTATTTTGGTTTATTAGGTTTTGTTTTATTTTATTTTTTATTTAGTTTAGTTTAGTTATTTTATTTTATTTTAGTTTAGGTTTTTTCTTTAGTTTATGTTTATTTTATTTTATATTTATTTTAAGTTTATTTAGTAGTCTCATTTATTTTAGGTAGGTTATTCTTGGTTATTTTATGGTTTTTTTAGGGATCAGTTTATTTTAGTTTTTTGGGTTTAGTTTTAGGCTCAGGGTTTGGGCCTAGGGTTTATCTTTTTTTATTTTGGGTTATCTTAGCTAGTGGTTTGGTTTCAGGTTGTGGGTTTTGGCCTAGTTAGTCTGGCCTAGGGCCTTCTTTTAGTTTAGGTTATTTTATTTTTTTATATTTTTTTATTTTCTTTTATTATTTAATATTTATTTATTTTTTAGATTTTTATAGATTTTTATTTATTAGGTTTAGTTTATTTTAGTTTATTTGATTATTTTTATTTATTAGTATTTATTTTTTATTTTATTTAAGTTCTTTTATTTTATTTAGTTTGGTTTTTTTTTTATTTATATCTTTAGTAAGTTTTTTATTTTAGTATTTATTAGGTTTAGGTTTATTTATGTTTATTTTATTTTATTTTTTTATTTTATTTTAGGTTTAGGTGTTTTTTTTATTTTAGGTTTAAGTTTTTTATCTTTTTTTTTTTTAGGTTTTTTTTTATTTTAGGTTTATTTTTTTTATTTTTTGTTTAGGTTTATTTATTTTAGTTTTATTATTTTATTTTGGGTTTAGGTTAAGCATAGTTTATTTATTATTTTAGTTTTGCTTTAGTTTATTTTATTTTGTATTTTAGGTTTTATGTTATTTTATTTATTTTTATTTTTTTAGGTTTATTTTTTAAACATTTTATTTAGTTTTATTTTATTTTATTTGGTTTTTTTATTTTATTTTTATTTTAGTTTTTTTTTATTTAGTTTTTTTTTATTTTTTAGGTTTTATTTATTTTATTATTTTAATTTTTTTAATTTATTTTATTTTTTTTTAAATTTTAGGTCAGGTTTTCTTTATTATTTTTCATAATTATGTAGGTCTAATTTTTTTATTTTATTTTAGATTTAGATTAGTTTAGTTTTGTGGCTAGTATTTTATTTCAGTTATAGTGTAGGGTCTAGGTATATGGCCTAGGGTAGGTTTAGTATTTTGTATGGTTTCGCCATGGTTATCGGTATTTAATTGGATTTCTTTCTTTTATTTTATTTTAGGTTTATTTAGATAGTGTATTATATTTAGTTTATTTTGGAGAGGTAAGTTTATTGGTTAGTATTTTATTAGGTTTTATTTAGGTTAGTTTATTTTTTTATAGTTTAGGTATTATTTTAGGTTTATTTTAAGATTTTAGGGTAGATTCAGGCAGTTTAGTTTTAGGTTTATTTTTATTTATATTTTTTTTGTTTTTATTTATGGTTTATTTTATTTTGCTTTTTATTTTATTTATTTTTTTTATTTAGGTTTAGTTTAGTTTTAGTTTAGGTTTATTTAGACTTTATTTAGGGTTTAGGTTTATTTTTTTATATATTTTTTTTATTTTATTCTTTTTATTAAGTAAAGTTATGTTTAGTTTATTTAGTTTATTTTTTATTTATTTTTAGTTTATTTTATTTTTATTTTATTTAATTTATTTATTTATTTTAGGTTTATTATTTTATTTAGGTTTTTATTTTATTTTATTTTTAGTTTTATTTTATTATTTTATTTTTATTTATTTTTTTTTGTTTATTTTATTAGGTTATGTTTAGTTTATTTTATTTTTATTATTATTTAGTTTATTTTATGTTTATTTAGATTTTTTTTTTAAGTTTATTTATTTTAGTTTAGGTTTAGTTTATTTTATTTTAATTTTATTTAGATTTTTTTTTTCTTTATTATTTAGATTTGATTTTATTTTCATTTTTTCATTTTAGGTTTATTGTTTAGGTTTAGGCTATTTAGTTTTTATTTTATTTTATTTTAGGTTTTTTTATTTTATTTTAGTTTTTTTTTTAGACTTAGGTTTATTTTATTTTTTATTTTATTTATTTATTTTATTTTTTAAGTTTATTTTATTTTATTTTATTTTATTTTTTTTTTAGTTTTATTTTATTTAGGTTTTATATATATTTTTTAGTTTTAGTTTTTTATTTATTTTATTTTAGTTTAGTTTTTTATTTTTTTCTTTTTTAGGTTTGGGTTTTATGTCTCATTTAATATATTTTATTTTTAGTTTTTTACTTTTTGTTTTATTTTATCCAGTAGTTTATTTTATTTTGCCTAGGGTTTAATTTAGTTTAGGTTTATTAGTGGGTCTTTTAGGGCTCATTGGGTATTTTAGTTATTAGTTTAAGATTTGGTTTAGTTAGTGTATAGGGCTAGTGGTCAGGGCATGGTTTATAGGGTTTAAGGTTTTCTTTTATTTTTATTTTAATATTTTATTTATTTATTTATTTAAAAAGCAAACGATGGTTTTGTTATTTATTATTTTATCATTAGGTTTTTTTATTTGGTAGTTTATTTATTTAGTTTATTACTTTAGTTTGTTTATTTAGTATTTTATATTTTAGGTTTAGTTTATATTTTAGTTTATTATTTATTTTATTTTGGTTTAGGTTTTATTTATTTATTTAGTTTAAGTTTTATTTATTTTGTTGGTTTTTTTTTAGTTTAGGTTTATTTTTTTTAGGTTTAGTTTATTTTTTTTATTTTATTTTATTTAGTTTATGTTTTAGTTTATTTTAGTTTATTTTATTTTTATTTTAGTTTATTTACATTTTATTTTATTTATTATTTATTCTTTAGCTTTAGGTTTATTTTTATTTATTTATTTATTTTATTTTAGGTTTATTTTTATTTTAATTAGTTTTATATTTTATTTTTTTTTTTTATTTTAGTTTATTTTTTTTATTTTATTTTATTTTAATTTAGTTTTATTTTTTTTTTATTTATTTTAGTTTAAATTTAATTATTTTATTTTTAGGTTTTAATTAGTTATTTTTGTTTTAGGCCTAAGATTTAAGGCTCAGTTTCTTTCTTTTCAGGGTTACTTTGTGGGTTTGGGGCTCAGTGGCTCAGGGTTTGGGTTAAGATTTAGATTTAGGTTTAGGCTCAGGTTAGTTTTGGGTTTATAGCCAGTTTAGGTTTAGCCTAGGTTTTGGTTAGGTTCTTTTAAATAAAAGAACAAGATCATCTTCTATTTATTATTTAAGTTTTTTTATTTATTTTATTTATTTTATTTTATTTTATTATTTATTTTTATTTATTTATTTAGTTTTAGTTATTTTTATTTTGGGATTTTTATTTATTTTTAGTGAGTTTTATTTTTATTTAGGTTTATTTATTTAGTTTAGGTTTTATTTATTTTAGTTTATTTTTGGATTTTATTTTAGGTTTATTTTTAGATTTTATTTTAGGTTTTTATTTAGTTTTATTTTATTTAGTTTGGGGTTTATTAGTTTATTTTAGGTTTAGGTTTAGGTTTTATTTATTATTAGTTTATCTAGAGTTTAGTTTATTTTATTTTATTTTAGGTTTAGGTTTTTTTTAGTTTATTTTATTTTATTTATTTATTTATTTTTTATTTTATTTATTTAGTTTTTATTTATTTAGGATTTATGTATTTATTTTTATTTCATTTAGTTTTTATTTTATAGATTTTTTATTATTTTATTTATATTTATTTATCAGTATTATTTTATTTTATTATTTTAGTATTTATCTAGTATTAGAGGTTTTAGGTCATCTTTATTTTATTATAGTATGTTTATCTTTATCTCATTATTAGAGTAGGTTTTTTGATATCATGGATTCATTGGGTTAGTTTAGACTCAAGATCTGTGAAAAAAGCCCAGTCATCAGTGGTAGCCCAGGGTAGGCTCATGGTTTAAGGATGGAATGGCTTATTAGGGTAGGCCCTTCATCTCTTCCATACCTAGAATTGTGGCTCAAGATCCCTAGGATCTCACCTTTTAGGGCTTGGAGTCCTTGGTCATGGTCTGGGGTTAAGGTTTAAGATTCAGGTTAGGTATAGGGCTTGGTAGGTTTAAGGAGATTTATGGCCTATAGTTTCTCTACCTTAGATCATATTTTAGTTACCATTTACTTATATTTAAATTAGCTTTAGCCTGTCTTAGTATTTTTTTTTATTTCATATTAATTTTATTTTTATATTTGGCCTTTTCTTAAGGTTTAGTTTAGTTTATGAAGTGAACCTTAGGCTCAGTTTAGCTCAGGTCTGGGGCCAGGTTTGGGGCCTTTTAGTTCTAGTGTGGTTTAGGGTTATTTTAGGCCTCATCTGTTAGGGCTCATACTATTTTCTGTTTGGGTTTTATTTGGTTATTTATTTATTTTAAAATAAACAAAGTTTATTTATTTATTATTTTTTTATTTATTTTAGTTTATTTTATTTTTATTTGATTTGGTTTTTTATTTTTATTTAGTTTAATTTATTTATTTTAAATCATTTATTTTAGTTTTGGTTTTTCATTTTAGTATATTTTTTTTTAGGTTTAGTTCAACCATATATTTTAGTTTAGTTTTAGTTATTTTATTTGTATGTTGTTTTATTTTTATATGGTTTTAGTAGCTTTTATTTTATTATTATTTTTGATTTAGGTTTGGTTTTTTATTTATTTATTTTAGTTAGTTTTTAATTTTAGGTTTAAGTTTAATTTTAATTTATTTTAGTTTATTTTATTTTATTTTATTTATTTACATTTAGGTTTTAGGTTTGTTTATCTTAAGTTTAGGTTTATTTTATTTATTTTTATTTATTATTAGTGAGTGGTTTATTTTTTATTTTAATAGTTTAGGTTTTTTTTAAGTTTAGGGTCTAAGTTTTATTTATTATTTAATTTTAGGTTTTATTTTTTGGTTTATTATTTAGGTTTAGGTTTTTATTTAGTTTTTATTTTATTTTATTTTACGCTTATTTTATTTTTATTTTATTTAGGTTTTTTATTTTTTTAGTTTAGTTTAGATTTTTATTTATTTTATTTTGGTTTAGTTTTTATTTTTTATTTATTTTCTTTTTAGGTTTAGGTTAAGGTTTTAGTTTATGGTTTTAGTTTAAGTTTTTATTTTAATTTTATTTTGGTTTAGGGTTTTTGGTTTTGTTGTTTTAACAGAGAACAAATTCAGATTCAACATTGCTTCTTTTCGATTTTATCAACCAAGTAACACACCAAGTTTTCTAAGACATAGGTGACGACATAGATAAAAAATGAGCATGAGAAATCAAAACTCTAAATAACTAGAATCGTCTTACTATACCATAGTTCCATAGCATATGATCAATCTTTAGTTTCTCCAATTATGAATTAAGCCTTTCTTAATTATCCACCACCATTTATCTCTTCCATCACCACCAATGGTAAATTCTATCATCTTACCTCCATGACCACCATTGCTCACCACCACCTCCATATCCACCAAAGACCTCCTGATTCCCCACATAGATAATGCCACCTTGACTTTGATATGATCTATTATGATGTTATGTTGTTTCTATTAGGGTTAGGTTTGTAGAAGTATTAGTTTAGGGTTTAGTTATTTTAATATTTGGTTACTAAGTAGGTATTGGTGTAGGGTAGTGGTTTAGGGTTGGTATGCTTTGGGATTAAGGAGGGTTATGGTAGGGTGGTAGGATGAGGGTATTTATATTATGGTTGTAGGTTTAGGGTTTAGGGTTTAGGATTTAGGATTTAGGGTTTACTATTATTTTTTTAAATTAAGTAACCGATAGGTTTATGTTTATTTAGTTTATTTAGTTTATTTTAATTTAATTTATTTTTTATTTTTATTTAGATCTATTTTTTATTTTTATTTAGTTTAGTTTATTTATTTTAGCTTTGGTTTTTTATTTTAGTTTATTTTTTAGGTTTAGGTTTATTTTTTAGTTGAGTTTATTTTTATTTTATTTTTTAGGTTTAGGTTTTATTTTTTATCTTTTTGGTTAAGGTTTTATTTTTTATTTTTATCCTAAGAGCCTAATCATATCCAAGCTACACATTAAAGCATCAATCATTTAAGAAACTATGAAAGCATTCATTCCTAATGCATAATGTAAACATAACTTCAAACAATTATATAAACTATCATAAAAGAATAAAAGGCCGGTGCGGTCGGGTACTGCCATGCAACTTGAAGAGAGAAAATATGAGTAGCCGAGCTCTACCCTTATACAACCTGAAATATGAATGAATAATTTTAATTGTATTAAATTCTATGGTGGTCTTCTTTCTTCTTATCTCCATTTTTGATTTGGTTCCTTCTTTGATTTGGATGGTGCTTTCTTCAAAGGCATCATAGGGCACCCCAAGATAAGGCCTTCTAGCCACTGCTCATCCTATTCCCCCATAACACTAATCCTAATTCCTATTACAAAAATTACATTTATGTGGGAAAACTAAATCTAACTATACCTGTATAATAGAGGTTAGTTAAATATACATATAATCCTAAGCAGTTGTATTTATAATTTTGTCTTACCACCCTACACATGGCTAACTAAGCCCACCTATCCTAACTTGGATTATGCTTAAGAATTTAAGCAACTGCAAAAGACACATCACATATTTTAAGCATCCCTTAAGCATAACCCTCAAAAAAATGAAAGCTAATATTAACTCATCATCTCCTAAGCATACACCCTAACATCCAATCTAAAATAATACATCATAAAACAAAACATACATCACATCATACACCATGCTAACTTAGAGCTAGAAGTGGTGACTTAATTCTAATGTGTATAAGGATTGTGTGGTAAGTCTTGTTAGCATTAGTGTTGTATTTTCTAAGTGTAGAAGATTCAATTTAACATGAAAGGTTGATTTCACTTGAAGTAGTTTAATTGATTT
Organism: Cymbidium sinense; assembly: GCA_021442155.1. Lineage (NCBI taxonomy): Eukaryota > Viridiplantae > Streptophyta > Magnoliopsida > Asparagales > Orchidaceae > Cymbidium > Cymbidium sinense. The sequence continues at coordinate 315,198,845 of CM038214.1, read as the reverse complement.
GAGAATTTTAATTTCTATTTTCTTTGTTTCATTCGATTACAGTTAGCAACTAAGTGTTATAAAGAGAGGAAAAGAGGATTGTCCTCTTCCATCCCTACCTTAAGTCACTTTCTAAAGTATATTAATTTGATTTAGTTCTCTTTAGTGAATGGCTTATTAAATGATTTAATTAATCCTAAGTTTAGGTTCACTTCAAATAATCCTATTCAAAATGAAAGGCATCTTAAGATTAATTTAATTGAATTACCCACATGACATATATTAAATCATTCCTTTCCATCACATGTAACATGCATATGATTTAATCATAAGTGTATCTATACATGAAACATATTTTAGCACACTTAAATGATGAATGTATCTGTATGTTTAGAATTTATATTTTATTTGATTGAATTATTAAACATTTTAATTTAAAACTTTATCCAAATTCTAATACAAAAAGGACATAAGAATGAAATTAAATAGCCATGTGAAGTTGTTAAAGGTGGAAGTGGGTAATGACCTTGAGCTAACTAAAGCCTCATATTCTGGGATGTCCACTATATACCCATTTGCATTCAAACATATGTAAATTCATATACATGAACATAAGTAAGCTCCAAATCATATGGCTAATTAATTCAACCACTTAGTCAATTATGAATGCATGCAATTTTAATGTAAAATGGGATTTTCATTCAATAATCACATATACATATACATGTACAAAGATATAGGAAGTATGTGTCAAAAAAAGTGTGAGGTAATCAAATGACCTCCTTGGGGCTAACTAAAGCTCATATTCTCGGATGTCTAGAATATATACTTGCTTTTCTTGGACACACATGGATGTATACATAAATGAGGAAAGAAAACCATGCAAAGATTGTATATTTTTTGATTGAATCATATATATATATATGAATTAAACTATATCCAAATTCTAATGTTGAAATACATAAGAATGAAATAAAATGGGTACGTGCATTGTTAAACCAAGGAAGTGAGGTAATCAAATGACCTCCTTGGGCTAGCTAAAGCCTCGTTCTGGATGTCTAGACTATATACCCATTACCATTCAATCTTATATAAATCAACACATGAATAGAGGAAAGAGAACTCAACATTCATACACTTAAGCTATAAGCACATGCATTTCTTATGTATTTATAACTACATCATAACACATATTATTATTCATTTATAAGCTTTTGAAAAATACATTTGGATTTAATAGTGATAATAGCCATGCATATTAAATTAAATCAACACATGCAAGCTTACATAAAGGAAATCCATTTTATTTTACTTGATTTTGAAAAGATGGATGCATGAATTCAAATGACATACCAAATTTAACATGATTGGAAAGAGGACAATAAAATATAAGCATGTGGTTCATTCGACCAAAGTAGTTCTTAAGGATAATCAAATCAAATAAGATTATTTAAAGCAAACCAAAGCTTCTTTATTAATTAAGTTTAGATTTGATTTGATTTAAAGAGGAGAAGGGAAATCATCACTTGCTATTTTAAACCCATTCCCACATTAGTGTTTTGATTTAATTTAAGGAAATGTAATTAAGTTGATTTTATGGGTTAATTAAGTTGAACCCTTAATTAGATGAATTAATTACTTACCTATGTCACCTTAAAGTAATTAACTAAATAATTATGAGCCAACATGATATGCATGGAAAATAAACTTGCAAATGATCCTGAAATAAAAGGGGCCTAATGTAATTGGCTCATGATTAATATTTAAATAGATTAAGGGACTTAGTTAATTACTCTTATGGTTTTCCCACATATGGACTAACCATAATTTCATTAAACTCTTTAGGTTATTAAACACTAAAGATCTACCCCATGATTTAATTAATTAAGTATGATGTGATTATGATTTCAATTTGATTAAGTGATTTAATTAATTAGTTAAATCTTAATTAATTTTATTTTAAAAAGGGTGAAATGAACTTAGGAAAGGGGTCCCAACCCTATTCCTTAGTTCACTTACTATTGAACAATGATTAATAAACTAATTAACTAATTACTTCATGGAATTAATTAATCATTAATTAACTTAAAAGAGTAAGGTTTAATTAGTCAATTTTCCTAATTAAGTGAGCAATAAATCCCAAGAAAATCATGGGAGGCAAGGTCATCCCATTAAATTAACCCAAAATTTGGGATTAATTGCTCAAGTAATTAGTAAGTACTAAATTAATTTTATAATAAACTTAATATTGTTCAAAATTAGTTAAGATCATTTTTAATAAATTCTCCTCCTAAATACCCTTTAAATGAGCATTTATTTGTATTTTTTTATTTCTTTATAATTTTCTTATGATTTCTGAAAGTTGCAGCCATTAAAAAAAATTAATTAAGCCTAATTAAAGCCTAATCCTGGCGCATATGTGACACGTGCTTTCCACATGGCACGCATGATTGGCTACTTAAAACTTATCCAGCCTACATGGATGGACGATGCACTTTCTCGTCCGCCATCTAAGATCGATGGGATTACCCATCTTAATAGATTAAATCAGATTGATCTAACAAATCTAATCACGACCGTCCATTTTGATCACGTGAAACAGATGGTGCATGATTTAACATCACACGAGTGAGGGAGAATAGAGTCTGTCCGCCATTGCTCAATTGATCCAAGCTTACCAAAGCTCGGATCAACTCCGAAAGGATCCCACACCTTCACGACATCGATTGGAGGGGATCAAACGGTCATGATCACACGAGATGCAAGTTTTCTTCAAAAAGCTCCAACCCATTTTTGCCTAAGGATTGATTTTGGAAGCATACCTCGAGCTCAAGACCGGCTGAATGATTAGGAAGCTTCATCTAGTGGAGAAGCTGAAGTAACAATTGGATCAATTTTGATGTTCACTTGAAAGGCCATGAAACCGATGATTTGGAGCTCACTTTGATCAAGTCCCACCTGCTCAAAAAAGCTTGGGAGATGATTCTCTGCATAAGGCCTGAAGGAAGGTGCAAAGTTAATTTGAGTTTGATGGAGAAATGGGAAGTTAAAATGGGAGTGTCCTATTTGAGATGGACTAGAATGGTATTTTTTGATCGAGGAATGAGCTTGGGAGCTTAGGGAATGGCTTTAGCGGCATATATTGGGTAGCTAGGTCTCTGAGGAATGATTTTTGTGTGTTTGAGTGGAAATGAGGTGTATACCCCTTCATTCGATAGGTGGGATCAGTTTGTCTTCTGGTCGTCTACCATCTTGGATTTGGGTGGCGTGGAGGAGGTGGTTTGGCTTGGTTGTTGAAGGTGTGGAGGTGGAAGGAATAATCATGGGTGTCCTATGGGTTTCAAATGCTCCAATGGGGAGGGTGAGGTGATTTCACCTCCCATCATGGGTCACCAACCACCCCTTGGGTCGTGGGCGGTCCTAGTATTGACCATGGGAGAGTACCAAGTGGCCAAGGAATGGAAATGACCACTTACATGGGTGATTTTTCTCATGTGATGCCCTTGACCCAAGGGTAGAATGATCATTTAGCATTGGATTTGATTTGGGAGATTTGAAATGAGCCAAAAGTGGTTAGCCCAAATTTCAAGTCAATTGGAGTTGATTTGTTAGTTTGGCTCAATTTGACTCATTTAGGTCAAATTGGGTTATTAATCAAGTTGACCAAATCAAATTGGGTCAAACCAAGGTTGTTAAGTTCATATGATCATTTGGGATGTTTTGGTTCAATTGGTTTGTTTGGTTTAGTTTGGCTTAGATTTGATTTTGGCTCATTTGAATTCTCAAATGGGTTAAGTTGACCAAATTTGATCAAATTGGCCAAATTGGCTTTGAAGTTGGGTTTAGTTATGACCAATTGAAGATGATTGTAGGCTTTGGTTTTACTTAATTTGGATTTGTTTTGATTTAGCCAACTTGAACCTTTAGGTCAATTTGGGCTAAGTAGGTCAATTGGGTCCAATCATGGCTTTGTCAAGTTCAACAATCAATTTAGAATGAACTTGAGCCATTGGTTGCAATCAATTTGGTTTATATTTTGATTTGACCCAATTTGGTTTTTTTTAGGTCAATTTGGGTCAAGAGGGCCAATTGGGTTTGGTTTGACTCAATCAAGGTCAAGTCATATTCAAATATTGATTTTGATTTATGAATCATTGTTTCAAGGATTTGGCTTAGTTGCAATTTTAGTTTGGGTTCATATGGGTTAAGGGTTGACTTGGTAAAATGACCAAGTTGACTTGGTTTGACCCAATTTGTGATAATTGATCAACCTAGGGTGATCAACAATCATGATGGGAGGTTTTGATCTTGGTTCAATCCAATTTGGGTAGGATTAGAACTTGGTTTAAATAGGTCAAATTGGCCACTTTGGGTCAAGTGGACCAATTGGGTTTAGTTGGCTTGATTTGGGTTAAGTTTGATTTAGTTGAGTTTATATATGGATTTGGGATTGATATATAAATTCAATTGCAATTGGGTTCAAATGGGTTTTGGTTCATTTGAACATTTCAAGTCAAAAGGGTTAAGTTGGGTTTGACTGGGTTGATTTTGGTTTGGCTTGATGATTGTAGATTTCATTTATAGTGAATATGATTGAAGGTATGATTGATTCATAAGAAAATCAATTGAATTTAGTTTTGGAATGAAGAATTTGGCTAAGTCCATGGAGTTGGGTCATGTGGCTTAAGTTTGGATTTTGATTTGGTCATTTAGTTTTGATGATTTAAATGTATATTTATTTAAATTTGTGAAGATGATTGAAAATATGATAATTTGTGAGAAAATCAATTGAGTTTGACTTGATTTGATTAATATTAAGTCCATGGGATAGGTCATATGGCTTAGGGTTTTGATTTAATTTGATTTAGTTTGATTTAGTTTTGATCATTTGAATGTAGATTTGATTTATATTTAGAAGATGATTGAAGATATAAATTGATTATGAGAAAATCAATTGATTTTGGATTGATTTGGATTAAGATTTGGCTAAGTCCATGGGATAGGTCATATGGCTTAGGAAGGGTTTCAAGTTTGGATTTGATCATGGGATTCAATCATTTGGTTTTGGAAATTGGCTTTGGATTTGGATTTGAATTTGATGTTTAAATTGAACTTGAGGTTTGGTTTGAGAAGGTGAACAATTGGATTTGGGTTGTAAGGTAGGTGGATTATCCTAATCCTTAAGGCATATCCTAAACTTATGGTTAACCCTTCTAAGTCTTTAGCTTAGTTAAGTGTTTACTAATTATTAGAAGTGTCTTATGACTAGAAAGTCTTAGTTTCTAGAAGACTCCTAAGTCTAAGATGGGAAGATTGAATCACCAAAAGTGAGGTCAATGCCCAGCTCCATAGTGTTGCCCTTGAGATAAATGATGAGGACCAAGCCAAGTTTCATATTATAGACTCAAATACATCTTTCAACACTTTGTTTGGGAGACCATGGATACATGAGAACAACATAGTTTCATATTTTCTACATCAGTATATGAAGTTCATGAGAGGTGGGATCGTCTACTGTGTCAAAGGAGATCTCAAGCCATTTATAGTTCACGAGGTCGGCATATATAAGGATGCGGCTTACTACCTCCCTCAAAATCAACAAGTCTATTCTCATAAATATGGCCAAAGTTTAAAAGTAAAAGAAAAATAAAAAGAAAAAGAAAATGAAAGAGAAAAAGAAAATGAAATGAAAAGAAAAAAAATGAAAAAGAAAATAAAAGGGAGAGGAAATAGACTTGGAGGAGGAAGTGGAGCCTCACATTAGATTCCAACCATTGTTCATTACTCCATTCGAAGATATGGTAGAATGACCTAACCTCCAGGAGGAAGAGGCCGCTCAGCCTGTGGGTGGAAAACCTATTGGCCACCCAATAAAGATATATATCTCCTACTAGAGTACACCTACTATCCATATAGACTTAGAATCTAGTTTATAGGATAAGTCTTTTATGACTAGCACACTAGCCAGATCTTCTCAACAGTAGATTCCCTTGGAGGTGACACTTGAGCCAGATAGCGATGAATACCTAGCTCCAAAGCAAAGCATAAGTGTATCGAACTCTATATGTGAAATAGTTAGGCATCGCTTGGAAACTTAGCTCCACTTTCCTCTCTCAAAAAAGCCGAGGTTTGGTAGTTAAGGAAGCCCCTAAGTCATCCACGTGTGAAGACTGTGAGGTTTTTTCAGAGCATCATCCTCAAGTCAAGAAGTTGATGTAGAACTTGAGGATGATTCATATAAAGATTTAATAGAATTACTTTTTGATTGGTACTTACCTTGTGTTCATAATTTAGCAAAGAAAGGGTTAATCCCACATACTAGTCAAAGCACAGTCGACTACTTTGAAAGAATATGGAAGAATAAATGCAAAAGCTCTCAATCAAGATTGGGACTATGATTCGGTATAGTGGTTCCAATCGATGATGATTACGGCTTAGTCATCACCAATCATTTGGAATCTGAGGAGTTATGTTTAAAAACTTCGATGATCCAGATGATTTTGAAGTCAAAGATGCACTACCAGAGTTTGAAGAAGAGATCAAGACAACTATCGATGAGCTCAAGGAAATCAACTTAGGAACTGAAGAAGATCCATGCCCGACATACATCAGTTCTTTATTTAATGAAATTAAAACCAATGACTTAGTTAGGCTATTGACTAAGTTTAAGGACTACTTTGTATGGAGTTTTGAAGAGATGCCTGGATTCGCTCTTAACGTAGAGGTCCATAAACTAGCAATTGAGCCCACTGCTAATCCTATCAAGCAAGCTCCTAGATGCATGCGATTAGACATAGAACAATGGGTCATTTATGAAGTCAAGAAATTGATCAATGTTTCATCAGAAGAAAAATACCCTGGTTAACTAGTGTCATCCCGTTAAGAAAAGAATGGCCTCATCTCATGCAGTCTTCTCTTTCATGGATGGCTCACCTGGATATAACCAAATAAAGATGGCCCCTAAGGATGAAATAAATACTTCTTTTAGAACCTCGATCAAAATTTATTGCTATAAGGTCATGCCTTACAGCCTTAGAAATGTTGGTGCTACATACCAGTAGGATATGACTCAAATCTTTGATGAACTCATTCATCATCAAGTCGAGTGCTATGTCGATGATCTCGTGGTCAAAAGTAGAGAAAAGGAAGACCATCTCTTTGACTTGAGAGTAGTTTTTGAATAGTTAAGACAATTTAAGCTCAAAATGAACCCCCTGAAATGTGCATTCGGAGTAGCATCAGAGAAATTCTTTGGGTTTGTTGTCCGACACCAGGGAATCAAAATCGATCTAGAGAAGAATAAGGCGACATTAAAAATGCCCCCCCTAAAAGTTTAACTCAACTCAGATCATTCCAAGGGTGGTTGGCATATCTAAGATGCTTTATATCTAACCTATCAAGAAGATGTCAACCATTCTTTGCACTTGCCAAAAAGGTTGCCAAGTTAAAGTTGGATGACAAGTGTGAGCATGCCTTGAAAGACATCAAGCATTACCTGATGATGTCATTGGTTCTAGCAGACCCTATCCCAGGCAAGCCACTCATACTTTACACTACTATGTTAGATGACTCTCTTGGTGCTTTGTTGGCCCAAGCCAATGCCGAAGGGAAGGAAATAGCACTGTACTACCTTAGCAATCATCTAATCCCTGCTGAGGCTAATTATCCACTCATTGAGAAACATTGCCTAGCTTTAATCTTTGCATCCCAAAAGCAACATCACTACATGCTTCCTCATAAGGTGAACTTAATCTCTAGGATCAATCCTCTACATTATCTCATGACATGACTGATGCTATCTAGATGGTTGACATGACGGTCCATGATCCTCTCACAGTTTAACATTACCTTTGTATCCCTCCGTACAATGAAAGGACAAACACTAATTGATCTTATGATTGAAAGACTGTTGATACAAGTAGTTAGTTGAAGCCTTGTGGGCCTACCATGCCACATATAGAACTACAACTTAGTCTACTCTTTTCTCCTTAGAGTATGGGTTCAAATATGTTCTACTATTAGGTCTAACTCCCATCACTAAGCATAGCTTTGGGTAGCAAGATCACAACAACACAGAATGCCAAGTTACGGTTATAAGAGCTCAAATGTTTGGAGGAGAGACGCATGCGGGCATGCCAAAATATTGAGTTGTACAAAGCTAAAATGATTTAAGCTCATAAAAAGTTGGTCCATCCTAGTGCTTTTCAAGTAGGAGAGCTTATTTTAGTTCTAAGGAGACCGATTGTTGCTCATCTTAAGATGGGAGGCAAGTTTAAAACCACTTGGGAAGGCCCTTTTTCCATAGAGAAGGCCTACGAAGAAGGATTTTATCAGTTTATTAATCATAAGGGAGAGCACCCAATGCTTCCAATCAATGCACTCCACTTAAAGAAATATTATAAATCATGTTTAAAAATAATTATCATTAATGAAAATTCCATTTGATTCAATCTTTACCATGTTGAAAGTATTCTTGTTTGAATTCACCATGATGTGTTTAGGTGTAAGGAACTGAGCAATGTCTATCCTTCATCGACACAACAAATACAAACTATAGAAAACATATAAAAAAACACATATCTTTTATCTAGGGCTACTCAGTGAGATAACACAACTCACTCAATCACTACTTTAGTCGAGATGATGCTACCCAACTAGTGTGTCACCCCAGTGGTCTTCTTACTTTGGAGGATGTAAGTCTGCTACACTTTCCTTCCTTACTTGGCCACTACACGATGAGTTTCTTGTTAGTTTGGTAGGCCTTACTGTGTGGCCAATAAGCTACCTCATGTTGGCTTCATTTAAGAGGATGTGAGTTTGTTAGGCTTTCATCTTGCATTAGCCTTCGTACAATGATTAGGTCAAGTATATTTGAGGTTTAGGATAAGTCCCCTAAGGGCTCCTTACCACCTAACTATTTCATATCCGGGTCCCATCCTTTCTCGGGGCCCCCGCTAATAGTCGCTCTAGGTCAGATAACATCTATCTCACTAACGATAGACTATCCCGATGATCAATTTTGCTTATAAAGTTGTAAGTCTACATGATTTCTTTCTAGATTGATCATTTCACACCGACAAGCACCTTAGGTTGGTTGGATCTCACTATACTGATGGATACACCACTCATGATGATGGATACACCTTAGGTTGGTTGGTTCTCGAACCTTAGGATATACTAATGATGGCCACCGTACACCTATAGGCTTTCTTTCCAGGGCATAGGATAACATCCTTAGCAGCACCTCTCTTGTGGGCACTATATTTGGATCACATCATTTCCAACCCTATTTAGACACTACCACGGGTTCTATCCAGTTGGACAATTCCCTCTCCTAGTAACCACCCCACGGTTAGAGAATCCATCTTATGGATGTGCGATTCTCCACCGTCGGTAAATCTTAGATAGGTCAAGGCTGACATAGTCCCTTCTCGGTCTATTCCTCTCACACATAAACATATAAATAAATATATATATTCACTTGTGGATTAGGTGGACACCCTAGTGGTACCTTTTCCCAAAGCTTACATCATATTACAGAAACTATAGGAATCTCATAACTACTCTTGAGTTGATATAAGTCCCCAACAACATTCACTTAGTAGTAGCCCCTAAGTTAGGTTTGATTAGTTTTGCTACCGACAAGTCACCCTAGTGGTTGTTCCCTACTTTAGAAGATGTAACTCTGCTACACCTTCTTCCTAGCATAGCCATTGCATATCGAAATGAAACCCCTTAGGTTGGCTAGCTCTACCCCATGACCAATAAACTATCCCTTTGTATTTGTAAATCTGAGATAGGACAAGCCTGATATAGCCCTTTCTCAGTGGGTCCATTGCACACCAACATGGTCCATAAATTAAATCTGTCAAATTTGATGTAACTTACATCCCCAATGGATATGCCCTCAATTCAAAATAAAACTAAACTAAACAAACCATATCAAATCACATGAAATTAAGATAAAATTAATCCTGACTGCTTTTGAGTTGACATAAGTCCCTAGAGAAATTCACATAGTAGTCACCCTAGGTCAGGTTCAATTTGTTGTGCATCCAATAGGTCGACCCATCAGTTGTTCCTCACTTTAGAAGATATAAGTCTGTTAGGCCTTCTTCTTACGCTCAAGGCAACCACTTAGGTTGGCTAGCTCCCCATGGTAGACTATCCTTTGGATTTGTAAACTTGAGGTAGGTCAGGATATAGCCCCTTCTTAGTGGGTCCATCGCGACAACCATACATTAACTCATATTAAATTAAACCCAATCTGATTTTCATTAGTGGAGTTAAATCACACCCTTCTCCCCAATGGAGCTCCAAATCATATATAAATAAGTCAAGCAAACAAATCAAATTCAAAACCAACCTCCCTAGTGGAGCCAAATTAAACCAACTCCCCCAGTAAAGTCTAAATAAAAGCAATCTAAACAAACTCTTATCTCTAGCGAATACATCTCCAAACAAATCTATGAAATCAAACTCAAATCTTAATCCCTAGCAGATAGCCCGAACCTGCTTCCCTAGTGGAAGGTTCATATACTAGATCCCTAGTGGACTCGAGCCCATATCTCTAGTAAATATGCCTCCACATCAATTAAAATAAAACAAATTATAGTCAATTCGATCTTAATCCCTGGTGGATTATATATTCTTATCAGATCTTCTTTCCAAAATCATATAATCAAATCAAATACCTTATCCATCCGATTTTTTTTCTATCATATAGACCTCTCACATGACATGTCCAATACATATGATCCCTTGATCTCCCTCCATGTCCTTGACAGTTCTCATCAAATCTTATTTCTTCTCTTATTTCTTCAACCAAAAGCCTAACAATGTATTCCTTCAAATTACATCATCTTAACATTGTAATCAACATTTTTTGATTTGTGATAGTGCAAGCTCAAACTGACTACACAATATCATGCTAAACATAATATAGTGTGAATTAACACACTCTATTATATTATAATATATGATGTTATATTATAATTTGCTATAATATAATATATTGTTTAACATTACACCTCATTAGAATCACTTAAAAGGAACAATAACAAAGTTTTCTTAAAATATGAATAATATTCATTATGGATGTAAAATTGTTGTTTTTCTATTAGAAATGGTACAAAATAACATAATTTTGGTGTTGCTTCTTAGTGTGTGCCATGAATTTGGCCAAATTCTTCCATCTCAGCCATCAAATTAACATTTTGTGAGTTTTTACCCAATGTATTATAACAAAGGTAAAACATACTAAAATGTACAATAACATTTAGTAACACACCACCACATTCATATATATGTATATGTGAAGTTATATTATTATGTACATTATATTTTAATATGCTTTCAAATAATATATTATCTTACATTACATCTTAAAATGAATCACTTTAAACAAAATATTTATAAAATTTGGTTGAAAAATGAACATTTATTTTGGATGCAAAATTCCATTTTTTAATTAAATGACACACCATACCCCAATGATGTTCTCTAAGGCTTACCATAAATTTGGCCAAATCCCATCATCTCACCTATAAATCAATATTTTTATGAATTATACCAGTACAAACTCTACTACATGATACTATAACAAACTAAAATATGCTAAACAATAAGTAGTAATACATAATAGCATACTATAATGCATGTTGCAACACTATGTTATGGCATCCTATATTATAATATAGTATAACATTTTATATTATACTATAATGCATATCACATCACAAGGGATTACCTAAGATAAAAAATCATAAAATTAGTCTAAACAATAAGAAACTATATATTTTAGTCGTATCACTTACATGTTTTAAATTAAAATAATATATTATGATGCCATGCTCGACCTATTATGAATTTGGCCAAACTCCACCATTTTAAAGTCTAAATCAACATTTTTTATAAATCTTTAGGCTCATGATTGTAAAATACTAAAAGAATTTAAAATGCATAGAACAATATATTATTATATATGATGTTATACTATGCTACAACATATAATATTTACTTCGAACATAAAATCTTTCTTTTAGACTACAAGTGGTGTAGCCTTTATACAACCTAATTCCCACTTCAAATTTAACAAATTTTATCATCTAATTTATTAAGTCAATATTTTTATGATTTATATTAATATAAACTATAGGGCACAATACCATAATATACTAAAACATTTCAAAACATCTTATAACATCCAAAAACAAATACCACATGCTCAAATATATGATGCTACATTATACTATAATATATGGTATTATAATATGATTTAGGGTATTCAAATCTCTAATTGTCAAGGGAAAGTCTCTTGAAGACATTTTCTTTAGCTACCAAAACTATGTTAGGACTAGGTCATTCTTTAGATCTACTACTAATGACATCTTTATTCAAGGTTTAGGGTTTAGGGTTAGTTTAGGGTTTAGGGTTAGGGTTAGTTTAGGGTTTAGGGATTAAGGTTAGTTTTGGGTTTAGGGTTTAGATTTACGGTTTGGGGCTTAGTGTTTAGGTTTAAGGTTGTAAGTTTTTAGGTTTAGGGTTTAGGGTTTAGGGTTTTAGGGTTTAAAGTTTTAGGGTTTAAGGTTTAAGGTTTAAGGTTTAGGGTTTAGGGTTTTTGGGGTTTAGGGTTTTGGTTTAGGGTTTAAGTTTTGTTTGGGTTTAAGTTTTAGTTTAGGGTTTAGGGTTTAGTTTAAAATTTTTTCAGTTCAACATTTCTTCTTTTGATTTCAATCAAGTAGCACCTCATGTTTTTTTACACCTGACATAGATAAAAAATGAGCACCCATAGAGCAAATAAAACCCTAGATAAGTAGAATCATCTCTTTAAAGATAGTTCCATAATAGCGGTCAGATTCTTTTGTCTAATTCCCATTAGAACCACCCACCTCTCGAGTAGGGATCGACATCATATCCCCAATCTCTCCCATAATACCACTGCTCTCCCTCCTCACCATACTACAACCACCACCTTTGCACGGCCTCTAGATCCCCACCACCACTCGATAATCACCTCCTCCACCTTAGCCTCCATGGATAGATTTAGTTGATGGTAATGTTCGCCATCAAGGTTTAAATTCTTAAGTTGTAGGGTTAGGGTTTAGGATTTAGGGTTAGTTTAGGGTTAGTTTAGGGTTTAGGGTTTAGGATTTAGGGTTTAGGGTTTAAGGTTGGGTTTTGGTTGAGGTTTAGGGTTTAGGGTTTATAGTTTAGGATTTAGGGTTTAGGTTTTAGGGTTTAAAGTTTAGGGTTTAGGGTTTAGGGTTTAGGTTTAGGGTTTAGGGTTTAGGGTTTAGGGTTTAGGGTTTAGAATTTAGGGTTTAGAGTTTAGGGTTTCAGGTTTTAGGGTTTAAGATTTACGATTGTAAATTTAGGATAAGGGTTTAGGGTTTAGGGTTAGTTTTAGGGTTTAGGATTTAGGATTTAGGGTTTATAATTTTTTTTTTTAAATTAAGTAAAAATGTAAGTTTAGGCTTATTTAGTTTATTAAGTTTATTTTTTATTTACTTGAGTTCATTTTATTTTATTTTTTTATTTTGGTTTATTTTTATTTTTATTTAGTTTAATTTATTTATTTTAAGTTTATTTAATTTAGTTTATATTTTTTATTTTACTTTATTTTTTAGTTGAATTTTATTTTTTAGGTTTAGGTTTTATTTTTTATTTTTAGGTTTAGGTTCAGTTTTTTATTTTATTTTTTTAGGTTTAGGTTTTAGGTTTTTATTTTAGGTTTATTTTTTAGTTTTATTTTTTTAGTTTAGGTTTAGGTTTATATTTAATTTATGTTATTTTAATTAGTTTAGGTTTAAGTTTAGGTTTAGTTTATTTTAGGTTAAGCTTTTATTTATTTTAATTTAGTTTATTTTCATTTAGGTTATTTTTATTTTAGGTTTAGGTTTTTTTTAGTTTAGGGTTTAGGCTTTATTTTCTATTTAATTTAAGGTTTATCTTTTAGGTTTAGGTTTTTATTTAGTTTTTATTTTATTTTATTTCATTTTAGGCCAATTTTATTTTTATTTTACATTTAATTTTTATTTTATTTTGGTTTTTTATTCTTAGGTTTATTTTATCTATCAGTTTAGTTAAGGTTTTTATTTATTTTAGTTTATTTTTTATTTTCTATTTTATTTTGTTTTTAAGTTTAGGTTTAGGATTTAGTTTAGTATTTTCTTTTATTTTATTTTATTTAGGTTTAAGTTTATTTATTTATTTTATTTAAAGGTTATTTAGTTTATATTTAGGGTTTGAAGATTTTAGGGTTTATGGTTTAGGGTTTAGGGTTTAGGGTTTAGGGATTAGGGTTTAGGGTATAAGGTTTAGTGTTTAGGGTTTAGGGTTTAGGATTTAGGGTTTTAGGGTATAGGTTTTTAGGGTTTAGGGTTTAGGGTTTAATGTTTAGGCTTTAGGGTTTAGTGTTTTGAGGGTATTAGCGGAGTTTAGGGTTAGCTTAGGGTTTAGGATTTTTCATGTTTAGGGTTTAGGGTGTGGGTTAGGGATTAGGATTTAGGGTTGTTGGTTTAGGGTTTAGGGTTGTAGGTTTAGGGTTTAAGGTTTAAGGTTAGTTTCAAGGTTTAGGGTTTTGGGTTTAGGGTTTAGGATTTAGGGTTTAGAGTTTTTTTAAAGTTTAAATTAAGTAAACCTATAGGTTTAAGTTTTCCTACTTTATTTTTTATTTATTTTAGTTTATTTTACATTTTATTTTTATTTAGGTTTATTTTTAAATTTTATTTAGTTTAGTTTATTTATTTTAGGTTTATTTATTTTAGTTTATTTTTTAGGTTTAAGTTTATGCTTATTTTTTAGGTTAGTTTTATTTTTATTTTATTTTTTAGTTTTATGTTTTATTTTTTATTTTTAGGATTAGGCTTAGGTTTTTATTTTATTTTTTTAGTTTTAAGTCTTAGGTTTTTATTTTAGGTTTATTTTTACATTTTATTTTTTAGTTAAGGTTTAGGTTTCCTTTTAGTTTATTTTATTTTATTTAGTTTAGGGTTTAGGTTTAGTTTATTTTAGGTGTAGGTTTAGGTTTTATTTATTTTAGTTTAGTTTATTTTATTTTGGGTTTAGGTTTATTTTATTTCATTAATTTTGGATTATGTTTTTATTTTTAGTCTAGGGTTTAGGTTTTAATTTTTTACATATTTTTAGGTTTTATTTTTAGATTTTTATTTAATTTTCATTTTAATTTATTTTTATTTTATGTTTAGTATTTTTTTATATTTTTTATTTTTAGGTTTATTTTATTTTTTTAGTTTACTTTAGGTTTTTATTTATTTTAGTTTAGTTTAGTTTTATTTTATATTTTATTTTATTTTTATGTTTAGGTTTAGATCTTAATTTAGGTTTTTATTTTATTTTATTTTTTTATTTTATTTAGGTTTAGGTTTTTTTTAATTATTTTATTTTTATGTTTTATTTATTTTAGGTTTAAGTTTTTAGGATTTGAATGTTTAGGGTGTAGGGTTTAGGGTTTGGGGTTTAGGGTTTAGGGTTTAGGGTTGTAGGTTTTAGGTTTTAGGGTTTAGGGTTTAAGGTTTAGGGTTTAGGGTTTAAGGTTAATTTTACGATTTAGGGTTTAGGGTTAGGGTCTTTTTATCTTTTATTTTTTATTTTTAATTTTTTTTATTTTATTTTTTAAATTTAGAAAACTAGTAGGTCTAAGTTTATTTGGTTTATTTAGTTTATTTTTTATTTATTTTATTTTATTTATTTATTTTGGTTTATTTATATTTATATTTAGTTTAATTTATTTATTTTAGTTTAAGCTTTTTATTTTAGTTTATTTTTTAGGTTTAAGTTTAGGTTTTGTTTTATTTTTTAGTTTAGTTTTATTTTTATTTTTTTTATTTTTTGGTTTAGGTGTTTTTATTTTATTTTATTTGGTTTAGGTTTTAGGATTTTGTTTTAGGTTTAATTTTAGGTTTTATTTTTATGTTTAGTTTAGGTTTATTTTTAGTTTATTTTATTTTATTTAAGGTTTAGGTTTAGGTTTAGTTTATTTTAAGTTTAGGTTTAGGTTTTATTTATTTTAGTTTAGTTTAATTTAGGTTTAGGTTTATTTTAATTTTAAGTTTTTTTTTTAAGTTTAGGGTTTAGGTTTTATTTCTTTATTATTTTTGGTTTTATTTCTTAGGTATATTGTTAAGGTTTAGGTTTTTTTTATTTATTTAGTTTAGGTTTAGGTTTTGATTTAGGGTTTAGGGTTTAGGGTTGTGGGTTTTAGGGTTGTAGGTTTTAGGGTTTTGGGTTTAGGGCTTAGGATTTAGGGTTTACAGTTTAGGGTTTGTGGTTTTATGGTTTAGGGTACTTAGGTTAAGGCTTTAGGGATTAGGGTTGTAGGTTTTGGGTTTATGGTTAGTTTTATACTTTACTGTTTAGGGTTTAGTGTTTAGGGTTTAGGTCTAAGGTTTTGGTTTTAGTTTTAGGGTTTAAGGTTTTAGTTTTTTTTAACTGAGAATAAATTTAGATTCAACATTTCCTCATTTTATTTCATCAACCAAGTAACACACCAAGTTTTCTAAGACACAAGCGACAACATAGATAAAAATGAGCACGCATAGAGCAAATAAAAAATCCTAGATAACTAAAATTGTCTCTACTGTATAGACACAATTCAATAAGCAGTAGATCGGAAGGGTCATTCTTCAGTTTCTTTAGTTTCCATCAGAACCACCCAGGCCTCTCGAGTAGCGGGATCCACCATCATATCCCCTATCTCTCGCTCCGCCACCACCACGGCTGTAACCTCAGATGCTCCTCCTGCCTCCATAACCCTAAATATCGTGGTATTCCTATGAACCATAAAGGATCTTGGATAGAACTAAATAAAATATTCATGTTCTTTTTAATGTCAATCTTATTAGTAATATTAATTTTAGAGGTTATAAATTTGTGGCTAAAAAATTGGGTATCATTCTTCCTGAGTTTGACTCTTATCAAAGTGCTAGGATTATCCATTGGATCAAACCTAAAGAAAATTTTATTAAAGTGAATATTGATGGTTTTATTGCTTCCAATAAATATGGTTGTGGTGATATCCTTAGGGATTTTAAAGGTAATGTCATTTGTTCTTTTGCCTATCCTCTCGAAGCCTGTCATGTTATTTTTTCTAAGCTTATGGTTGTTAATAAAGCTATTGAAATTTGTTTGAATAGAGGTTTCCTCAACATCTGGATTGAAGTTGATGCTCTCTTTCTTCTTGACATGCTTAATTCTAATAGTATGGGAATGCTGAATTATTTTATCATATTAATCATACTAAAAATCTTCTTCCTCAAGTTTGTTTTAAAATTTCCTAGATCCTTCATGAAGGTAATGCTTATGCTGATTACTTGGCTAACTTTGGTGCCAACTTAACTGAGTTCACTTTATTTAACAACCAAACTTTGCCTAAACTATTAAGAGGTTTGGTTAATTTGGATAATACTGAATTGCCTTTTCTTAGATTATAAATTCTTGGCATGCTTTTGGTGTTGGTATTTTATGATCTTTTGCTTTTGGTTGTCGATTGCTAAACCGTCTTTGGGTTGTTGTTATCTACTTATTTTCTCTCTTTGTCCTGAGCTATGTTATATTTTTGATCTCTTACTTTTTTGATTGGCCTAGTTTTTGTTACTAGAGGCTATTGTAAGTGTATCCTGGGTTGTTTTGGTTTTTTTTTTAGCTTGGTAGCTTTTGTCTGTCTATCTGGCTGGGTGTTTACCATAATGTTCCCTTTGCTATTTTTATATCCTCTTTTTGGGTTATGGCTATGGTTGCTGTAGGTTTTTCTTTCTGTATGGGTTTTGCCTCTTTTATGGGTTGCTTGCTAACTTACTTGAGTTAGATCTGCTACTATGTTGGTTGACAAGGTGGTTTTTAGTGTTGGGTTCTCATAGTTTTGGTTGGTTGGGTTGGTTGGATGGCCGACTATTTTGGCTATTTTTTTTTTCATTTTCTATTTTTGATTGATCTGGGGGGCCATTGGTGGTTTATCTTTGGCTTGATTTTGGTAGCATGGAGGTTATTGGTTGGCTATTATTTTCTTTATTTTTTTTCCTGAGGCTTTGTGGTTGGTTTTGTTGATTTTGTTTTATTTCTTTTGGTTATGGTTTTGACCTCCTCCTGTATTGTCCTTCCTCTCTTAGTTGCAGTGCCTTTGGGTTTGGGTATTGTTCTAGATTGGCTAGTTGAAGGCTATTTTGTGGTTGTTAGTTGGCCTTGGGTGCTAGTGGCTTGGTTGGGTGCCTTTATTGCTGTCATTCCTGATGGTTGGCTTGTAGTCTTTCTTACTGGGCTTTGTACCTTTTTATCTTTCGATGGCTATTCTACTTACCTGGATCAAATTTTCTTTTGCCTTAGTTTGGTTTGGTTGCTGTTGTTTGCTTCTACCCTTTCTCTAGCTATCTTGGGTGATTTTGGCTTGATGATTGTTGTTAGTCTTTACACTGACTTGTGTCTTTTGCTGCTGTGGTGGTTGGCTAGAAGGATATGTTGGCTGGCTGGGTTGGTTGGAGGGGTGGTTATTTTGACAAATTTTTTGTGCTCTTTTGGTGACATCTGGTACTCTGCTAGTGTTCTTTCAATGACCTATAATTTTGGTTTCCTCCTGCTTTATTTTTTCTCCCGTGATAGTAGTTGATATCTTTTTTTTTCCTAATTATGCATTTTTAGTGGCTATTTTTTATGCTTTGTTGATGGAGGATTTGAGCACTTATGTTTTCCTTTTTTGCTCTTGTTTGTCTCTGGTTTGTGTTGTTACCCTTATCATGATGCTTGCACCTTTTGATTTTGTCATTACTTTTTGGTGGTGACTTTAGTGGTGCTCCTACTAGTGCTCCTATCCTTGATGGTTGGTTTATTATCTTCCTTATTGGGCTTGGTTGTTCTGGTGGCTTGGTGGTTGGCTATTATGTTTATTGTTTGAAGGATTTTGCAGCCTTGCTGGATGACAAACTTTGGATGATGGGCTACATGAGGTATGATGGCTATGATGGCATTGATGTTTCCCACTCTATTTTCTTTTGGCTGGTAGCTCTATATGTAATTGTAACCCTTCTCCTGAAGTTTGGATGCTTATATATTGTTGCTTCTTGAGATGATTGTAACTGAGCTTGAGCCTTTTCTTTACTATACTCCTTTTATTTGCTATTACTTTTTATGCTTTCTTAATTGTAATCATCCTTTCAAAAGTATGTTGCATATTTCTTTTATAGGTTGGGACAGTCTTGTAGGTGGATCTTGCTAGTATCAGACGGACCAAAGGAAGTTTGTTGCTGCTCTGTTGACCTCACTTTTGGAGTGAGCTTTCAACTTCTTCATCTTAGACATAGGAATCCGCTTAGACATTAAGAGTTCCTTAGTCATAAGACACTTCTAGTGATTAGGTTAACACTTAACCTAGCCTTAGAGACTTAGAAGAGTTAGCCATAGGAAAAGGTTATGCCTTAGGGTGTTAGGAAAACTTGCCTACCATATAGCTTAAACCAAATCCTTACTTCCTTCTTTCAAATCAACTCAAAATTCAAATCAATTCCAAATCAAATCTTAAATCAATTCCAACCTCATCAATTTTCTCAAATTCAAATCAATTCCAAAATCCAAATCATGAATCAATTCCATGTAATTTAAATCCATGATCAATTCTAAATCCAAAATCTTTCCTAAGCCATTTTGATTTCATCTTATGGACTTAACCAAATCAAATTAAAATCACTTCAAATTCAAAGATTTTCTCATATTTTTATATTCTCATTTATATTCACAAATATAAATGAAATATAAATTCAAATGAACCCAAATTCAAAACTCAAATCCAAACTCAATCAAAATCCAACCTAAACTCTTTCAAGTCAAAATCTTGAACTTAGCCAAATCAAACTCAAATCAATTCAAACCTTTGGATTTTCTCTCCAAACAATCAATCCTTAAATCACAAACTAAATAAAATCATAAACTTCAATCATCAAATCAAATCAAATCAAACCAAATCAAACCCATGTTCACCCTTTTGAACTTGAAATTGTCAAATGAATCAAAACACATTTGACTCCAAATCACTTGCAAATGGATTTATATTTCAATCATAAGTCCATATGTGAGTTCAATCAACTTGAATCAAGCCTTGATCAAGTCAATTGATTACTTAGGCTCACTTAACAAAGTGATCTAAAACACCTTTTTGAGCCAAATTCTAATCCTACCCAAATTGGATTGAACTAAGCCCATCTAAGCCTCACTTTGTGAGCAACAATCATCATATGATGATCAATTACTCAAATTTGGTAAAACAAACTCAAACCTAGCATTTGACCAAGTCAACACCTAACCCAAATGAAACCCAAACTAGCCAAAATCCACCATAGGCTAAATTGATTGAAACCATTGATCTAAACTAATTCATGATCAATGATTGAACTTAACCAAGTCATCATTTGAGCCAAACTTAGCCAAAATGGCCACTTGACCCAAGTTGACCTAAAAATTCAAAATGTGTCAAATATTGATCTAAGCTAAATTGATTGCAACTAATAGGTCAAAATCATTCTAAATCACTTGTTGAATTTGACCAAAGCCTCAATTGGGCAACTAGACCTAACCTAGCCCAATTGACCATGAACCCAACTTGAACTAAAAGGTTAAATTTAGGGTTAAATCAAGTTGAAACTTAACCAAATCAAAATTAATTAAAATAAAAGCTTGAAAAACATTTCAAATGATCAACCAAGTCTAAATCCAGGACTTCAATTTAAATGGGTCAAATTGGTCAACTTGACCCATTTGACCTAAGTGAACTCAAATGAACCAAAACCAAATATAAATCAATTCAAACCAAACCAATGATACCAAATCATTACAAATGGTCATTTCACTTACTATGATTTGACCCAATTTGACCAATTGGTCCAGATCCAAGTTGACCCATTTTGATCTAAAATGGGTCAAGCCAAATCATATCAAACCAACACCATGTTCATTGAAAATTAGCACAACCCATTTTTCAATCATTCCAAATATGCTAAAATAAAATTAACCATTTTACCCTTGGGTCAAAGGGTATGGCCAAATCCACTTGGAATTTGGTCAATTCCTTTCATGGAAACTTGGCATCCTCCTGGACCATTTGGAGGGGTGAGGTGGGTTTGGTTGACCCAAACCAAGGCCATAGACCTCTGATCAAAATTCTCCACATGGATCACCTCCCACACTCATTTAATACATGTGCACCTCCACTCCTTCTCCGGCACTCAACAACAAACCCATTCAATCTCCTCAATTTGATCAAAATGAGGTAGGCTTTGATCATCTAGTCCAAGTAGGGGAAGATATACTCCCCCTCATTTCCACTCAAACCAAGTTCCTTGCATTCAATTGAGCTCAAAGGATCAAAGGCATGCTTCTCCAAGTTTTCCCAAGCATTCCTAAGCTTATTCAAATTTTTTCTTGGATTTTTTCAAAGTCAAAATAGGGGAGGTGAGGGAGATTTCCTCTTTGCTCAATTCTCAATCAAACTCCAATTGCTCTTGCAAGCACCATCCATCAAGTAGCTTTTCCCAAGTCTCCAAGCCATGGGAAGGGGGAGTTCGATCGAAGATGCAAGCCATTGAAGCAAGCTTTGGTCAATTAGAAGATCCACTATAAATTGAACCTTGAAACCTTCAACATGCTTCACCTCCACTAGACGAAGCTACCTCAACTGTTGGAAGCACCGGTGATAGCCTCCAGTGAGGTATGCCTCAAAACTGAGCTTAAGTTGAAAAATGCTTGGTCCTTTGTGAAGGGAATTATAATCCCATCAAAATTCAACCATTGGATGTTCTTCTCCTTGTTCTAGATGGTGAGGGTTGAATCTCAACCCTATCCAAGCTCAAGTGAGCTCGGATCAAGCCATGGAGGATGGACGGTCTCCGTCTCCCATAGGCAAAGATAGGGATGAATCATGCACCGTCCATCCCGCATATTTTGGATGGATGGTCCTGATTAATCTACATAGATCCATTGATTTAATCCTTCATAACCATGAGTTTGATCCTGACCATCCGATCGATGGGATAAGTAGCACCCATGGTATGCGATTTGATAACTTTAATAACTAATCCCATCATGCCACGTGGAAAGTGTGTGTCACGTTAGCAACCCATGTGGCATTGATGAGATTAGTTATATAATTAGGTTATTTAATTTCCTACTAATCACTAAAATTTCATAAATTCATAATTAAATGTAGAAAATCCAAAAAATGCAAAATAAATTTAATTTATTTCTAATTGATTTTAAATAGTAAATTTTCTTTAATTATAGATTAATTAAAAACTTAATAACCTTAATTACTCCCTAATCATTTCAATAATCAATTCCAAACTTCTGACATGTTTAGGGGATGAATTCTATCTCCCTATTTTTTGGAATTTATTAATGAGTTAATTAGGGAAATCAATTAATGAATCTCTAATCACCCTCTTAATGTAATTAAGAGTAATTAATCATGTGAATAGTGGTTTAATCACTTAATTAAGATAATTCAACATTGTTCAAGTTCAGAGGAGGTTTATGGAAAGGGTTTGGGGTACATTCCCTAAGTTATTCCCTAAACCCCCATTCTTCCTTAATCCAAACATAATTAAGGATTAATCCACTAATGATCTACTTAATTAATCTAATCAAACTTTGAAAACTAATCTAAAATTAATCAATCTCTTTATAAGAAGATTCTAAGGTGTTCAAAAGCCTAAGGTAAGCTTAAGGAAATCAAAACCCGACTCACATGTGTGGGGAGGTTATGAAAGTACTTAATGAAAACCTTTTAATTTAATTAATCAATAATTATGAGCTAATTGCATTAGGCCCCTTTCTTCCTTAGGAGCATTGCTGATTTAAATTACATCTGGGTGCATATCATATGTTGGCTCATAATTGTTTGAATAATTACATTAAAGTGGTGTAGGTAAGGGGTAATTAATGAATTTAATCTACACCTTAACCTAAATAAAACATAAAATCAATCTAATTGTTCTAAAAATTAAACTAAATCAATTCACCCATGGGGGAAATGGGTTAGGACCAGCAAACTCTTTTCACATTTACTAAATCAAATTCAAAACAAAAATAAAAATCTCTTTTAGAAATGTTGATTTACTTTAAATGATTTTATTTCATAGGATTATCTTTAGGAATTAATTAGGGTGAATGAAGTTACATGGTTACATCACTTTATCTCTTTCTAAGCATGCTAAAATGTTGTATTCCATATTTATCATGCATTCATATCTTTTGAAAAATTAGAATAAATGAAATATTTCCCTTATGTTAAATTGCATGTTTTAGCTAATATAAGAATATAAGTGGCTATTATCACTATTAAATCAAAAATTTATTTCAAAACTTATGAATCATTGATTATAAATGAAGGTATGCTACTTATAGTACTTATAAGCTTGCACGTGCTTATAGCTTAAAATGTGTTATGTGATTGTCGTCTCTTTTCTTAGCATAGGTTTGTATAAGATTTGCAAAGTGTATAGTTCATTTGAAAAGGACATAACACTTCCTTAAGTCCATTCCTATACACTTCTATGTTATGGCTTAAGAAGGATCCTCACATTGCACATGTAAATTAAACAACCAAAATCAAACAAGTAAACATAAACCTTTTGCATTATTCTTCATCCATTTGTTTTCTTTTTATACATGCACATGTATTTAAGAAAAGTGGTATATTAGTCTGGACATCCCGGAGTTGCGAGGCTTTAAGTAGCCCTAAGAAGTTCTTGTATCTCATACCCTTAGTGTAGAAAATAGTGACTTTGTACTCACTTATGTCTTTCATTCATGTAAATGTGCATTTGATTAATGGATAAGAGAATCCCTATTTTTTCTACTTAACAAAATCATGCATCATGAAACATCCAAATTTTTCCTAAACAACATTTCTTAGCATTCATCATCAAAGTCGGTTTGCATTTGCATGTATAGATATGCTTAGGATCATTCATATGCATGATACACATGTTGGAAAGAAATAAATGGTTGTGTGTTTTTTATAGTAATTCACTTTAATTAATCTAAGATGCCTTTCTTATTGAATAGGTTTATTTGGCAAATCTAAACTTAGGATTAATTAAACACATAATAAAATATTCACTAAAGAAAAATCATTAATGAATCTACCTTAGAAATTACTTAAGGTAGGGAGGAAAGAGAAGTTCTCTTCTCTTTTCCTCTCTTTACAACACTTAGTAATTAAGTGTAGGTTCATTCAAACCAAATCAAATCATCAAATAAAATTAACAAATCAATTAAATCACTTAAATGAAACCACCCTTTAAGTTAAATCCTTCACACTTAGAAAATTCTAACCTTAAAGCCTAGCTAAGACATGCCACACAAGCCTTAAATGGCACACACATTAGGCTAAGTCACCATTTCTAGCTCTATGTTAGGGCATTGCATGGTTTGGTGCCTAATTTTATTTTGAAATGTAATATTTTTTTGGCTGTTAGGGTGTATGTACGTAGATTGGATGATAGGATGATCTTCGTTTAATCATTATTTTTGCAGGGGATTATGCTTAAGGGGCACTGTAATAAAAAAATATATAAAAATTCTTTTGTTATGCAGGTTGCTTATACCCCTAAGCATAATCCAAATTAGGATAGCTGGACTTGGTTACCCATGTGTGGGGTGCTAAGTCCAATTTATTCTCTGCTTGGGATTGTGGTATGTAGCTAATCTCTATTTTGTAGGTTTAGTTAGATTTACTTTCACTTTTTCATGTAATATTGCAATTAAGATTTGGAATGAATGTTATGGGAGAATTAAGATGGACATTGGTCATAAGACTATGTCTTATGCACCATGTGAATCCTTGGAGCAACCACATCCCAACCAACCAAAAGAAGGAAAGAAAGAAAGAAGAAAGAAGGAAAGAAAGAAATGAAGAAAAGAAGGAATGAAGAATGAAGACCCCCCATAACATGAACTCTTTCCAAAATATAATTAATTCATTTATAATTTGGGTTGTATAAAGATTCTTTTCGTTTGTGTGGTGGAGCTCAAAGGCCTCTTATTCTTTATGCTAGCTTTATAAAATTGTTTGATGTTTGTTTAGCTTGTGCATTAATGGCATGTTTTCCTAGTTTCTTCCTTGCTTTGATGAATGGCTGGATGATTAGCTCTTAGGGAAAATAAATTTTCTATCCAATTAATCAAAATTAAAATTAACAACTCATAACCTCACCTAAAGCTTAGGTTATAAATCAAGATAAAATATTTAGCAATCCCTTAGGTAGATGTTGTATGTCTCACATCATGCATAAAAAACATCTTGCTTCACTCTTTCTTATGAAGAGATTCCTCCTTTGCTAGAGAACTTGGCTAGACCTTTGAGAGCCATGGTGGAAACACACCTCCTTCTTGCTGATTTTGGCCCATAACCAATTTCTCATGCAGTAGGCATATGAATCCCATATCTTGTGTTAAAAAATTTTCTAAAAATGAAAATAAAACTTAGCAAAAATTTGCATTATATTTTAGTCATTAATCATGCCCTACATGATCTAGTCTCTTAGACAGTGTGTTCAAGGACTTAGTCTCATTTTAAATAATAGCCTAGCTATCTTGCAAAAGCATATGACTTGCTACATATATTTAAAATGGAGAGGAGTTAGTTGGACCCCTAGGCGGTTGTAAGTCCAACAGTTGGGTGGTTTATCCTCTATTGCGGAGGTAAACCATATGCCCATTTTCTCCTTAGATTTAGGTCATGCTTTGGCCCTTGCCAAAGCTCCCTAGATTTAAGATCCGAGGTTGTTGTTTTCCTTTGCAGGCTACAAGCATAAATCCTCACCACTTAGGCATTTCCATGATCTTGTGTTATGAAATTTTAAGCCCTAGATTTCTAATAAAAATTTAACTCAAACACATAATTCCTCTCAAATTTGAAAAATATAAAGCCCAACCATAGGATAGTTTGGTATGCTTGCTAGATTTCCTAGCATCATGAGCATCCCCTACTTATCTCCCTATGGTTTTGATAATAACTCCCTCCTCTTGATCAATCCCACTTGATCTCCTAAAAATAACCAATTTGTTGATTGTCCTATCTTTGAAATCTTTGGAGACAATGATCATTTTCATTAATCGAGAGTATTCTTAAGGAATCTCATTTCTTAAGATGTAATTAACTATGAGGGCTTACCTCCATAGGGAACTTAACGAACCCAGTTTAAAGTAAACCCTGCTTTACTTTTCCATGTAAAGTAGGGGAAGAATCTCTGGTACATCCGAAGACCCATAGTCCTTAGGAGTCCTCATTAGGTGATTAGGTCCATTGTAGGATGGTGACTCCTGTCTCTCGAGATAGTACATCATTGCTCAATGTCATACCCGATCACCCTAATAAGAACATCTGCGGATCTATGCAGTGTCCACCAAGTGTATATTTTTGTCTTCATTTATTTTTTCCAAAAGATAGATGAAGATGAAAATATTTCACCATAGATTTTTTTTTAACTACTCCGTAGTTCCTCTCTCCATCTTTGATAAATGATCATTGTCTCCAAGTATCGATATTGGACTTATATTTCATATGAATCCGAGACTGTCCTTCTTTTCCTTTGGCACTTAGTTGATTTCATCCTTAAGCTAAGCTAGCCAACATCCTTTAGGTTTTAGGACCTCACTCCGTGTAGGTCTTAAAATCCCTATTGGTTTCCCCCAATAGGTGAAAATTAAAATTTAATAAAAAGAAATAACTAAAGACTTCCTCCTTAAGGAAAGGTTCATTCCAAAAATAAAAATAAAGAATAATAAATCTTTTATAAAAATAATAATTTCCAAAAAGCACTTTTTTAAAATACACAATAAAATATTTCAACCTCATCTAACAATCTTCATGATTGTTACATGTAGTCAAAAAAAAATTCAAAAATCATCTTTTCAAAAGCACAAATGAACATCCATCATTCAATATGCCTAAATTTATTGAATGAAGACTTCATTTCAAATAAAAAATCAACGATCATCTTTTCAATGATAAAATCAACAATGATCTTTTCAAAAAAAATAAAATCATCAATCATCTTTTCAAAAAATAGAATCAAAAATCATATTCTCAAAAATAAAATCAACAACCATCTTTTCAAAAACAAAATCAACAATCATCTTTTCAAAACAAAATAATCATCTTTACAAAAAAAATATAAAATCACCTTTTCAAAAATCACATATTTGAAAATGAACAATTCTTTTTCAATATTCCCAAATTTATTAAAAGAATATTTCATTTCCAAATAAAATCATATCATAACATTGAAATTCCATTTCAACATATCTCACATATGTTGAAGTTAGAATTTCTTTCTTTTCAAAAATTACAAATTTGAAAATAAGCCTCTCCATTCAATGGATGGAGGCTTTATTTTCAAATAAAATTACACAATTTGAAATTCCACTCAACACATCCCACATGTGTTAAGTTAGAATTTCTTTCTTTTTTAGAAAAAGTAATAATCACACACAAAACAAAATTCCATCTTTGAAAATAAAACATAATCGACTCCCATTTGACATACCCAAATTTGTCAAATGAAAGTTTCATTTTTTAAAATAAATTTGGACGTTATTTAGCATACCTAAATTTGCTAAGTAAAGATCCCCCTATTCAAAATATTAAAAAAAATGAAACATCATAAAAATAAAACACTTTTGGATTCTTTATTTAGCATACCCAAATTTGCTAAGTGAAGATCCTTTTCAAAATTTTAAAAAAAAATCAAACACATTTGGATTCTTCATTTAGCATACCCAAATTTGCTAAATAAAGATCCCTCTTTTCAAAAATCAAAACATCAAAATCAAAAACACATTTGAACTCATACACAAATTTGCTAAGTAAAGTTCTCATTTTCAAAAAATCAAAATAAAAAAAAATCAAAACACATTTGGATTCTTCATTTAGCATACCTAAATTTCTAAGTGAAGATCCTCTTTTCAAAAATCAAAACATCAAAACATGAAACACATTTGGATTCTTCATTTAGCATACCCAAATTTTCTAAGCAAAGATCCTCTTTTCAAAAATAAAAAAAATCAAAACACATTTGGATCTTTTATTTAGCATACCCAAATTATCTAAGTAAAGGTCCATCTTTTAAAAATAAAAAATCAAACACATTTGGATTCTTCATTTAGCATACCTAAATTTGCTAAGTACAGATTCTCCTTTCAAAAAATCAAAATAAAAGAAAACATTTGGACTTTATTTAGCATACACAAATTTTCTAAGCAAAGGTTCCATTTTCAAATTTATACATGATTCACCAAACAAGCAAAAGAAGAAAATTATTTTCAAACAACTCATTTAGCATACCCAAATTTCTTTTAAATAAAATCAATTGACCCTTTATTTTAACATACACAAATTTATTAAATAAAAGGTCCCCAAAACATCAAAATCAAATATGAACCAATGGAATCAATCTCTTCAAAATATTTGAACCCATTTCAACATTCACAAATTTGTTGAAAATGGATTCTAAATTCAAAAATATCAATTCTAAATTCAAAAATCTCTTCTAAATCAAAGAGCCCCTTAACATATTCAAATGTTGAGTGTGGTTCAAATTCTAAAAAAAATTAAATAAATCTAATTTGAGTTTATTTTCCAAAAATTATAGAATTTCAACTTAGTTTCAGTCAATTTTCAGTTCAATTTAGTTCAAGTTTTGATGAAAGCAGAATGTGTTTACTTTTCCTTTTGGGATGGATTTGGCCTTGGATGGGCGACCTCCACTTTGCTTTGCATCATTCATTTTGGCCAAGGTTTTGAGGAGCTAGGATCACTTGTGAGGGGACCACCCTCACAACCATCGATGAGTGTGGTGGCAAAAGTCATCATCCAAGTTGAGATGTCATCAAATTGAGTTTCCCTCACTAAAGAAGAAGGTTGTAGTTCCCATGAGTTGTAATTTCCATGCTTCAATGGTTCTGTTTTCTGCGTTGCCCTCATTGGCTTCTTCCAAGGGGAAGGCTCCCCTGGTTCCAGGGATAGTATCCCCTACCTATGAGGTAGGGTCTAGTTGCCATACTACTCCTCTTAGCAGGACCTAGTGCCACAATAGATGCCGCAAGATCAAGCGGCATCATGTGCATAGCCAAAGATGGAGGTAGGCCTGTCTAGGAGTTACCATTGTATCTCTCGATCACAGAGAATAAGTTTCATCCCCTCTCTGGATCTGATGAAGAGGAAGAAATTAGGAGGATCTCAGTTTCACCTCCACCTATAGTTTACTTTGAGGCTCCTGCTATAAATAGGAGAAGGTCATTTGCCATTAGATCAGTTCTGCATCGAGTCGGCGGGGCTTTATGGATGATCAGTATCCAGAGCCCAATTTGACTTATAGTCGGTCATCCCTCACAACATTGGTGAGCACATTAGACAAGAGAGGGCTAGAGAACCATGTATATGTATATGTAAGAGAGAGAGATGTTGGTATGCGATAAGTTCCTTGCCCTCATGGGCGGTCATACTGACAGCATTGTATTGACCGGTACTACTCACCATAGGAGAGGAGCTCTTGCACAGAGAGAGTCAGTGGTGCCTCCACATCTACTCACTCCACCATATCCACAAGTTCCATCATCCATAGTAGCAAAAGCCATGAAGGCGTATCAGGGAAAGAGCCCCACTGGTCATATGGCCAAGAGATCCCATTCTATCTACACCATCAGCTGAGGCAAGGTTGAGCTCTCTTGCTCGACCTCCTGCTCTAGTTGTGGTGAAGAGGGGGTGGTGACCATGGAGCATCGTAGTTGTGCCATCACCACCACCACCACAGTAGAGCATGGAGATTGCGGTAGAGGGGAAAGAGATAGTACATATTCTCCATGGCGATAGATCCTCCAGAGTAGCACTCCTCCCATGATATGATAGCCATGAGCATATTTCTTCTAGTGAGGTAGCCCTCACATGGTTAACTCTCTAGCATCGAGGGGTTAGATGTATATTCATTCAGCATGACCGTCGACCACAATTATTTGTAGTGCGTTGGACCACTCCCTAGATGATATTGTAGCATAGTATCTTGTGAAAATGAAGAAAATTCTAGGATATGACTGGTCTGACCTAGAGGATGAGAAGGTTAGTTTTGATCTAAATGAAGATGATATGTTGGAGGATTCAATAAGAGTACATATGGTTGATGCCAGGGGTTCCCTCCTTCAGGATCAATAGAGTTTGGAAGGTGCTATGGCTGAGCAGGATGATACAGCCTACTCAACCCAACACCTCCTTCAAAAACTAAAATAGAAGGATGAACAAATTAACAGGATGGGAAAGAGGCTTAAAGTCTTGCTAGCAACAATTTTGGCACAGAACCAAGCCCCTATCTATTGTAGAGCGGTCACTGAGTTGTTGCATGTTTTGGATCAAGCCAAGACTTCACCTCCAATAAAGCAGGGGCAGCACTAGCTTGTATAAGAAGGTAGTGGACAATACCTCCTAGAAAATGACATTAAACTCATGGTTGAGCAACAAGTAAGAGAAGTTGGCATAAGGCGGGGAGGATCATCAATTTCAAAGGGTAGAACCTACCGAGGCCATCCAATATCCTAAGGTTTTGTGCCACCTTCTTTCAAGAGCTTGATGAGGAACCCATGGCGACATAGCACCGCCAGCCATGTTGCAATGTTGGTGGCGTGATGCATTACTTTCTATCTTTCACAACAAATTAGCGGTATAGCCTTTGATTGGTACCTGAACTCCCAATAATTAGTGAAGACTTTTTTTATTGAGTTGGAGCAACTCTTAATTAAGAGGTTTGCTGGAGCTCAGTAAAGGGTGATTGTAGGCAATCTCGTTGTGGCTCAACAACACCCCGGTGAGTCCCTCATTGATTATATTCTCAGATGGTGCAATTTGAGTATGAAATATGAATCTATCTGAACAACCATTGAAATTTTGCTAAAGAATATTCATGGCCGGTCACCTTCATGCTCAAAGGTTTTCAAAATATTTGAGAAGTTAATTTACAAGGCGACTAGTCTAATGAGAGGCCAAATAGTGCCTTTTTTTAAGATCAATAAATCCAAAGCGAAAGCTTATGAAAAGAAGCCGAAGTAGTAGTATTGGACAAGGGAAGCCGACCAGAGATCAGATAAGAGACCTCGTCGTAACCATCACTTCCACCTCCTTTACCACCACCATCCTATCCACATAGCCTCCCTTTCCCTCCTCTCAGCTACTCACATAGTGGTACACATACCCGCCCTCGGGTAGCTACCATCCACCTACTATTTTGGATAAACTAAATAAACCTTATTTATTTAAGAGGAGGTAAATAGAAAAATCTTTAAGAATCTCTTAAAAAACTTAATTTTTTTAGCTACGAGCCTAGAAATAGAGTGGGGAGCAATGATTATAATTTTTCCTTACCACCACATGCTAGCTCATGCTTTTGGAAGATTGTTTTACATTCAAGGACTTGAGCATAGCTACAAGGCAGATGGCATAGTTATCCCAAAGGATATCTGGAAAATAACCATCTAGTTCTATTAGGGTAATCCTTGGGGATACCTGATTCTCTCAAAACTAAAGAATAGGATATGTTATTATCCCAAACCTCTAAAAGATTATTTCAAAATCAAGAAACTTTTTTCTTGCACGAGGTAGCTCGAACCTCCAACATCAAGAAAGGTGTGCAAGTTGCCAAAGATAACTTGGGGAAGGTAGGAGATTGGCAGTAGCAGCAGCCTATACTTGCATGGGATAGCCAAGTAGCATAACCATAGAGTCTCCATTCCACCATTGCATTCTTACAGTACTTCTGACTAGCTCTTCTTCTAGTAAACATCTTGTATATTAGATGAGGGCATCAAATCCCTCACCCCACTTTACTAGATTTCTACTATGTACCTCCTTTGAAATCTAAGAAATTGAGGAATAAAGCTAGTTTGAATTACATGTGTCACTTCTGATGGGTTGTCTAATTCTACTCTTACAAAACTCTTCAAATTAATAATTATAGCTTTTGATCTTCTGAGGAGTTGCGGGTTGAGGAGGTGAGGGTAGAATCTCTTTAACCCCACCAGAGATACAAAGTCAACCTCATGGTGAAAAAGTTCTACCTCCTAGAGCACCTCAAGATAAGGGAAAAATTCATTGGTTTTGATGATTGAAGCCCCTCCATGATGCTCCACCCTTGGATATGCTTATGGAGGATCAAGAGTTGATTACAATCCTCCTCACTAAGAAAGTTGCCATTAAGTTAAGCATATGATGCCCTTGTCTTATCCAAAGAGATGAATCATTAATCAAGGATCTTCTTGATCCAGAGATATGCTTAGCTCAATTGAACACTATTAGAGAGGAGGAAAATTATTCAAGAGAAGCCCAAGGAGTCACATTCACAGACAAAGACCTTCTTCTGGGGGACATGGAGCCCAACCGTCCCCTCTACATTACAGTGGATATGGGTAGGTTCAGAGTTTCTAGGGTTCTTATTGATCCAGGTGCATCTATGGAAATTATAATTTGCCTACTTGAGGATTGACATCTATACACTCTGAGGAGATCGGATGATGTTGAGAGCATTCAATGAATAGGGCGAGAGGGCTTTAGGTTCCATAGTGTTACCTTTGGAAATAGGTGATTGGAAGACTGAAGCCAAGTTTTATATAATTGATTTGAATACATCATTCACTACATTGCTCGGTAGGCCTTGGATACACCAGAATAAGATGATTCCATCCTCCCTTCATCAATGCATCAAGTTGGGATGGAATACTATGTCAAAGGAGATGAAAAGCCATTTTTTAATTAGAGGTTGAGATATATGAGGATGCGACCTACTATCTTCCTCAAAACACCTTTTCTCATGAACTTGGTCAAAATTCAAATACAAAAGAAAATGAAAGAAAAGAAAAAAAAGAAAAGAAAAGAAAAGAAAATGAAAATACAAGTGGAGCGAGAAAAGTACATCAAAGAAGAAGTAAGACACACACATTCCACCCATAGTTCATTCCACCATACCATATGGGTAGAAACTCAACCACTAGGGAGGTGAGGTAGATACAAAGGCAGTTCGTGAGGTGGAAGACCCTTTGGTTGGCAGCAAGCTAATAGGGGTTATGTTCCAGTTCAATGGAGTACCCCTATTATTCATATAGACTTGAAATCTAGCTCAGATGATGAGTATAATGTGATTAACATACCAGCCAGCCCCTCTCAGTAGGTTTCATTTGAGGTGACACTCGAGCCGGGCAGTGATGAAGACCAGGCCTCCAAGCAAAGCCCGAATGTATTTGAATCAAGTTTATGTTAAACTATTAGGAAGCAGTTAGGAACCTTAGCTCTAACATGTCTTTCCTCTCAAAAAGTTGAAGGTTTAGTAGTTAAGGAAGCCCCTAATCTTTCATGGATGTCAAGCCTAAGAGATTCCTATTGGGATCATCATTCTCAAGTCCAGAAGTTGATGTAGAACTTGAGAATAATTCATATAAAAATTAAATTATGTTTTGATTGGTACTCACCTTGTGTTCTTAATCTTGCAAAGAAAGGTTTGATTCCTTATACATGGTCCAACACGTGAGAATACTTGGTTGGAACAATAGAGGCAGGGATGCACAATTAAGATTAGACTAAGATTTTCTATAGTGGGTCCAGTCGATGATGATGATTACTTAGTTGTTACCAATCATCTATAATATGATAGGATATTCTCAAACCACACTAAATCTTATGAGAGAGTATGTTTATAAACTTTAGGTAATCCAGATGATCTCGAAATCAAAGATACACCTCTAAAATTTGAAGAGGAAATCCATTCAACAATTGACAAGCTCAAAGAAATCAACCTCAGAGAAGAAAATCCATTGCATACATGTTCATTCTTTGAATGAAGAAGAAATAAATGACTTAGTTAAGCTATTGATTGAGTTTAAGGACTGCTTTCCATAGAGTTATGAAGAGTTTCCCATATTATCTCATGATGTAGCAGTCCACAAACTAGCAATAGACCCTAACACTAACCCTATCAAGCAAGCTCCTAGACGCATGCGATTAGAAATTGAACTACAAGTCATTTTTGAATTCAAAAAATTGATTGATGCTAGTTTCATCAGGGAAGAAAAATAACATACCTAGTTAGCCAATGTTATGCCAGTTAAAAAAAAGATTGGACAAATTTGCATATGCATCAATTTTAGGGACTTAAATAAGGCATGTCTTAAGGATGAGTTTCCTCTTCCTATACCAGAATTAATGGTGGAAATTGTCTCATCTCATGCAGTATTCTCCTTCATGGATGAGTCATCTGGCTACAACCAAATTAAGATGGCCTCCGAGAATGAAAGAAACACTACTTTTTGAACCTTGATCAAAATATATTATTATAAGGTCATGCCTTTCGGCCTTAAAAATACTGATGCTACATACCAATGGGCCATGACTCAGATCTTCAATAAACTCATTCATCATCAAGTTGAGTGCTATATTGATGATCTAGTAGTCAAAATCAAAGAAAAGGAGGACAATCTCTTTGACTTGAGAGTAGATTTGAACTGTTAAGATAATATAACCTCAAAATGAATTTCCTGAAGTGTGCATTCGAAGTAGCTTTAGGAAAGTTCCTTGGGTTTGTTTTCCAACCTCGGGGAATAGAGACAGATCCAAAAAAAAATCAAAACTATCTTAGAAATGCCACCACCTAAAAGTTTAACTCAAATCTTTCCAAGGGCGGTTGGTGTATCTACCATGCTTTATCTCTAATCTATTGGGAAGATGCAAGCCATTTTCAGCACTTATTAAAAAGGATGCCAAGTTCAAGTGGGATGATAAGTGCCAGCATGCCTTTGAAGATATCAAGAAGTATTTGGTGAAGCGCTAGTTCTAGCCCCATCGGCGGGCCACTTATTCTACTTCTGCATTGGATGACTCCTTGGCACTTTGTTGGCCCAATGACAAAGGAAGGAGAGTTTCTCTTATACATCATTGTTTGAATCCTCTGAACTACCCACCTATTGAGAAACATTGCCTAAATCTTTGCATCCCAAAAGCTACACCACATATGCTTTTCATAAGGTGAACTTGATTTCAAGAATCAATCCCTATATCTCATGACATTGATGTTATCGGATGGTTGGCATGTTGGTCCATGATTCTTCACGGTTTGATATTACATTTATACCCTCATGCGATGAAAGGTCAAGCACTAGAATTTCTTAGCGACACACCTCCTTCTAATTCCCACTTGATGATCTCCATGATGAACAAATCATGAACTTAGGGAGGTTGACAAAATCTCCATTGAAAGATGTATTTTGATGGTGGCTTCCTTTCACAAAGGAGAAGAACCATGATCTTCTCTTCTAGGAAAGGCTAGGGTAGGAATAGTTCTCTTAACTCCAGATCATGATTTGATGAGATTCTCATAATATCTCTCTAAATCTCTGCACCAACAATGAAGCTGAGTATGAGGCTTTGATTGCTGGTTTGGAGTTAGCCATTACAGTGTGTGTCAAGAGCATCAACATCTATGGGGATTCTTAGCTGGTTATCAACCAGACTGTTGGGTCCTACAAGGTTCTAAAACCTAAGCATTGTCACTACCATGAGTATACCATGAAGTTGTTGGCCCAAATCACGAGGTCACCATACAAGGTCCCTCGAGGAAGAACATTACAGATGCTTTGGCCAAACTTGCCAAGGAATTGGCATGTCGGAAGATGAGTTCATTCCAATAAGGGTCCAAATATACATAATCCTATCCCTTGTGATCAGAACTCGTTGAGAGACTTTCTCTTAAAGGGGAGGTTGCCTTTGACAACAAAGATGAGGGGCTAGATTGGAGGCAACCGCTCATAGATTATTGGAACATCGACCAACTACCTCAAGAGAAATCACAAGGCCATCATGAAGTAGAGAGCTCTCTCCTATGCTCTAGTGGATGGCACCTTGTACCGATGGTATTTTGATCAAATGTGGTTACGTTATTTAGACAAACATGAAGCCCATAGGATAGTGACCGAGGTACATTTAGGTCTATGGCGCATCAATCAAGATGAAAGAAAATATTAAGAGACTAGGATACTCTTTGATGATTACAAACTACATGAGCGTGGCTAGGAGATATTATTAATGTCGGTACATGGTGTTCATCAACCACCCAACATTCTACATCCTACATTGGCCTCATGGCCATTTGAGTGTTGGGACGACATAGTGGGTCCATCGATCCTCCTTCTTCCAAGGGTCATCGATTCATCTTAGGCCAGACTTCTTTTCCAAGTGGCGAGAGATAATCCCACTCAGAGGTCATAACTCGACATGTGCTCCAATTTTTTAGAACCATATGTATATAGGTTGAGGGTGCCTCGACAAATTATATCGATAATGATGCGCATTCAAGATCACCAAGATCACTTCACTAGGAACGGTATAGATTGGAGATACTTCTATTATCCTAGGAAAATGGCATAGTAAGCATTCAACAAAAAATCCTAGATATTAAAGAAGACACTCATAATAATAGCGATAGTGGTATGGCGGTTAGTTGAAGCCTTGTGGGCCTACATCATACAAAACTCCAACTCAATCTACCCATTCTCCTTAGTGTATGGGTTCAAAGCTATTCTACCATTAAAGTTCAACTCACATCACTAAGGATAGCAATGGGTAGCAAAATCACAAAATGCAAAGTTGCAATTAGAAAGCTCAAGGTTTGGAGAGAGCCTGGCATGCTAGAACCTTGAGTTATATGCCAAAATGATTCAAGCTCAACAAGTTGGTCCCCTAGAGCTTTTTTAGTAGAGCTTGTCCTTGTTCTAAGAGACTAATTGTTGCCTTCGAAGATGGGAGGCAAGTTTGAACCCACTTGGGAAGGCCCTTTATCATAGAAAAGGCCTACCAAGGAGGATCTTATTAGCTTATTGATTATAAAGGGGAACACCAAAATTAATGGGCTCTATTTAAGAAATATTACCCATAAAAATATGTTTGAAAATAATTATCATCAAAAGAACAAAATTTCATTCCAATTCATCAAAATCTTCCCTTCTTTCGAAGCATTATTTGCTTGTTTTGTGAATCTGCCATGACGTATTTAGGATAGGTGTAAGAGAACCCAAGTGGCATCCTATCCCTGTTTCACAACATGAACACAATCAAACACAATTCCCAGCATTACTAGAATAGGTGTGAGAGAACAGAGGCAACATATTTTGACTAACACTAAGTTAGGTGTAAAGAGAACTAGCGCATCCTTTCTTGGTGGGATCATACCATTCATGACACCATTTCATCAATTCTCGTGTTTTAGGATAGGTATAAGAGAAGAGATCCTTTTCCTTCTAACATAAACACAAACACAATCTTTTGTCTCACTATTTTAATATGGAGCAAGCCCCTTATGACTCACTCATTAGTTGCTCTAAGTCGGCTAACATGCTACCTTGTATGTCACCTAGTGGTCACATGTCTGACAGATGTGAGACCCCGTACTTTCTTCTTGACTTGACCATTGCAAACCAACGAATGCCTTGTTAGGTTGGTAGACCTCTACTCAGCCAGTAAGCTACCTTATGTCAATTTTATTAAAGAAGATGAGAGTCCCCGCACATTCTTCTTGAATTAATCATCATGCACTAACTAGGTCAAGTATATATAAGGTTTAGGATAAGTTTACCATAGGCTCCTTTCCTCTTGAACTCTTGAGTTGATATAAGTCCCCAGTGGCATTAACTTGTAGTCACCCTAAGTCGGATACTTTATCGAGTAAATCCCAATAATGTTTATAGGAGGATGTGAGTCCCGCTCTCTTCTAAATTATTGTTGCAAATCGGCCGGACACCTTAGGTTGGTTGATGTTTGTTATACTAATGGATACACCACTTGGCAAATGTGAGTCCCACTTTCTCCTTGAGTTGGCCGAATACACCTATTATCTTCTCCAGGGTTTTGGATCAAGCCCTTTGTGGCCCCTCTCTCCTGTGGGCACTCTACTTGGATCATGTCCTTTGCGACCCCATTTAGACACTACTCGGGTTACATGGATTGGACAGTCCCCCTTTCCTAGTAGCCATTCACATGGTTGGAGAATTTGTTCAGGATGCAGATTCTCCATTGGTTGGTAAATAGGTCTAGGTAATATAAGCTCCTTATGATCCCTCACAAACTAATAGGTTCAAGATAATTAAATAAATAAACAAACCTATTTACTTATGGATTAGAATTCAAGCCCCTTTCCCCAGCGACATCCTATCTTTAGGGCAGTGTTAGTAGAACTCCCTATTGGAATTTCCTGACTATGCTTAAGTTGAGATAAGTCCCCTGGTCAGCACTCTCTCTGTAGTCATCCTTAGGTCAAGTTTAATCAGTTTTGCAAAAATAGGTTTCCCTCGCAGTCATTCTGATTTTGAAGATGTAAGTCTACTATGCATTCTATCTTACATGATTTGGCGACCTAGGTCAAGTTGACATGTTACCTCACTAATGTGTCTCCCAGTGGTCTTTTATTCAGGAAAGATATGAGTCCTCATGCTTTCTTCCCTGAATTAACCATTACAAACCAAAAAGCACCCATTTGGTTGGATAGTTCTCCCCTCAGCCAGGAAGCTACTCCCTTTAGATTGGTAAATCTGAGTTAGACCAAGGCCAACATGGCCCATACTCAGTGAAATCCATTGCAAACTAATGGGATCTATCAAAAATAATTAAAAATGAAATTAATCTTGACTATCTTTGACCTGATTTAAGTCCCCCAAAGGCATTCTCTCAAAATTAGTGGTCGTTGATTTATTGCACAAGCAATCACCCATGGTTCTTTATTTTGGAAGATGTGAGTCCCCACTTTCTTAACTTGATCGAAGGCAATCCCTTTGGTTGGATAGTCCTACTGTGGTTGGTAGACTACCCTTTGGATTGGTAAATCGAATGTAGACCAACATAGCCCAACTTAGTGTAGCTCATCATGATGGGATCCATCAAAACAACTAAAATGAAATTAACTTTGACTATCTTTGAGTGATTTAAGTCCCCAAGGTATTCACTCAATAGTGCCTAAAGTTGGGTTCAATCCATTGCGACCAATGGATCACAAGTGATCCCTACTTTGGAGGATGTAAGCTTACACTTTTCTTCCTAGTAACACGCAGAAGGCAACCCTTTTGGTTGGAACTACCCTTTAGTTGGTAAATCAAGGCTAGATGGCTACATAGTGTGATCCATCGGGTCCATCTCGAAATATAAAAATTAAAATTAAATTCAAAATAAATTCAACTCTCTCCAGGTGGAGTCAAACTAAACAAACAAAATAAATCAAATCAAATAATCAAAACAATCAAATAATCAATCAATCAAATCAACCAACTTCTCCTTAGTGAGCAAATCTTTGGTTCCCTGGAATCAATTCAATCCAATTTGAACTTTCCCAGCGGAGAGTTCACATTTTCATCCCTAGCAGATCCGGAATTCAAATCCCCCAACAGATTTCACAACTTCTTTTCCTCAGTGGATGACTTGAACTTGCTCCCCTGGAGAGTTCACTTTTCATCCCGAGTGGAGCACCAAATCATAAATCAACAAATCAAATCAAATTTCTCCCCAGTGAGATGCAAATCAAATCAAACCTCTCATCCCCAGTGGATGACTTGAACCTCTTCCCCTTGGAAGCATTCACATACTCAATCCCTGGATTCCTCCTCCACCCTCTTATGTATTAACATGGTAGAGTCACATTACACTAAGCTCTTGATTCCTTCTACACCTTGGGTTTGAGTAGATCATTTAGTGCTTGTGATCATTCATGTTGTTGATCACCTCTCAATATACATGTGATATGCCTTGTCGGTCACACCACACCTATTGGGCCCTTTGTTGACCTTACTTTTGGAGTGAGCTTTCAACTTCCTCATCTTAGACATAGGACTCCTCTTAGACATTAAGAGTTCCTTTGTCTTAGACACTTCTAGTGATTAGGTGAACACTTAACCCAGAGACTTATAAGAGTTAGCCATAGGAAGCGGTTATGCCTTAGGGGTGTTAGGAAAACTTACCTATAGCAATCAAAATCCTTTCATCTTTCAAATCAACTCAAATTCAAATAAACTCCAAATTAAAATCAACTTCAAATCAATCAACTCAAATTCAAATCAATTCCAAATCAATTCTTAAATCAATTCCAACTGATTTTCTCAAATTCAAATCAATTAGATCCAAATTATGAATCCAAATATTTGAATTCCATGATCAATTCTAAATCCAAAATCTTTCATAAGCCCCTTTGATTTCATCATATGGACTTAGCTCAAATCAAATTCAAATCACTTCAAATTCAAAAGATTTTCTTATAACCCATTTATATTCTCATTTATATTCACAAATATAAATGAAATATAAATTCAAATAATTAAACCAAATTCAAAACTCAAATCCAAACCCAATCAAAATCCAACCTAAACTCTTTCAAGTCAAATTCTTGAACTTAGCCAAATCAAACTCAAATCAATTCAAACCTTTGGATTTTCTCTCCAAACAATCAATCCTTCAATCACAAAACAAATTCAATCATAAACTTCAATTATCAAATCAAATCAAATCAAACTAAATCAAACTTCAATTATCAATCATATGTTCTTGAACTTAAAATTATCAAATGAATCAAAACTCATTTGACTCCAAATCACTTGCAAATGGATTTCTATTTCAATCATAAGAACATATGTGAGTTCAATCAAACTGGAATCAAGCCTTGATCAAGTCAATTGACCCACTTAGGCTCACTTGACCCAAAGTGACCTAAAATACCTTTTTGAACCAAATTATAATCCTACCCAAATTGGATTGAACTAAGCCCATCTAAGCCTCACATTCTGAGCAACAATCATCATAGGATGATCAATCACTCAAATTGGGTCAAACCAAGTAAAACCTAGCCTTTGAACAAGTCAACACCTAACCCAAATGAAACCCAAACTAGCCAAAATCCATAATAGGCTAAATTGATTGAAACCATTGATCTAAACCAATTCATGATCAATGATTGAACTTGACCAAGTCATGAGCCAAACTTAGCCCAATTGGCCACTTGACCCAAGATGACCTAAAAAGTCAAAATGTGTCAAATCTTGATCTAAGCCAAATTGATTGCAACTAATGGGTCAAATTCATTCTAAATCACTTGTTGAACTTGACCAAAGCCTCAATTGGCCAACTACCCAACCTAATTGACCATGAACCCAACTTGACCTAAAAGGTCATATCAACTTGAAACTTAACCAAATCAAAATTGATTGAAACAAAGCTTGCAAAATATTTTGATGATCAACCAAGCCTAAACCAATCCATGACCTAATCATTGGGTCAAATGGGTCAAATTGTCAACTTGACCCATTTAACCTAAGTGAACTCAAATGAACCAAAACCAAATATAAATCAAATCAGAACCAAACTAATGATACCAAATCATTACAAATGATCATGATCATGACCTAACCCATGATTTGACCAAATTTGACAATTGGTCAACTTGACCCAAGTTGACCCATTTTGACCTAAATGGGTCAACTTGATCCAAATCATATCAAATCAACACCAAATTCATTGAAAATTAGCACAACCCATTTTCAATCATTCCAAATATGCCCAAATCAAAATCAAACCCAAATGACCATTTTACCCTTTGGACAAAGGGTAATGTATGGCCAAATCCACTTGGAATTTAGTCAATTCCTTTTCATGGCCACTTGGCTTCCTCCTAGTGGACCATTTGGACACTAAGGGAGGTGGAGCACATGATCTAATGGTTTGGTCAGCCGACCAAACCAAGGCCAAACCAACCCATCAAAATTCCCCACATGGATCACCTCTCACTAATTTAACACATATGCACCTCCACACTTCCACTCCTCCACCAAAACTATAGACATGGCACTCTAACAACAAAATAACCCATTCATCTCAATTTGATCAAAATGCAAAGCAAGCCATCCAATCAGGGAAGATATACACCCCTCATTTCCCTCAAACCAAGTTCCTTGCATTGAGCTCAGGTGGATCAAAAAGCTTCTCCAAGTTTTCCCAAGCATTCCTAAGCTCATTCTAATTTTCACTTCTCAAATTTCCTCAAAGGATAGGGGGAGGTGAGGGAGGCTCCAACAATTCTCAATCAACTCCAATTGCTCTTGCAAGCCATGGGAAGGGGGAGTTATGAAGCATAATGAAAACAAGCTTTGGTCAATTTGAAGA
Organism: Cymbidium sinense; assembly: GCA_021442155.1. Taxonomy (NCBI): domain Eukaryota; kingdom Viridiplantae; phylum Streptophyta; class Magnoliopsida; order Asparagales; family Orchidaceae; genus Cymbidium; species Cymbidium sinense. The sequence continues at coordinate 315,156,649 of CM038214.1, read as the reverse complement.
TCCACCATTGAACCATGAAACCTCAATAGGGCTTCATCTCCACTAAACTAAGCTACATCAACCTTTGGAAGCATCGGTGAGGTATGCCTCAAAATAGAGCTTAAGTTGAAAAATGCTTGGTGTGAATTGTAATCTGAAATTCAACCATTGGATGTTCTTCTCCTTGCTTAGATGGTGAGCTTGAATCAGTGGAGCAGTGAGCTGTGGAGGATGGAGATTTCATCTCCCAGAGCAAGCGAGATAAATCATGGACCGTCCATCCCATGTTTTGGATGGGTCTAATCTGCATAGATCCGATTTAATCCTTCATAACCAGGTTTGATCACCGTTGATCCTTGATGATGGATGGGGGAAAGCATACGTGTCGACATGCCAATTTGATAACTTAAATAACCAATCAACATGGAAAGCATGCCTCATCATCACATGGCATATGGGATTAGTTATATAATTAGGTTATTTAATTACTTATTAATCATTGAAACTTTATAAATTCATAATTAAATGTAGAAAAATCCAAAAAAATGAACTCAACTTCCTTTTAAAGATAATTCAGGAGAAATAAATAAAATTATTTTTAATTGATTTTTAAATAGTGAATTTTCCTTAATTATTTAATTAAACACTTAACCTTACTCTAATCATTTCATTAATCAGTTCCAAACTTCTCTTACATGTTTAAGGATGACTTGCTCTCTTAATTTTCTTAGAATTTATTAATGAGTTAATTGGGGAAATCAATTAATGAATCCCTAATCACCCTCTTAATTAGTAATTAAGCATGTGAATAGTCATTTAATCACTTAATTAAGATAATTAAGCATTGTTTAAGTGAAGAAGAGGTTTATGGAATGGGTCTGGGGTACTAAGTTATTCCTAAACCCCTTTTCTTCCTTAATCTAAATAATTAATCCACTAATGATCTATTAATCTAATTACTTTCAAAACCAATATGAAATTAATCAATCTCTTTTGGGTAGATCCTTGGTGTTCAAAATCTAAGGTAAGCTTAAGGAAATCAAAACACTCACATATGGGTAGGTTATGAAAGTACTTAATGAAAACCCTTTAGTTTAATTAATCAATAATTGTGAGTCAATTACATTACTTTCTTTCTTAGGAGCATTGTTGATTTAAATTTCATGTGGTTGCATATCATATGTTCTTACAATTGTTTGAATAATTATGTTAAAGTGGTGTAGGTAAGGTAATTAATGAATTTAATCACCTTAACCTAAACAAAACATATCAATATCAATTATTCTAAAATTAAACTAAATCAATTCACACATGGGGAAATGAGTTAGGACCAGCAAACTCTTTTCACATTTCTAAATCAAATTCAAAGCAAAATAAAAATCTCTTTAATAAATGTTGATTCACTTTAAATGATCTTATTTCATAGGATTGTCTTTAGAAATTAATTAGGGTGAATGAAGTTATATGCTTACATCACTTTATTTCTTTTCAAGCATGCTAAAATGTTGTATGCCATATGAAATCATGCATTCATATCTTTTGAAAAATCAAAATAAATGAAATGTTTCCTTTATGTAAAATTATGTTTTGGCTAAAGTAAGATATATGAGTGGCTATTATCACTATTAAATCAAAAATTATTTTCAAAACTTATGAATCAAAGATTATAAATGAAGGTATGCTAAACTTACCTATAAGCTTGCATGTGATTATAACATAAAATGTGTTATGTGATTTTCTTCTCTTTTCTTAACATAGGTTTGTGTAGGATTTGCAAAGTTTATAGTTCATTTGAAAAGAACATAACACTCACTTAAATCCATTCCTATACACTTCTATGTTATGGCTTAAGAAGGATCTTCACATTGCATATATAAATTAAACAACCAAAATCAAACAAACAAACATAAACTTTTTGCATGAGTCTTCATCCATTTGTTTTCTTTCACATGCACATGTATTTAAAAAAGTGGTATATTAGTTCCCCAGGGTTGTGAGGTTTTAAGTAACTAAGAAGTTCTTGTATCTTATACCCTTGTGTAGAAAATAATGGTGCCATACTCACTTATGTCTTTTATATATGTGTGCATTTGATTAATGGATAAAAGAACCCTCTCTATCTACTTAACAAATTCATGCATCATGAAACATCCAAAATTTTCCCAAGATTTCTTAGCATTCATCATCAAAGTGTGCTAAGGTTTGCATTTACATGTACATATATGCTTAGATCATTCATGTACATGATACACATGTTGGAAAGAAATAAATGGTTGTGTGTTTTGTGATAGTAATTCACTTTATTTAATCTAAGATGACTTTCTTATTGAATAGGTTTATTTAGAGCAAATATAAACTTAAGATTAATTAAAACACATAATAAAAATATTCACTAAAGAAAAATCATTAAAGAATCTATAAAATTACTAAAAGGTAGGAAAGAAAAGTTCTCTTCTCTTTTCCTCTCTTTTACAACATAGTAATTAAGTGTAGGTTCATTCAAAACAAATCAAATCATCAAATAAAATTAACAAATCAACTAAATGACTTAAATGAAACCACTCTAAGTTGAATCCTTCACACTTAAAAAACTTTAAACATTAAACAGCCAGACATGCCAATGGGACACATTAGGCTAAGTCACCATTTCTAGCTCTATGTTAGGGCGATGCATGGTTTGATGCTTGATTTGATTTTGAGATGTAATCTTTTAGTCTTGATGTTAGGGTTTATGTATGTAAAGTAGATGATAGAATGATCTTAGTCTAATCATTATTTTCTCTGGGGAATAATGTTTTAAGGCTTAATATAAATATAAAATATTTTCTGTGGGTTGCTTACCTCTAAGCATATCCAAATAAGGACGGTGGACTTGGTTACTCATGTCTGGTGCTAAGTCCAATTTATTTATATACATGCTTGGGATGTGGTATGTTTAGCTAATCTCTATTTTAGGTTTAGTTAGATTTACTTTCCCTTTTCATGTAATTTTGCAATTAAAATTTGGAATGAATGTTATGGGGAATTAGGATGAACATTGGTCATAAGACTATGTCTTATGCATAATGTGAAACCTTAGAGTAACCACATAACCAAAAGAAGAAAGAAAGAAAGAAAGAAAGAAGGAAAGAAAGAAATGAAGAAAAGAAGAAAAGAAAGAATAAAGAATGAAGACCCCATAACATGAATTCTTTCTAAATTGTAATTAATTCATTTATAATCCGAGTTGTATAAGGGTGAGTACTACCCATTTCTTTTAGTTTGGGTGGTGGAGCCCAAAAAAGCCCTCTTATTATTTAGCTTTATAAAATTGTTTGATGTTTGTTTAGTTTGTGCATTAAGATGGCATGTTTTTCAGTTTCTTCCTTGCTTTGATGAATGGCCTAGATCGATTAGGCTCTTAGGAAAAATAAATTTTCTATCTAATTAACCAAATAAAATTTAAAAAAATAACTCATAACCTCACCTAAATCCTAGGCTATAAATCAAGATAAAATATTTAGCAATCCCTTAGCTGGATGTTGTATGTCTCACATCATGCATAAAAAGCATCTTGCTTCACTCTTGCTTATGGAGGGCTTCCACCTTTTTCAGAGAACTTGGCTTGACCTTTGAGAGCCATGGTGGAAACACACCTCCTTCTTGTTAATTTTGGCCCATAACTAATTTCTCATGCATTAGGCATATGAATCCATAGCCTGTGTCAAATAAATTGTCCAAAAATGAAAATAAAACTTAACAAAATTTTGCATTAAATTTTAGTCATTAATCATGCCCTACATGATCTAATCTCTTAGAGAGTGTATTTAAGGACTTAGTATCTTTCTAAATAAATACTAGTATCTTGCAAAAGCATATGACTTTCCTACAAATATTTAAAATCATAGGAGCAGTTAGTTGGCGGCCACCCCTAGGCGGTTGTAAGTCCAATAGTCGGGTGGTTTATTATCTCTTGTGGAGGTAAACCATATGCCATTTTTGCCTTAGATTTAGGTTGTACTTTGGCCCTCGCCAAAGCTCCCTAAATTTAAGATCCGAGGTTGTTGTTTCTCTTTGTGAGTTATAAGCATAAATCCTTACATCTTAGGCATTTTCACGATCTTGTATTGTGGAATTATAAGCCCTAGATTTCTAATAATAATTCAACTCAAACACATAATTCCTCTCAAATTTCAAACATATAAAGCCCAACCATAGGATAGTTTGGGATGCTCTGCTGGGTTTCCCGCATCATGAGCATCCCCTACTTATCTCCCTTTGGTTTGATAATAACTCCCTCCTCTTGATCTCCTAAAAATAACCAATTTGTTGATAGTCCTATCTTTGAAATCTTTGGAAATAATGATCATTTACCTTAATCGAGAGTATTCTTAAGGAATCTCATTCCTTAAGATGTAATTAACTATGGGGGCTTGCCTCCATAGAGAACTTAACGAACCCGATTTAAAATAAACTCTACTTTACTTTTCCATGTAATGTAGGGGAAGAATCTCTGGTACATCCGAAGACCTGTAGTCCTTAGGAGTCCTCATTAGGTGATTAACTCCATTACATGATGGTGACTTCTATCTCTCGGGATAGTACATCATTTCTCAATGTTGTACCCAATCACCCTAATAAGAACTTCTACAGATCTACGTGGTGTCCACCAAGTGTGTATTTTGGTCTTCATTTATTTTTTCCAAAAGATAGATGAAGATAAAAATATTTCACCATATGCTCACATGGATTTTCTGTTGTTGATTTTTTGGTTTGTCTTTTACTTTCTTTCATTCATTATTGTAATAGTTAGGGGGTTTATCTCTCTAGGATTTATGGTAGCTCTTTGAGCATTAGCTTAGAGATTTACCTCCTCTAAGGACTTTATTCTTTTTCTTGGTGGCAATAAAATTTCCGATTTCCTAAAATAAAATAAAAAAAACTAACCCAAACCCTAAACCCTAAACCAAACTAAAACCTAAACCCTAAAACCCAAGATCACAAACCTAAACCTAAACTAAATAAACCTAAAATAAAATAAATAAAATCCTAAACCTAAAATAAAATAAAATAAAAATAAAATAAATAAAATAAAATGAAACCTAAACCTAAAAATAAAATAAATTAAAAATTAGAAACTAAACTAAAAGAAAATAAATAAAAACCTAACATAAATCAAATTAAAAAAACCTAAGAATAAAAAATCTAAACAAAATAAAACTAAACGTAAAATAAAAAATAAAATAAACCAAAATAATATAAAATAAAACTAAATAAAAAACAAAATAAATGTAAAAAATAAATAAAAAACCAAACCAAACTAAACTAAAAAAAAAAACCTAAACCAAAAATAAAATAAAATAGATAAAATAAAATAAGCCTAAACCAAAACTAAAATAAATTAAACTAAAATAAATAAAACCTAAACATAAAACTTAAATAAACTAAACATAAACTAAATAAAATAAATAAACTAAAATAAAGAAAAACTAAAAATAAAACCTAAAATAAACCTAAAATAAACCACAAAACCTAAAAAAAATAAATAAAACCTAAACTAAACCTAAAAATAAAATAAAATAAAATTCAACTATAAAATAAACCTAAACCTAAACCTAAATCTAAAAAATAAACTAAAATAATAAGCTTAAAATTAAAATAAATAAACCAAATTAAAAAAGAATAAGAAATAAGCATAAATATAAATAAAAAAATAAAATAAACTAAAATAAATAAAAACTAAACTAAATAAACCTAAACCTACCAGTTTACTTAAAAAGAAAAAAAAAACCCAAAACTGACTCTAGACCCTAAACCATAAAATACTAAAAAAAACATAAACTGCGGTTTAAAATTTAAAATAAACCTAAACTAAAATGTGGAACTAAACAAACCCTAAATCCAAAACCCTAAACTTGAAATAAACCTAAAATAAAAAAAATAATAAATAAAAAAACCCTAAATAATAAAACTAAACTGACCACACAAATATAAACCACACCAAATCTAAACCTAAAACTACCCAAAACTAAATAAAACCCTAAACTAAAATAAAACTAACATAAACCCTAACCTAAACTGAGCCAAACCCTTAACCCTTAACCCACAAAACCTAAAACAAACCTAAAATAAAATAAAATAAACTCACTAATAAAATAAACTAAATCTAAAGTAAAATATGGTAAAAATAAATAAACTAAACTAAATAAATAAAAAAATAAAATAAACTAAATAAATAATATATAAATTAAGTAAACTAAATAATCCTAATCACTGGGTTTTTAAAAAAAAAACCCAAATCCTAAATCTAAACTTTAACCCAAAAATAAAACTTTAAAATAAGACTAATCCTAAACTGAGCCTAATAACCTTCCCTAAACCAAACCCACCAAACCCACCCAAACTACCTAAACATAAACTCCTTCCCCAGAAACCTTAAACTCTCAAACCCAAAAAAAATCATAACTGACCTAACTAAACCCTAAAACTGAGCCTAAACCTAACTAACCCTCCCTACCTATAATTAAAAAATAAAATAAAATAAACTAAAAATAAACTTAAATATAAAAATAAAATAAAATATAAAAAACCTAAACTAAAATAAATAAACCTAAAATAAATAAACTAAACTAAATAAAAGTAATAATAAACTAAAATAAATAAAAAGTAAACTATGTATACTAAATAAACCTAAACATAATGGTTTATTTAATTTTAAAAAAAAACCCTAAACCACAAACACTAAACCCAAAAACTACACCTCTGACAAAACCTAAAACCCAACCATAACAAAACCCTAAAACTAACCACAAAATCTTAAACCCTATCACTAAACCATAAGAAACCTAAAAACCCAAACCCTAAAATATAAATCAAAGCCACAAACCTAAACCCAAACCCAACCCAACCTTAAATCCTAACTAACCCCACTAAACCTAAACTAAACAAAAAAAATAAACCTAAACCATAAAACCTAATAAACTACTAAACCAAATCTAGAATGGGTGAACATTGATGGAAGGAACATCACATCTAAGCTCGATCTAGATGTGGCGGAGGTGAAGGAAGAGGCGTGTTTGTTGGTGGTGGGAGATCTGAGGTGCTAGTGGATCTGAGAGGTGGTGCTTGGAGCATGGTGGTTATGGGCGAGGAATGGATTCTGGGTGGTGTCTGGAGGAAATTGGGGATATGATGGTGGATCAAGCTACTGAGAGCGGTGGTTAATGAGGCTGGAGAAACTAAGAAATGATCTAATCTCCTTATGGAACTATGCCCAGAGATGGTTAGTTATCAGGGTTTTGATTTTCTCTATGAGTGCTCATTTTTTATCTATGTCGTCACTTATGTCATGGAAATCTTGGAGTATTAATTGGTAGAAAAAATTGAAAAGAAGTCATGTTTAATCTGAATTTGTTCTATGTTAAAACTAAAACCCTAAACTACTAAAACTAAACCCTACTAAACCAAAACCTAAACCCTAAATACCCTAAAATCTAAACCCAAACCCTAAATCTAAAACCCCTAAACCTACCAAACCTACCTAACCCCTAACCCTACCCTACCCAAACTCTACCACCCTACCCACCTACCACTAAACCTACCCTACCATAAACCTAAAATAAAAACAAATAAAACCTAAAATAAATAAATAAATAAATAACTAAATCAAAATAAATAAAATAAAAAAACCAAACTAAAACTTAAACATAAACCTAAACCTAAAAATAAAATAAAATAAAACTAAAATAAAATAAAATAAATAAAACTAAAGATAAAATAAAAACTAAAATAAAATAAAAAAACCTAAAATAAAATAAAATAAACTAATAAAATAATTAAAACTAAAACTTAAACCTAAAATAATAAAATAAATAAAAATAAAAAAACTAAAAAATAAACCTAAACCTAAATAAAATAAATAAACTAAACTAAATAAATAAACCTAAAATACTAAACTAAACCTAAACTTAAATCCTAAATAAATATAAACTAAAAACCTAAACTAAACTTAAAATAAACCTAAAATAAAACTTAAAACTAAATAAATAAAATAAAACCTAAACTAAACCTACATAAATAAAATAAAAAAATAAAATAAAATAAATATAAACTAAACCTAAATAAATTAAAATACAAAATTAAAATAAATAAGTTAATAAATAAAATAAAATATAAATAAAATTTAAAATAAATAAATAAACTAAACTTGACTTGCTTTTTTTTTAAACTCTAACCCTAAATTAAACCCTAATTAACCATATAAAAAACAACCTAAACCTAAACCCAAAATTAAAATCCTAAACTCACCCTAAACCTAAACACCAAAAACCACAAACACTCTAAAACCTGACTAACCCACCTAAATAAACCCTAAACCCTACCAACCCTACCTAAATAAACTAAACTAAAATAAAACCTATAAATAAAATAAATAAAACTTAAATAAAATTAAAACCTAAATCTAAACCTAAAAAAAAATAAAATAAATAAAAATAAACTAAAATAAAATAAATAAAACCTAAACTAAAAAATAAAATAAACCTAAAAAATAAAACCAAATAAAATAAAGACTAAACTTAAAATAAAATAAAATAAAACCTAAAATTAAAATAAAATAATAAATAAAAGCTAAACCTAAAATAATTAACCTAAAAAATAAAACTTTAAAGAAAAAAAAATAAACCAATAATAAACTAAATAAATAATAAAATAAACTAAACTAAAATAAATAAAATCTAAACCTAAAATTAAACTAAACCCAACTAAAATAAAATAAAATTAAACAAAATAAACTTAAACCTAAACTAAAAAATAAAACTTAAAAATAAACCTAAATTAAAATTAAACCTAAACCTAAAATAATAAAATAAAACCTAAACTAAGCCAAAATAAAAATAAACCTAAACCTTAAATAAAATAAAATAAATAAACTAAAAAAAATATAACTAAACCTAAACCTAAAAAATAAACTAAAATAAGAAACCAATGAGATTAAATAACTTAAATCTAAACAAAATAAAATAAAAAAATAAATAAATAAAAAAAATTAAAATATAATTAAATAGTCTAAATAAACCTAAACTGGTTTACTTAATTAAAAAAAAAAAAAAACCAAAACCCCAAAATACCTAAACCTAAACTTACCCCAAACTTTAAAAGCCCTAAACCCAAACCTAAACCCTAACCCTAAACCCTCAACCCAAACCCAAACTAACACAACCCTAACTCAAAACCTAAACCTAAACCTAAACCCCAAACCTAAACCCTAAACCTAAATCCTACCTTTCAAACTAAAGCAAAAGCATAAAACCCTAAATCCCAAACCTAAACCTTAAACCTAAACTACTAAACACTAAACCACAACCATAAACCCCAAACCCTAAACCTAAACCTAAAGTAACTAAATAAATTAAAAAATAAACCTAAACTCTAAGAATGGGCAAAACTTTGATTGAAGGAACATCACCGTCAACCAGTCTAAGCCTAGATCTGGCAGTTAAAGCGAGGGCGGAGGCGGAAATTGTCATAGTGGTGGTGGGGAATATGGAGGTGTTGGTGGATATGGAGGTGGTGGTGGTTATGGAGGCAGGATGAGCGATGGAGGTTACAACCATGGTGGTGGCGGAGGGAGAGATCAAGGATATGATGATGGATCCAGCTACTTGAGAGGCCAGGGTGGTTCTGATGGGAACTGGAGAAACTTAAGAATGGTCGATCCGATATACTACTTATGGAATGGTCTCAGGTTTTGATTTTCTATGCTCATTTTTATCTATGTCATCGTGTAGAAAACTTGGTGTGTTACTTGATGAAATCAAAGAAGAAATGATGAATCAATTTGTTTATATTAAAAAAAACACCAAAACCTAAGCCTAAACTAAAACCAAAGACCAAAAATTAAACCCTAAACCCTAAAATCCTAAACCTAAACCTAAACCCTAAACCCAAAACCCAAAACTAAACATAAAACCCTAAACCCCAAACCAGATCTAAACACTAAACCCTCACTAACCTAAACCAACTAAACCTAAACTAATCCTAAAAATAAATAAAATAAAAAATTAAATTAAAATAAAATAAAATAAATAAAACCCAAACTAAACTAAAAAAATAAAAGCTAAATAAAATAACTAAACCTAAAATAAAATATAATAAACCAATAAATAAATAAAAACCAAAACCAAAATAAAATAAAATAAAAAAAAATAAATAAACAAAACTAAACCTAAAAAATAAAATAAAAAGTTGAACATAAACCTAAATAAAATATAACCTAAACCAAAAATAAAAAAAAATAAAACTATAAAATAAACCTAAACTAAACCTAAAATAAAATAAAATAAAACTAAAATAAATAAACTAAACTAAAAAAAAATAAAAATAAACCTAAAATAAAATAAAAAAAATAAACTAAACTAAATAAAATAAATAAATAAACTCATTGAATTAAATAAATAATTAAAAAAAATCTAAAATTCCCTAAAACTAAACTCAAATAAACTAAACCTAAACCTTCCTAAACCAAAACTAAAATAAAACCTGAAAAACTAGACTAAAAAACCCCAAACCTAAATAAATAAACCAAAAAACTAAAATAAATGAAAAAATAAAATAAATAAAAAACTGCTAAAATAATAAATAAAATAAAATAAACTACTTATAAACCTATAAAAAAAATAAAATAAATTAAAATAAAATAAATAAAACTTGAAATAAACTAAAATAAAATTAAAATAAAAAAATAAAAAAAAACCTAAATAAAACCAAAAATAAAATAAAAATATTCATTTAAAAATAAATAATAAAATAAATAAACACCTAAATAACCAATAATAAAACCTAAAATAAATAAAATAAACCTTGTAAACTAAAAAAACCTAAACCTAAATAAAAAATAAAATAAACCTAAACCTAAACTAAAATAAACTAAAATAAATATATAAACACTGAGCTAAATAAATAAACTAAAAACTAAATATAATTAAATAAATTAAATAAACATAAACTAAAATAAAATAAAAAATAAAAACTAAATCCTAAACCTAAAAATAAAATAAAACTTATGACTTAAAAATTAAAATAAATCCTAAAATAAAATAAACTAAAATATTGGCATAAATCAACCTAAATTGAAAATAAACTAAAATAAAACCTAAAATAAATAAAATAAATTAAATAAATCTAAATAATATTAATAAATAAAATAAAATAAAATAATAAACCTAAACCTCTTGGTTCCTTAATTAAAAAAAACTTAAACCCTCCTCTAAATCCAAACCTAAACTATTTGAGCCCTAAAACCTAATCCTAAACATCCCAGAACCTAAATCTTACCCTAGCCCTCCAACCACTAGACCCTACTAAATCTTTCCTCATGATACAATCCCTGAGGTGACCAACCACTCTATGGAGTCTTAAACCTAAGGCTTACCCTGAACCCTACTAAAAACCTAAACTGAACCAACCTAATACCACTGACCTCTTTAAACTCCAAATGGAAACTAAATAAAACCCACTATATGTCCCTCCAAAAAACATATGACCTAAACCTAAACTAAATAAAACATGGAATAAAATAAATAAAAAGCTAAACAAATAAAATAAAACACAAACCTAAAATTAAACCAAAAATTAAAACAAAATAAAATAAAATAAAAAATAAAAATAATCTAAACTAAATTAAAAATAAAATAAAACTAATAAAACTAAATAAAATAAAAACTAAACATGAAATAAAATAATATAGACCTAAAATAGAATAAAATTAAAATAAATAAAACTAAACCTAAAAAGTAAACCAAAAAAATAAAATTAAAAATAAATAGAAAATAAAACCTAAAATAAAACTAAAAAAAAAACTAAACCTAAAATAAAATAAAATAAACTTAGTAAAAAATAAATAAAACCTAAACTAACCTAAATAAAATAAAATAAAATAAATAAAAAATAAACATAAACCTAAACAAAAACATAAAAGCTAAAATAAACCTAAAATTAAACCTAAACCTAAGTAAAGAAATAAAATAAAAACCTAATCCTAAAAAATAAAATAAAAATAAAACTCAACTAAAAAAAACCTAAACTTAAAAAATAAACTAAAATAAATAAACCAAAATAAATAAACTAAACTAAATAAAAATAAAAAATAAACCTAAATAAAAATTAAAAAAATATAATAAAGTCAAATAAATAAAAAATAAACTAAATAAACCTAAACCTATCAGTTTATTTCATTTTTTAAAAATAAAAACCCCTTAAACTCTAAATCCTAAACCCTAAAACCTAAACTAACTCAAACCCAGAATACTTGATGTAAGAACATCACCATTACTCTATCTAGATGTAGTGGAAGGTAGGTGATTATCACAATGGTATCGAGTCTTGGTAGATATGGAGGTGTGGTCAATGGTTTTGAAGGTGAGAGACAAAGGTTACATTGGTGGTGATAGAGGGAAAGATCAGGATATGATATCCGCTACTTGAGAGGGTTTCTGGGAACTGGAGAAACAAGAATGTCGATCTGCGCTTATGGAACTGTGTCTTTATAGTATAGATGGTTCTACTTATCTAGGGTTTTTCATTTTCTCTATGGGTGCTCATTTTTTATCTAAGTTATTGGCTTAATGAGCCTCATGTTCAATCCGATCAATTTTGATGATAACAAATGAATGCTTGGATGTTTTAATGTATATTTTATGTGTTTTAGGTATATTTTAGGAAATCACAAAAATAGAAGAATGAAAGATAGATCAAAATGGATAGTGTAAAGCTCAATATGTACTTTTAATTTATAGTTTAGATTTAGGCTATTTAGTTTACTAGTTTAATTTTAATTATTGTACTTTTATTTAATTAAAAAGAGAGATCTAACAAATATGAAAATAATTTCAGCATAATAAATTAATTTAAAATGCTGAAAATATACTTCTAAATAGATCTAAGAATAAATGATCTTTCCAATAGGACTACTGAAGAAATATTTTATGTAAATTTATATTGTTATGTTCATTTTTCAACCAAATTTTATAAATTTTTTGCCTAATGTTATTCATTTTAAGGTGTAATGTAAGATAATATATTATATGAAAGCATATTAAAATATAATGTACATAACAATATAAATTCACATATATATGAATGTGGTGGTGTGTTAATGTTATTGTACATTTTAGTATGTTTTACTTTTGTTATAATACATTAGGTCAAAACTCACAAAAATTTTAATTTGAAGGTTGAGATGGAAGGATTTGGCTAAATTCATGGCACACACCAATAAGCCATACCAAAATTATGCTATTTTGTACCATTTCTAATAGAAAAATAGCAATTTTACTTCCAAGATGAACTTTATTCATATTTTGAGAAAATTTTGTTATTTGTTCCATTTAAGTGATTCTAATGAGGTGTAATGTTAGACAACATATTATATTATAGAAAATTATAATATAACATCATTTATTATAATATAATATAGTGTGTTAATTCACACTATAATATGTTTTGATATTGTATAATTAGTTTGAGCTTGCACCATCACAAATCATAAAATGTGATTATCATATTAAGATGATGTAATTTGAATGAATACATTGTTAAGCTTTTGGTTGAACTATTGAAGGTGTCTAAGAGAAGAAATAATATTTGATGAGAATTTCATGTCAAGGACATGAAGGGAATCTGTTAGATCACATGCATTGGACATGACATGTGAGGCATCTAGGAGGCATAAAGAAGAAAATCTGCTAGGGATAAGGTTTAAATTTGATTTGATTATATGATTTGTGGAAGAACATCCGTGATAAGAATCTATAATCCAATTAAGATTGAATTTACTTTAATTTGTTTTATTTTAATTGATGTGGAGGCATATCCTAGAGATATGGGCTTGAGTCCACTGATTATGAACCTCCACTAGAAGCATTACTATCCATTGGGGATTGGGATTTAAGTTTGTTTTCATAGATTTTTTTGGGGATGTATCTGCTGGGGATAAGAGTTTGGTTGGATTTATTTGCTTTAAATTCTACTAGGGGCGTTGGTTTAATTTGGCTCCACTGGGGAGGTTAGTTTTGACTTTGATTTGTTTGCTTGGCTTTTCTATTTATTATTTAGGGCTCCATTGGAGAGAAGGGTGTGTTTTAACTCAATTGGGGAAAATTAAATTGGGTTTATTTTAATCTGAGTTAATGTATGGACCACGTAGATGTGATGAAGAAGGGGATATGTCATTTGACCTACCTCAGTTTACAAAACCAAAGGGATATCTATATGGGTAAAGCTAGCCAATAAGTTTGCCATGTGCAACAAATATGTTAAGAAGAAGGCATAGCAGACTTATATCTTTGAAAGTGAGGAACAACCCCTAGGGTGACCTATTGAATGCACAATAAATTGAACCTAACCTAGGGTGACTATTGAGTGAATGTTGTTGGGGACTTATGTCAACTTAAAAGTAGTCAGGATTAATTTTATCTTAATTTCATGTGATTTGATAAGGTTTATTTGGTTTAGTTTGATTTTGAATTGAGGGCATATCCGCTAGGCATTCATTCTCGGTCAAATTTGATAGACTTAATTTATGGACCATGGGTGTGATGAACCCGAAGGGCTATATCGGACTTATCATCTTAGATTTTACAAATCCAAGATAGCCTACTAGTTGTGGGGTAGAGCTAGCCAACCTAAGGGGTTACCTTTTGGTGTGCAATGATTGTGCTACAAAGAAGGTATAACATACTTACATCTTCTAAAGCAAAGAATAACTACTAGGGTGACTTGGTAGCATATAAATCCCAACTTAGGGGTGATTGAGTGAATGCTATATTGACTTAAGTAGTCAACAATTCTATAGGGAGTTTTCGACCTTGCCCAAAGATAGGATGTACTTGGGAAAAGTACCACTAGTGTCTTACAAAGTGAATAAATTTTGTTTATATGTTTGGATGGACCATTGGTGTGAGGACCACCAGAAGGGGAAATCTCGGCCTTGACCTATATCGATTTACTAGACCAGAGAATCACATCCACGATGAATTCTTATCATAGGGGTGGTTACTAGATAGAGAACATCTGTCAATGACAGTAGTGTCTAAATGGGGTCACAAATGACGTGATCCAAATATAATGCCCACAGAGGAGGTGCTACTAGGGGCATTATCTTGAGCCCTGGAAAAGTAAGCCTATAGGTGTAAGATGGAAAATTAGAAGAAAGCATAACAAACTTACATATTATGAGTGGTGTATCTAAGGTGCGGAATCAACTAAGGTGAATCCATCAACATAGTGATCCAACCAACCTAAGGTGCCATGTCAATGATCAATTTTGAAAAAAAAAAGTGTGACATCTTTTTCAAGCGACGATCATCAAGATAGCCATTGTGTGGGGATGCTATCAACCTGAGCAACTACTAGCAGGGAGCCCCAAGGAAGGACTGGACCCAGACTTGAAGTAGTTAGGAGGGAAGAAGACACTAGGGGGCTCATCCTAAACCTAAAATATAGTCGATTCAATTAATGCATGAAGGCTAACCCAAGAAGAAAGTGTAGCAGGCTCACATCCTCTTAAATGAAGCCATATATGAGGTAGCTTACATGCCACACATTAAGGCCTACCAAACTAATAAGCACTCATCGGTGTGTAGTGGCCACGTAAGTAAGGAAAGCATAGAAAACTTACATCCTCAAAGCAAGACCACGGTGACACACTAGCTGATAGCATTACTGGACACAATCTTAAGTGAGTCTTTGTTGGGGACGTTATCTCAACTCAAAGTAGCCTGAGATAAAAGACATGTGTTTATTTAATATGTTTGTGTATAGTTTGTATTTGTGTTGTGTCAATGAAGGATAGGATGCCTCTTGAGTTCCTTACACCAACCCTAAACACATCATGGAAGATTCATAAATAAGAATACTTTCAACATGGAAGAGATTGAATTTGAAATGGAATTTTCATTTATGATAATTCTATTCAAACATGATTTATAATATTTCTTTAAGTAGAGCCCATTGATTAGAAGCATTGGGTGCTCTCCCTTATGATTAATAAGTTGATAAGATCTTCCTTGGTAGGCCATCTCTATGGCAAAAGGGCCTTCCCAAGTGGGTTTAAACTTGCCTCCCATCTTGATGGTGTGGTCTCCTTAGAACTAAAATAAACTACTTGAAAAGCTCTAGACGGACCAACTTGTTATGAGCTTGAATCATTTTTTTGTACAACTCAAGGTTTTGGCATGCATCTCCTCCACCTTCTCTAACCAACTTAATGTTCTTCTCTATTGTTATCTTGCTTTGAGTATCCTTAGTGATGGGAGATGGACTTCTAATGGTTGAATGGCTTTTGACCCATACATTAAGAAGAAAAGAGTAGACTAAGTTGGAGTTCTATATGTGGTGCAGTAGGCCCGCAAGGCTTCAACTAACTTCTCTATCTTGTTATTGTATCTTCTTTAGTTTTTATGAGAGTTTCATTGTTCTTACTAAGCCATTTTCCTTGGGTAGTTGATGGTAGAATATCCAATCTATGTATCTTGGAAAAGTTGTTCATCTCTTGCTCTTGCCCATTATCAGATATAATTCATCGAGGCACTCCAAACCTATATACGATATAATTCTTAAAATGGTGGAGCACATGCTGAGCTATGACCTCTTTGAGCAGAATCGCTTGTGCCCATTTGGAAAAGTAGTTAGTAGCAACTAAGATGAACCGATGACCCTTGGAAGAAGGAGGATCAATTAGACCCATTATGTCAGTACCCCAACACTCAAATGGCCATGTGGCCAATGTAGGATGTAGAATGTTGGGTTGTTGGTGTAGGACCACACCGTGTATTTGAGATTGGTGGCATTTCCTAGCTGTATCCATGCAATCTTTGATCATCGATGGCTAGTAGTATCCTAGTCTCTTGATCTTGGCATTCATCTTGGTGGATTGGTTGCTCCACATAATGAGTGTACCTCCTTCATGATTTTATGAGTTTCATGCTTGTCTAAATAATGTAACCATATGATTGAAAGATGTATGACAAGACATCCATCTAGGAAAGCTCTCCTTCATCGATGGCTTGGGACTTCTCTTGAGGTAGTTTGCCTTTATTTGAAATCATGAATGGTTGCCTCAAATCTAACTCCTTCCTTCTTGGAATGACAACCTCCCTTTCAAAGAGTACTTTTGATGAATTCAATCAATAAGGGATAGACTTGTCTATTTTGGACCTTTATTGATATGGACTCATCCTCAAACATGCAACTCCTTGCAAGCTTGGATAAAGCATATACTATGACATTCTCTCTTGAGGAATCTTATAAATGGTAACCTCAGGGGTTTGGGCCAAAATTATGTGCTTGAGTGATGGAGCTTGGGCTTTATAACCTTATAGGACCCAGCGATTTGGTTGATAACTAGCTGAGAATCCCTGAAGATGTAGATGTTATGGATGCTTGGGAGTAATTGGTAACTCTAGATCGGCAATCAGATCCTCACATTCTGCTTCATTATTGGTGCAAGGATTAGACAGATGATATGAGAATCTCATCACATTATGGTCTAGAGTTAAGAGAACTATTCCTACCCTTGCCTTTCATAGAATAATAGATTATGGTTCTTCTCCCCTTTGAGAAGAAGCCACACCATCAAAGTACATCTCTCAGCGGTGAATACTAGTATCCCTTAAGTTCATGATTTATTCATCGGAGACATCATCACTAAGGGGAGAGTCAAGATGAAGTGGGTGTGTTGCTAAGAAATCTGTTAGCTCTTATCCTTTCATTGCATAAAGGGGTATGAAGGTAATGCCAAATTATGAGATCATGACGTCAATAGATAGTTCTGGTCATGTCATGTGATTGATTAGTGATCCTAAGAATTAAGTTCACCTTATGAGTATATGTAGCTTTTGGGATGCAAATACTAAGCTAGGCAATGCTTCTCAATGGGTGGATAATTAGCCTCGGTAGGGATTAGGACTTGAGGTAGAGTGAATGTTCCTTCCCTTTATCATTGGCTTGGGACAACAAAGCACCAAGGGAGTCATCTAATGCAGTAGTGTAAAGTATGAATGGCTTGCCCGGGATAGGGGTTACTATAATTAGCGGCATCATCAGGTAATGCTTAATGTTATCGAAGGCATGCTCACACTTGTCATCCCACTTAAACTTTCCATCCTTTTTAACAAGTACTGAGAATAGCTGACATCTTCCTGATAGGTTGGATATAAAAGTTTCTTAGATATGCCAACCCTTGGAATGATCTTAGTTGAGTTAAACTTAGGGGTGGCATTTCTATATCACCTTGATCTTCTATATCTATTTTGATTCCGGTGTCGACAAACCCAAAGAATTTTTGAACTACTGAATGCACACTTCATGAGATTCATTTTGAGGTTAAATTGTCTTAACTTGAAAACTACTCTCAAGTCAAAGAGATGGTCTTCCTTTTCTACTTTTGACCATGAGATCATTGACCTCACTTGATGATGAATGAGTTTATCAAGATTCAAGCCCGCTAGCATCGCATTTTAAGGCTGAAAGGCATGATTATAGCAATAGATTGAGGTTCTAAGTAGTGTTTCTTTCATCTTGGGGGCCATCTTTATTTTTGATATATCTAGATGAGCCATCCATGAAAGAAAGGCATGAGATGAGGCAATGTCCATCATCGGCTAGGATTAGTGGAAATTCATCTTTTGGACATGCCTTATTTAAATTCCTAAAATTGATGCATATGTGAATTTGACCATTCTTTTTCTTAACTAGGATGATGTTGGCTAACCATGTAGGGTATTTTTCTTCCCAGATTAAGCCAGGATCGATCAATTTCTTGACTTAATAAATGGTCTATTGTTCTATGCCTAATTGCATGCATCTAAGAGATTGCTTGATATCGTTAGTAGTAGGCTCTATTGCTAGTTTATGGACTATAGAGCCATCAGAAATCTCTTCATAACTCCATGCGGTCAACCAACTTCGGTCAATAGCTAACTAAGTCATTTATTTCAATTTCATTCAATAAAGAAATGATGTTCTAAGTTGATTTCCTTGAGCTCGTCGATGGTTGACTTGATCTCTTCTTTGAGCGGTGCATCTTTGACTTCAAAATCATCGATCATTTGAAGTTTCTAAGCAGCTCCTCATATATGTTAATGTGATTTGAAAAGAACCTACTAGATTCCAAATGATTGGTGATGACTAGCGTAATCATCATCATCATGGACCCATCAAATCTAGTCGGTCTTGATTGAGAGCTTTTGCTTTTCTTCTTCCATATTATTTCGAAGAAGTCTGACTTGTGTTTTGACCAAGTATGTGGGATTAACCCTTTCTTTGCTAAATTATGAACACAAGGCAAGTACCAATCAAAAGGTAATTCTATTTAATCTTTATATGAATCATCCTCAAGTTACATCAACTTTTTTGACTTGAGGATGATGCTCAGAGAAAAGTCTTCACACATGGATGACTTAGGGGCTTCCATAACTACCAAACCATCAGCTTTTTGAGTGGAAAGTGGGGTTGGAGCTAAGGTTCCCAATTGATGCCTAACTATTTCACATATTGACTTGGATACACTTATGCTTTGCTTTGGAGCCCGACCTTCATCTCTATTTGGTTCAAGTGTCATCTCCAAAAGAATCTACTACTGAGAAGAGCTGGCTGGTGTGCAAACCATATAA
Organism: Cymbidium sinense; assembly: GCA_021442155.1. Lineage (NCBI taxonomy): Eukaryota > Viridiplantae > Streptophyta > Magnoliopsida > Asparagales > Orchidaceae > Cymbidium > Cymbidium sinense. Next base: position 315,137,021 of record CM038214.1, on the reverse strand, counting down.
GACTCATCCTATGAACTAGATTCTAAGTCTATATGGATAGAAGGTGTACTCATGCTAGCTGGGACATATCTTCTATTGAGTGGCCAATAAGAAAGTTTTCCACCCAGGACTACCTCACTGCCTCTTCCTTTTGCTAGTGAGGTCATATTACCATATGTTGAATGGAGTAACTATGGGTGGAATCTAATGTCAGGCTCCACTTCCTCCTCCAAGTCTATTTCTACTTCCTTTTATTTTCTTTTCATTTTCTCTTTTCTTTTATTTTTCTTTTCCATTTTCTCTTTTTTTATTTATAAACTTTGGCCAAGTTTGCGAGAATAGACTTGTTGATTTTGAGGGAGGTAGTAAGCCGCATCCTCATATATCTTGAACTATAAATGGAGATCTCCTTTGACATAGTAGATGATCCCACCTCTCACGCTTCATACAGATGTAGAGAGGATGGAACTATGTTGCTCATGTATCCATGGTCTCCCAAGCAAAGCGTTGAAAGATGTATCCAAGTTTATAATGTGAAACTTGCTTGGTCTTCCAATCATCTATCTCCAAGGGCAATATGGAGTCTAAGGCTGTTGACCTCACTTTTGGAGTGTGGATTCAATCTTCCCATCTTAGACTTAGGAGTTTTCTAGACACTAAGACTTCCTAGTCATAAGACACTTCTAATAAATTAGGTAAACACTTAACTAAGCCTAAAGACTTAGAAGGGTTAACCATAGATTAGGTTATGCCTTAGGGATTAGGATAATCCACCTACCCTACAACCCAAATCCAATCCATGTTCACCTTCTCAAACAAACCTCAAGTTCAATTCAAACATCAAATTCAAATCCAAATCAAACCCAAATTCAAAACCAAATGATTGAAGCCCATGATCAAATCCAAACTTGAAACCCTTCTAAGCCATATGACCTATCCCATGGACTTAGCCAAATCTTAATCCAAATCAATCCAAAATTAATTGATTTTCTCATAATCAATTTATATCTTCAATCATCTTCCTAAATATAAATCAAATATACATTTAAATGATCAAAACTAAATCAAACTAAATAAAATTAAATCAGAACACTTCCTAAGCCATATGACCTATCCCATGGACTTAACAAAATCTTAATCCAAATCAAGTCAACCTCAATTGATTTTCTCACAAATCAATCATATTTTCAATCATTGTCACAATAATATAAATGAAATATATATTTAAATCATTAAAACTAAATCAAACCAATTCAAAATCCAAACTTAAACCACATGACCTAACTCCATGGACTTAGCCAAATTCCTTCAGTCTGAAACCCAAATTAAATTGGTTTTTTGATGAATCAATCATATCTTCAATCATATTCACAAATATAAATGAAATCTATAATCATCAAGCCAAACTAAAATCAACCTAAGTCAAAACTTAACCCAGACTTGAAATGTTCAAATGAACCAAAACCCATTTGAACTTAATCAATTACAATTGAATTTATATATCAATCCCAAATCCATATATAAACTCAACTAAATCAAACTCAACCCAAAATCAAGCCAACTAATCCCAATTGGTCCACTTGACCCAAAGTGGCCAATTTGACCTATTTGAGCCAAGTTCTAATCCTACCCAAATTAGATTGAACCAAGCCCATCAAAACCTCCCATCATGATTGTTGATCACCCTAGGTTGATCAATTATCATAAATTAGGTCAAACCAAGTCAACTTGGTCATTTGACCAAGTCAACCCCTTATCCCAAATGAACCCAAACTAGACAAATTGTAACCTAAGCCAAATCCCTTGAAACTAGTGATTCATACCAAATCAAAATCAATATTTGAATATGACTTGACCTTTAATTGAGTCAAACCAAACCCAATTGGCCCTTGACCCAAATTGACCTAAATGACCAAATTGCATCAAATAAAAATATAAATCAAATTTAAAGTTCATTCCAAATTGATTGTTGAACTTGAAAGCCATGATTGGACATTGACCCAATTGACTTAGCCCAAATTGACCTAAAGGTTCAAGTTGGCTAAATCAAACCAAATCCAAATTAAATGAAACCAAAGCTACAATCATCTTCAATTGGTCAACTAAACCCAAACCAACACCCAACCAATTTGGCCAATTTGGTCAAATTGGACAACATTTGACCCAAATGAATTCAAATGAGCCAAAATCAAATCTAAGCCAAACTAAACCAAACTAATTGAACCAAAACATCCCAAATGATCATATGAACTTGACCCAACTCTTGGTTTGACCCAATTTGACCAATTGGTCAACTTGATCCAACCTAACCCAATTTGACCTAAATGAGTCAAATTGAGCCAAACTAACCAAATCAACTCCAATTGACTTGAAATTTTATTTTCATTTAATTTATCAAATCAAATCCAATGTCAAATGATCATTCTACCCTTGGGTCAAGGGCATCACATGAGACAAATCACCCATGTAAGTGGTCATTTCCATTCCTTCACTTGGTACTCTCCCAATGGTCCACTAGGCACTAGGACAGCCAACTTAGGGGTGGTTGGGTTATCCATGGGGTGAAATCACCTCACCCTCCCATTGAGCATTTGAAACTCATGACACCCATGATTCCTCCTTGGCAAGCACCTCCACCTTCAACCAACCAAACTCACCTCCTCCACATGACTCCACAGATGGTGGGACAACCACTAGAAGCCACAGATCCACCAATCAAGATGAAGGGGTATACACCCCTCATTTCCACTCAAACACACACAAAAATCATTCTAGCCCTACTCAAGGAACCACTGAGCCATTCCCAAGCTCCCAAACTCATTCCTCAATCAAAATGCCATTTCCATTCAAAAATAGGACACTCCCATTTTGACCTAACTTCCATTTCTCTCATCAAACTCAAATTGCACATCTTCCCTAGGCCTCATGAGCAAGAATGAATCATCTCCCAAGCTTCGAGCAGAGGTGGGACTTGATCAAAGCTCCAAATCATCATTGGCCTTTCAGAACATCAAGGAATTGATCCAATTCTTTATACTTCATCTCCACTAGATGAAGCTTCCTCAATCATTGAGCTATCTTGAGCTTGGTGAGGTATGCTTCCAAAATCAATCCTTAGGCAAAAAAAGTTGGAGCTTTTGAAAGAAAACTTGCATCTCATGATCTTGATGTTGGATCCCCTCCGGTCAATGTTGTGAAGGTGTTGGATCCTTTTTGATCGACAGGTAAGCTTCGGATCAAGTGAGAAATGGCGGAACTCCATTATCCCTCACTGCGTTAGATACCATCCATTCCATGATCAAAATGGATCATGATTAGATCGCTAGATCGATCTATTTAATCCTATTACGTGGGATTAATCATAACCATCCAATCTTAGTTGGATGGAGAAAGCACATCCCTCCATGTAAAGAGTTGGTAAGTTTTAAGTAGTCAATCCCGCAGAGCCACATGGAAAGAGCACCGCGTCATCACACCATGTCGTGCCAACAAGGTTAGGCTTTAATTAGGCTTAATTTATCATTTTTAATGGCTGAAACTTCCAAAAAAATCATAAAAAAATCATAAAGAAATAAAAAAGATGCAAATAAATACTCATTTTAAAGGTATTTAGAGGATTAATTTAAAATGATCTTAACTAATTTTGAATAGTATTAAGCTTTTTAAGATTTATTATAAAATTTATTAGCTTAATTACTCCTTAATTACTTGAGCAATTAATCCCAATTTTGTTGGTTAATTTAATGGGATGACCCCACCTCCCATGATTTTCTTGGGATTTATTGCTCACTTAAATTAAAATTGACTAATTAAACCTTTAACTACTCTTTTAAGTTAATTGATTTATAATCTCCATGGTAAAAATTAGTTAATTAAGTTTATTAATCATTGTTCAATAGTGAACTAAGGAATAGGGTTGGGACCCCTTTCCTAAGTTCATTTCACATTTTTTTTATATTAATTGATTTAATTTTAATTACTTAATCAAATTGAAATCATAATCATCAGACCTTAATTAATTTATGGGGTAGATCTTTGGGTATTTAACCTAAAATAGTTTAATGAAATTATGGTTAGTCCACATGTGTGGAAAACCATAAGAGTAATTAATTAAGTCTAATGTTAACTATTAATCATGAGCCAATTGCATTAGGCCCTTTTATTTCTAAAATCATTTACAAGTTTATTTTCTATGCATTTCATGTTGGCTCATAATTATTTAGTTAATTACTTTAAGGTGACATAGGTAAGGGTAATTAATTCATCTAATTAAGGGTTCAACTTAATTAACCCATAAAATAAACTTAATTACATTTCCTTAAATTAAATCAAATCACTAATGTGGGAATGGGTTTTTAAAGTGATGATTTCTCTTCTCCTCTTTAAATCAAATCAAATCCAAAACTTAATTAATAAAGAAGCTTTGGTTTGCTTTAAAAAATCTTATTTGATTTGATTGTCCTTAAGAACTAGTTTGGTTGAATGGAATTATGCTTATATTTGATTGTCCTCTTTCCAATCATGTTAAATTTAGTATGTCATTTGAATCCATGCATCCATCTTTTCAAAATCAAGTAAATAAATGGATGGATTTCTTATTTGCATGTGTGTTGATTTAATTTAATAAATGTGTGGCTACTATTAAATACAAATGTATTTTTCAAAAGCTTATAAATGAATAATAATATGTGTTTAGTTATAAATACATAAGAAATGCATATGCTTATAGCTTAAGTGTATGAATGTTGGGTTCTCTTTTCTCTATTCATGTGTTGATTTATATAAGATTGAATGGTAGTGGTATATAGTTTGGACATCTTGGGAACACGAGGTTTTAGCTAGCCCCAAGGAGGTCATTTGATTACATCACTTTCCTAGTTTAACAATGGAACATACCCATTTGATTTCAATTTTATGTATTTTAACATTAGAATTTGGATAGAGCTTTAATTCATATATATAAATGATTCAATCAAAAAAATATATTTAATCTTTGCATGGTTTTAATTTCCCTCATTTATGTATACATCCATGTGTGTTCAAAAAAAAATATCATCTGGACATAGAATCTGAGGCTTTATTTAGCTCAAGGAAGTCATTTGATTACCTCACTTTTTTAACAATTTCTTGCCTATATCTTTGTACATGTACATGTATATGTGATTAGTGAATGAAAATCCCATTTTACATTAAAATTGTATGCATTCATAATTAACTAAGTGGTTGAATTAATTAGCCATATGATTTGGTGCATACTTCCTATGTTCATGTATATTAATTTACATATGTTTAAATACAAATGGGTATATAGTCTAGACATCATGATAATATGAGGTTTTAGCTAGCTCCAAGGAGGTCATTTGATTACCATACTTCCTGGCCAAGACTTACCTCAAATACATACATTATTAAATTAAGTCACCACTTTAAGTTAGGATGGTGTATGATGTATGTATATGATGCATTATTTTAAATTGGATGTTAGGGTGTATGCTTTATAGGATAGGCCAATATTTTTAATCATATGTTTCTATAAGGGATTATGCTTAAGGGATGCTTAAAATAAATGTGAATGTGGTAGGTTGCTTAAATCCTTAGCAAAATAATTAAACAAATAAATGTTACCCATGTGTAGATTTACTTTTTCCATAATAATATTATAGGAATTGGGTGGGAGATTAGAAGGCTTTGTCAGTGCCCACATGATGCCTTTGAAGCAAGCACCATCTAGATCAGAGAAGGAGCAAAATCAAAAATGGAGATATGTAGAAAGAAGACCACCATAGCATTTAATAAAATTATAATTATTCTTTTATATTCCAGGTTTTATAAGTGTAGAGCTTAGCTACCCATCTTTTGTCTCTCTGGGTTGTATAGTGGTACCCAACCGCACTGGCATTTTATTCTTTTACGATAGTTTATATAATTGTTTGATGTTATGTTTACATTGTGCATTAGGATGACATGCTTTTCATAGTTTTTTAAATGATTGATGCTTTAATATGTGGGTTGGATACGATTAGGCTCTTAGGATAAAAATAACTTTTCTACCCAACTATTCACTCATAACTAAATTTTAAACAACTCATAACCTCATCATAAAGCCTAAGACATAAATAAGATAATTTAAAATTTAGCTGTATGGTTGTATTTTTTACATCATGCATTCATATTCTTTCTCTCTTGAACATGAAGGATCTCCATCCTTGCACGATGAAGGAATGCTTCACCTGTGAGGGCATCCCTTATGGTGGAGAACACCTTCTTCTAGTTGATTTGACCCATAACCTATTTCATCATGCATTTAGGCATAAGAAATCCTAAAGCCTTTGTCAAAATGAAGTGTCTAAAATGAATTAAAATTTGAAAAGATTTTGCATCTATAAATTAAGTCATATGCTCATACCACTTATGTTCTGGTGTCTTAGAGAGTGTGTTTAGCACTTTAGCCTCTTTCTAATTAAATAACTACCCTAGCTATCTTGCAATTCATAAGATCAGACTACATGGTTTTAAAATCATAGGAGGAGTTAGCTGATGACAACTCCATGGGGTTATAAGTCCAGAAGTCGTACAATTTATTCTCTCTTGTGAAGGTAAACCCTTATGTCCACCTATCGCTTAGATTTAGGTTGTGCTTTAGCTCATACTAAAGCTCTCAAGATTTAGGATCTGAGGTAGCTATTTCCTTCGGGCTACAAGCATAAATCTTCACATCTTAGGCATTCCCATAACCTTATGTTGGTGGATTATAAGCTCTAGTAATCTAATTAAATTTCAACTCAAAACATATAAATATCCTTAACTTCAAAATTATAAAGCCCAACTATAAGATAGATTGGAATGATCACTAGGCTTCCTACTATCTTGAGAATTTCTTACATATTTCATTTGGATTCAAAAAATAAGTCTTCTCCTTGAACTTTCCCAGTTGATTTTTCAAATACAACCAAACCTTTGATAATCTAACCTTGAAATCTTTGGAGATTATAATTATCTGCTTTAATCGAGAGTATTCTTAGGAAATTACATTTCCTAAGATGTAATTAACTATAGAGGTTTGCCTTTATAGGGAACTTGAGAATTTAGTTTAATATAAACCTTACTTTATTCATCCATGTAAAGTAAGGGAAAAATTGATGGAACATTCAAAGACTCATCATGCCTTAGGAGTCCTTATTATGTGATTAGGTACATTATTGGGTGATGCTTTATCTTTCGAGATAGTACATCATACTTCAATGTTGTACTGATCACCTCAAAATACCCCCCACTACAAAATATAAACACCACATGGCCTCTCCTTGTTCATTGAATCCTCTCGACATCATCCTTTCTTTTTGGAGTTTAGAGATATTGATCATCAAGTAGGCAAGGGTTCTTAGACTCATAATATTGACTGATACACCTGGGCCAACTAGAACTCTGGATAGCCTATATCTGCCACCATCCATTGTAACATAAAGAGGAGGTTGTGCTCGATCGTCTCTAGGATTAAGTCTTCATTGTTGAATATAACTCCTAAGATATTTTTTGAGTGGCATGCCTCCTTTTTAGTAGCGGTCAGCTGAGCTAAGCATATCTCTAGCTCAAGTAAGGCTTTGATTATACTTTTTCTCATATCTTTGGATAAGATAAGAGCGTCATATATTCTTAACTTATCTGGAAACTTTCTAAGGTGAGCTAGGACAATCAACTCTAGCTTGGTCCTCCACAAGCATATCCATAGGTGAAGTATCCTATGGAGGGACTATCTACACACTGGAACCAATGACTTGCTTACTGTTATCCTGAGGTGCTACTCTAGAAGGTAGAACTTTACCATTTTGTAGATTGACTTCAGTGACTTCTTGGAATGATGAGCTTGTGGGAAGTTCCACCTTCTCATCGGGCATACCTACAACTTCTTCTATGGGATCATCAAAGTCAGTTGACTCCAAGTCAATCTCAAGAGGTGAACCTGATTGATTCAGAGAAGGATAGTCTGACTCTGAATAAGAAAGGAAAGTATAGAAACTACTAGAGATATTATTTTTATTAAGACTCAGAGAGCTTTTAATATGAATAAAATAAAGAGTATCAGAAGTAGACAATATATAAGTAGAATCAACTTTCTTCATTAAATTTTTTTTGGGTGGAGGTACATGATAGAAATCAAGTAAAGTAAGAGGAGTATAGGATTTAGTGCCTTTATCCAGATATACAATGCTCCTACCAGTAGAAGAGGAGCTAGCAGAAGAGGTGGTAGCTGCAACGGTGAATGGAGTACTAGACTCGGATGGTGACTCTGACTATCCGGCAAGTATGGTGAAGCTACTGCTGTGGCTGTCACCCTCCACAGTTGTCTTCTACTAATAAACCTTTCTTGGTGTTGGAGGTTTGAGCTACTTGACCTCAAGGAAAGCTTCTTGATCTTAGAAATGATCTTCTTAGAGGTTCGAGATAGGGAGATATCCTAACCTTCTTTAGTCTTAAGAGGATGGCAAGTATCCCCAAGAATCACTCTAACAGAACTGGATGGTTGTTCTAATAAGTATTCTTTAGGGATAACTATGGCTCCCAACTTGTAGTTGTGCTCAAGCTAGTCCTTAAAAGTGATACAATCTTCTAATATATGGCCTAACATGCGGTGGTAGGGGTAATACCTAGGATTATTACTCTTGCCCACTTTCTCCTGCCTCTTAGGCTCTGGTAATTGAAAGTCAGGTTTCTTTCAGAGATTCTTAAAGATTTTCCTAACTACCTCCCTCTTGAATGAATATAGTTTATTGAATATATTGGTAAGAGTAGGTGGAAAGTAGCAACCTAGTGATGAATGTGAATACCATTGTTGTGTAGGCTGCTGAGATGGTGAAAATGGTCATTATGGCAGCTGTGGTGGCTGATATGATGGCCGAGGTAGTGGAGGAGGAGGTGGCAATGGATGCTGCTGAGCTTGTAGTCTCTCATACTGAACTCTAGCTGGTTGCTTCTCTCTATCCACTAACACAACTATCCTTGGATTCTTCTTAAACACCTTCTACGGCTTGGGCCTAGATGATTGGTCTAGAAAGGGCAACTGTTTGGCTTCCTCTTGTAGGCTAGCCGCCTTATTGATTAATTTCTCGAATATTTTGTCGGTAACGCCCTTGTGCATGAAGGTGACTAGGCCTGGGATATTTTTGCTCAAAATCTCAATGTCATGATGTTTGGACAACTGTGGTTCCCATTTGAAGCTCAGGTTGCGCCACTTGAGAATCTAAACAACAAGAGACTCGTTGACTTTCTATTTCTCTATAATGAAATCACCTACACTCATCCTTTGTTGAGCTCCAGCAAACCTCATGATGAAGAGGTGCTCTTAGTAAAGTCTTCACTTGTTGGGTTTCACGTACCAATCAAATACAACACATGACAGACTGCTAACGAAAAGGTAGAAGAGGAGTGCGTTACTACCACCGGTGTTACAACAGCTGGCTCTAAAATGTGGAATGTGTTATCGTGGGTCCCAATGCCATCAAAGATCTTTAAGGATGGTGACACAAAACCTTAAATAAAATAAAAACTAAAAAAAACCTAAACCTAAAAATAAACTTAAAAATAAATAATAAATAAAATATAAACCCTAAACTTAAAAAAAATCTAAACCTAAAATAAACAAAATAAAATAAACATAACCCCAAACTAAAATAAATAAAACCTAAACTTAAACTTAAAATAAACTAAATTTAAACCCTAAAATAAATAAAATAAAATAAACTAAAATAAACCACTAAACTATAAAAAAAAAATAAACCTAAAACCTAAACCTAAACTAAAAATAAAATAAAACCTAAACCTAAACCTAAAAAAAAAACTAAACCTAAAATAAAATAAAAAAAAAACTAAAAAAAATAAACATTAAATCTAAACTAAACAAAAAAAACTAAAATAAAACCTAAACAAATAAATAAACCTAAATAAATAAACTAAACTAAAATAAAATAAAATAAACCTAAATAAAAGATAAAATAAACTAAGATAAATAAAATAAACTAAATAAATGATTATAACCTTTTGATTAAAAAAACCCCTAAACCCTAAAACTGAGCGATAAACTAATAATCCTAACCTGACCTAATGAACCTAAACCTTAAATGTTAAACAAACCCTGGGCTTTGACCTAAAATGCCTAGGCCTAACCTAAACACAGGCCAGACTGGGCCTACCCTAAATGACCACCTGGCCCTACTAAACCTGGCTTAAACCCAAACTGAGCCCTAACCCTAAGCTGAAACACTAGGCCAAACAAAACCAAAATAAATAAAAATAAATAGTAAACTAATTAAAACTACTGAGTTGCTTATTTTTTTTAAAGACCCTAAACCCTTCCAAAACCTTAAACCTAAACCTGGGCCCTAAACCCTGACCCCACAACCTGACCTAAAACCTCCATAATCCTAAACTCCCTAAAATCCCCTAAACCCTAAACCACAAAATAAACCCAAAACCTAAACCAAAATCCTAAATGCATAAACCTAAACCCTAAACCTAAACCCTAAACTAAACTCTAACCCCAACCTAAACCTAAACTCCTTGTAACTAAAGAAATTAAAAAATAAACCTAAATCCTAAAACCTAATAAATATAAACCTTAACATAAACCCTAAGAATTGGTAGAACCTTGGGGAACATCACGTCAGCTGGTTCGGTCTAGATTTGGGCGGGAGGCGAAGGGTGAGTTCACAAGTGGTGGGGGATCTATAGGTGCTGGTGGATATGGAGGTGGTGGTCGAACAATGGTGGTTATAGAGGTGGGAGGAGCGGTAGAGGTTACAAACGTGGTGGTGGTGGAGGAGAGATTGGGGATGTGATGGTGGATCCTGCTACTCGAGAGGCTGAGGTAGTTCTGATGGGAACTGGAGAAATTGAAGAATGATCGATCCGATCTGCTGCTTATGGAACTGTGTCTTTACAGTAGAGATGATTTTAGTTATCTAGGGTTTTTGATTTGCTCTATGCGTGCTCATTTTTTATCTATGTCATCACTTGTGTCTAAGAAAACTTGATGTGTTACATGGTTGATGAAATCGAAAAGAAGAAATGTTGAATCTGAATTTGTTCTCTATTAAAAAAACAAAAAACAAAAAACCTTAAACCCTAAACTATAACCTGAACAATAAAACATAAATCTAAACGTAAAACATAAACCCTAAATCCTAAAACTAAAAAAAAAATAAAAAAATAAAAAATAAAAAACCCTAACCATAAACCCTAAACTCTAAAATTAACCCTAAATCCTAAACCTACCCCAAACCCTAAACCTAAATCACCCTAAACCTAAAACCCAAACTTAAAACCACAAACCCTAAATCCTAAGCCAAAATTAAATAAAAAATAAAATAAAATAAAACTTATACTAAACATAAACTAAACAAACAAAAAAAATAGAAACTAAACTAAAATAAAATAAATAACAACCTAAAGTACACTAAAAAAACAAGAAAACCTAAATAAAATAAAAACTAAACCTAAAATAAAATAAAATAAAAACTAAATTAAAACCTAAACCTAAAAAATAAACGTAAAGATAAAACCTATAAATAAATAAAAAATAAAACCTAAACCCAAAACTAAAAAAAAACCTAAACTTAAAATAAAAATAAAATAAACCTAAACTAAGTTAAACTAAACTAAAATAAATAAAACTTAAACCTAAACCTAAAATAAACAAACCTAAACCTAAACTAAATTAAATAAAAATAAAAATAAATCTAAACTTAAACTAAAATGATAAAAATAAAGCCAAAAATAAAAACCTAAAACCTAAACCTAAAAAAATAAAATGAAACCTAAACCTAAACCTAAAATGAATAAACCTAAACCAAAATAAAATAAACTAAAATAAAATTAAACTAAACTAAACTTAAAAAACTAAAATAAATGAACCTAAATAAATAAATAAACTAAATAAAAATAAAATATAAAATAAAATAATAAATAAAATAAATAATAAATAAATAAACTAAATAAACCTTTTAAAATATAAAATAAAAATAAAAAAAATCTACCCTAAACCCTGGCTAACCTACCCTAGGCCACTCTCTCTCATGAGCCTAAACCCTACCCCACCCTCCCTAAACCCTAAACCAAAACCTAAACCAAAAAAAATAAATAAAAACCTAAACTAAAATAAAATATTAAATAAATTAAATAACATAAACTAAATACTAAACCTAAACCTAAACTAAACATAAAAGATAAAATAAAAAGAAAACTAAACTAAAGTGATTAAAACCTAAACTAAACTAAAAAATAAAATAAACCTAAAATAAAATAAATTAAACTAAAATAAATATAAAAACTCTAAGCCTAAATAAAATAATAAAAAAACCTAAACCCTACTAAAACCTAAACCTAAATTAGAAATAAAATAAACCTAAACCTAAACTAAAAAATAAACTAAATAAATAAAATAAAACCTAAACCTAAAAAAATAAACTAAACCTAACCTAAATAAATAAAATAAAATAAACTAAAAATAAATGTAAACCTAAAATAAAAAAATAAAACATAAAAAATAAAATAAAAAAACCTAAAACCTAAACTTAAAAATAAAATAAAAACCTAAACTAGTAAAAATAAGATCAAAACATAAAATAAAAAAATAAAATAAACTAAAAATAAACCTAAACCTAAATATACTAAAAAAAGACCTAAACTAAAATGAAATAAAACCTAAAATATAATTAAACTAAACTGTTAAAAATAAAATAAACTAAATAAAATAAAACCAAAATAAATAAAATAAACTAAATTAACCTAAACTACTGGTTTACTTAATTTAAAAAAATAATAATAAAAAAAACACAAACACTAAAACTAAACCACCCTAAACTCTAAGGCCTTAAACCTGAACCTACCTTAACCCTAAACCTAAACCTAAACCCTAAATCCTAAACCCTAAACTCTAAACCCCCAAACAGAATGGCCATAAATCATAACCACAGCCTAAACCTCTACAACCTTGATCCACCCTAAACCCCAAAGCCTCGACCTGACTAAGGCCCATGCTGGGCTTTAAACCTCTAAACCTAAACCTAAACTATATAACCTAAAAAATAAAATAAATAAATAAACCTTTAGATAAAAGATAAAATAAAATCTAAATTAAAATTGGGCTGAGCCTAAACCTAAACTTAAAAAAAAACTAAAATAAAATAACTAAAGATTAAAACTAAAAAAAAATAAACCTAAAATTAAAACAAAATGTAAAATAAAATATAAAACTTAAACATAAAAATCCTAAAATAAACCTCCATAAACTAAAAACCTATAAAATAAACTAATAAACCTAAATAAAATAAAAGTAATAATAAACATAAACATAAACTAAAGATGTCATCATGGTCCAAAAAATCTAAACCTAAAAAAATAAAATAACCTAAAAAAAAAATAAATCCTAAACCTAAAAATAAAATATAAATAAAATAAATTAAAAAAATAAACTTAAACCTAAACTAAACTTAAAAAATAAACTAAAATATATAAACCTAAAGTAAATAAACTAAACTAAATAAAAATAAAAATAAACCTAAATAGAAATAAAATAATAAAATAAACTATAATAAATAAAAAATAAACTAAATAAACCTAAACTTACCAATTTACTTAATTTAATAAAAAATAAAAAATAAATTAAAAACAAATAAAAAAATTGAAATCCTAAACCTACAAACCTAAACCATAAACCCTGAACCCCAAACCCTAAACCCTAAACCCTAAACCCTAAACCCTAAAAACCTAAAAACCTAAACCTAAATTAAATAAAACCTAAAAAAATAAAATAAAAATAAAACTTAAGCTTAAAAAAATAAAATAAAAATAAAACTCAACTAAAAAATAAGCCTGAACTTTAAAAATAAACTAAAATAAAAAACCAAAAGTAAAGTGGAAAAACTTAAAATAAATAAACCAAACTAAATAAAAATAAAAATAAAAAATAAAATAAACTGAAATAAATAAATAAAATACTAAATAAACTAAATAAACCTAAACCTTCCCGTTTACTTAATTGAAAAAAACCTAAACCCTAAATTCTAAACCCTAAACACTAAACCCTAAACCCTAAAACTAACTCTAAACTCTAAGCCTACAACCCTAAACCCTAAAACCTACAACACTAAACCGTAAACCCCAAACCCTAAACCCTAAAATATCCAACCCTAAATAAACTAACCTAAACCTTAAGAAAGGCACCTTGATGGTATATCAATCAACTATGTTCTCTACATATGGCGGTGGAGGCGAGAGGCTGATTGATGGTGGTAGGGGATGAGGTGCTAGCTAGTGGATATGGAGGTGGTTGGAGCATGGTGGTTATGGAGGTGAGAGGAGTGATGGAGGTTAGATCGTGGTGGTGGCGGAGGAGAATCGAGGATGATGGTGAAGCACTTAGGCGAGCTTTTGGTGAGTGGAGAAACTCAAACATGATTTGTTGCTTAGAAAGCGTGTCTTTACATGAGACACGGTTCTACTTATCTAGGGTTTTTAATTTGCTTTATGGGTGCTTATTTATTATCTATGTTGTCACTTGTGTCTTAGAAAACTTGGGGTGCTACTTGGTTGATAAATTAAAAAAAAAAGAAATGTTGAATCTGAATTTGTTCTCTATTAAAAAAAAACCTTAAACGCCAAACCCTAAACCCAAAACTAAAACTTAAACCCTAAACTTAAAACCTAAACCCTAAACCCAAAACCCAAAACCCAAAACCCTAAAAAGCTAAAAAGCTAAAACTAAACTAAATAAAACCTAAAAATAAAATAAATAAAAAACATAAACCAAAAATAAAATAAAAGAAAACTAAAACCTAAACTTAAACCTAAATCTAAAAAAATAAGATAAAATGTAAGAACTAAACCTAAAATAAAAATAAAGTAAACCTAAAATAAAATAAAATAAAAACTAAATAAAACCTAAACTTAAAAATAAACCAAAAACTTAAAAATAATATAATAAACCTAAATCCTAAACAAAAAACTAAAGCTAAAATAAAAATATAATTAACAAAATAAAATAAACTTATGAACTAAAATAAAACCTAAACCTAAACCTAAAATAAACTAAACCTAATCCTAAACCTAAACTAAATAAAATAAAATAAATTAAAATAAACCTAAACCTAAACTTAAAAATAAAACCTAAAAATAAAGCTAAAATAAAAAAAAACTAAAACCTAAACAAAAAAAAAATTAAAAAAAAACCTAAACCTAAACCTAAAAATAAGAAATAAAACCTAAACCTAAAAAATAAAATAAAAATAAAACTCAACTAAATATAAACCTAAACCTAA
This sequence comes from Cymbidium sinense, assembly GCA_021442155.1. NCBI lineage: Eukaryota > Viridiplantae > Streptophyta > Magnoliopsida > Asparagales > Orchidaceae > Cymbidium > Cymbidium sinense. Next base: position 315,121,731 of record CM038214.1, on the reverse strand, counting down.
ATAGTAAACTAAAATAAAAAACCTAAACTAAAATAAATATCCAAAAATAAATAAACTAAACTAAAAAAAATTAAAAATTAACCTAAATAAAAATAATAAATAAAATAAACTCAAATAAATAGAAGATAAACTAGATAAACCTAAACCTACTAGTTTAGTTAATATAAAAAAACCCTTAACTCTAAATCTTAAACCCTAAACCTTAAACCCTAAACCCTAAACCCTAAACCCTAAATCATAAACTAACCCTAAACTATAAACCCTAAACTAACCCTAAACCCTAAGAATGGGTAGAGCCTTGACGACTAGAACATCACTATCAATGATGCTCAATCTAGATCTAGCGGTGGAGGCGAATGCAGAGGCGGCGATTATCGCAGTGGTGTTGGGGGATCTAGAAGTGTTGGTGGATATGGAGTTGGTGGTCAGAGTAGTGGTGGTTATGGTGGTAGGAGGATCGACAAAAGTTACAACTGTGGTGGTGGCAGAGGGAGAGATTAGGGTTATGATGGGCGATCCTACTACTCGAGAGGTGGGGGTGGTTCTGAAGGGAATTGGAGAAACTAAAGAACGGTTGATTCGATCTGTTGCTTATAGAACTATGTCTTTACAGTAGAGACAGTCCTACTTATCTTGGGTTTTTGATTTACTTTATGTGCGCCCATTTTTGATCTATGTCATCGCTTGTGTCATAGAAAACTTGGGGTGCTACTTGGTTGATGAAATAAAAAAGAAGGATGTTGAATCTGAATTAATTCTCTATTAGAAAAAAAAAATCTTAAACCCTAAAACTTAACCTACCGGTTTACTTTATTTTTTTAAAAAAGCCTAAACCCTAAACCCTAAACCCTAAATCCTAAGCCTTGAAGCCTAAACCTTAAACCTTAAACCTCAAACCTACAACCCTAAACACTAAACCATACAAAATTAGTAAACCACCAAAAAACTACTAAACTCCCAACCTAAACCCTAAACCAAAACCTAACCTCCTACCTAAAACCCTGGGACCTAGAACTAGAATCCTATACCTGACCTAATGAGCTACTAACCCTCCCACCTAAACTTACCAAAACCACCCTCCTGAGGAGGCCCAAATTCTGGATGCTTTTAAACCCTCCTGGGCTCAAACCTCACCCTAAACACTAAACCCTACCATGGCCTAACCTACTAAACTCCCTAAAACTTAAATCCTAAACCTTAAACCACAACAAATCTAAACAAACCTTAAACATAACCTAAACCTAAACTAAATAAACTAATAATAATAAAAACCTAAAACTAAATAAAATAAAATAAAAGCCTTAACTAAAACCTAAACCTAAACCTAAAAATAAAGTAAATTAAAAAATAAAAATAAAGTAAAAGAAAATAAATAAAAACATAAAATAAACTGAAAAAGGGAGAATCTGCACATCTAGAGGACATATTCTTCAACCATAGGGGTGATTATTAAGAAAGGGGAACTATCCAATCCGATAGTAACCCGGGTAGTGTCTAAATGGGGTCATGAAGGACGTGATCTAAATATAGTGCCCATAGGGGAGGTGCTGCTTGGGGCGTTATCCTAAGCCTTGTAAAAGAAAGCCTATAAGTTTTTGATGGCAAACTCAAGGAGAAAGCGTAGCAGACTTACATCTGCCATGAGTGGTGTATCTATCAGCATAGTGAGAACCAACCAACTTAAGGTGCCCATCAGTGTGCAATGATCAATCTGAAAAGAAAGCATGCATGCTTACAACTTTCTAAGAGAAATTGATCATCGAGATAATTTATCATCGATGGGACATATGCTATCTAACCTAGAGTGACAACTAAGCGGGGAGCCCTAAGGAAAGACTGAACCCAGACTTGAAGAAATCAATAGGGAAGGAGTCGCTAGGGGACTTATCCTAAACTTCAAATATACTCGACCCAATTAGTGCACGAAGGTTAATCCAAGAACAAATTGTAGCAGACTCACATCCTCATATATGAAGCCAACAAAAGGTACCTTACAGGCCACACAGTAAGGCCTACCAAACTAATAAGGCACTCTTTGGTGTGTAGTGGCCATACAAGGAAGGAAAGTGTAGAAGACTTACATCCTCCAAAGCAAGAAGACCATTAGGGTGACACACTAATAGGGTAGCAGATGAGCTTGACCTAGAGCAGCTACTAAGTGAGTGCTTTGGGTGCATTATCTCAACTCAGAGTTGCCCAAGACAAAATATGTGTTAGTTTTATATGTTTATGTGTAGTTTTGGTTTGTGTTGGGTCGATAAATAATAGGACACCACTCAGGTTTCTTACACCTACCCTAAACACATCATGGCAGATTCACAAATAAGAATAATTTTAATATAGAAGAGATTGAATTCAAAATAATATTTTCATTGATGATAATTATTTTCAAACATGATTTATAATATTTCTTTAAGTAGAGCCTACTGATTGGAAGCACTGGGTGCTCTCCCATATGATTAATAAGCTAATAAGATTCTCATTGGTAGGCCTTCACAAGTGGGTTCAAACTTGCCTCCCATCTTACAACGGGCAATAATCGATCTCCTTTGATCTAAAATAAGCTCTCCTACTTGAAAGGCTCTAGGACAGACCAACTTGTTGTGAGCTTGAATCATTTTAGCTTTCTATAACTCAACATTTTGGCATGCCCACAGGAGTCTCTCCTCCAAACCTTTGAGCTCTTCTTATCACAACTTGACATTCTACTCTATTGTGATCTTGCTACTCACAGCTATCCTTAGTGATGGGAGTTAGACTTCTAATGGTAGAACGGCTTCAGACTCATACACTAAGGAGAAAGAAGGACTAAGTTGGTGTTCTATGTGGGTGCGGTAAACTAACCCCACTGCACATGCCTTGTCATTTATTGTGTAGTGTTATCTTCAGTATTTGGATGAGAGTTTTATTGAAAGCTTCTGTTAAGCCATTTTCCCTCGGGTAGTTGATGTTAGAATATCTCCAATCTATGAAGTGTCTTTGGGCAAAGTTATTGATCTTGGTGCTCTTGAATGCAGTACCATTATCAGATACAATTCATCGAGGCACTCCAAACTTATATACGATATTGTTCCTAAAAAATTAGAGCACATGCGAAGCTATGACCTCTTTGAGTAGAATCAACTTCACCCATTTGGAAAAGTAGTCAGTAGCAGCTAAGATGAACTGATGACTCTTAGAAGAAGGAGGACCAATCAGACCCACTATGTCGGTACCCCAACACTCGAATGGCTATGAGGCCAATGTAGGATGTATAATGTGGGGTGGTTGGTGTAGGACCACATCGTGTTTTTGACATTGGTGGCATCGCTTAGTCTTATACATGTAATCTTTGGGCATCGACTGCCAGTAGTATCCTAGTCTCTTGATCTTGGATTTCATCTTCAGACAGGATTGGTTGGGTTAACATAATCCTGAGTGTACCCTGGTCACATTCTTATGAGCTTCATGATTGTCTAAACAACGTAACCACATATGGATGAAAGATCGCCATACAAGACTCCATCCCCAAGAGCATACAAAAGTGCTCTCTACTTCATCTGACGGGCTTGAGACTTCTCTTGATGTAGTTTGCCTTTATTTAGGTAATCCATGAATGGTTTCCTCCAATCTAACTCCTCGTCCTTCTTAGTAATGGCAACCTCCCCTTCAAGAGAGTACATTTTGATGAGTTCAATACCAATAAGGGATAAGACTTATCTATTTTAGACCTTTATTGATATGGACTCATCCTCCAGACATGCCAACTCCTTGGCAAGCTTGGCTAAAGCATACACTACAACATTCTCTCTTTAATGAATCTTATAAATGGTAACCTCTGAGATTTGGGCCAATGACTCCATGGTGTACTTGAGGTAGTGATGGAGCTTGGGCTTTATAACTTTATAGGACCCAACAATTTGGTTGATAACTAGTTGAGAATCCCTAAAGATGTTGATGTTATGGATGCTTAGAGTAGCAGCTAACTCCAAACTAGCAATCAAAGCCTCATATTTGGCTTCATTGTTGGTCCAATGATTGGACAGATAATATGAGAATCTCATCACATCACGGTCCGGAGTTAAGAAAACTATTCCTACCCCTACTTTTTATGGAATAATAGATTATGGTTCTTCCCCTCTTTGAGAGGAATCCGCACCATCAAAGTATATCTCCTAGAAGTGAATGCTAGTATCCCCTAAGTTCATGATTTATTCGACGGAGAGATTATCACTAAGCGGAGAGTCAGCAAGAAGTGGGTGTGCTGCTAAGAAATCTACTAGCACTTATCCTTTCACCACACGGAGGGGTATGAAGGTAATGTCAAACTATGAGAGGATCATGGACCATCATGCCAACCATCTAGATAATAATAACTGTATCATGAGATATTGTAGTGGATTGATCATAGAGATAAAGTTCACCTTATGAGGAAGCATGTATTGATGTATCTTTTCGGATCCAAAGATTAAAGCTAGGCAATGATTCTCATTGGGTCGATAATTAGCCTTAGTAGGGATTAGACGATGACTGAGATAGTAGAGTGCATTTTCCTTCCCTTCATCATTGGCTTGGGCCAACAAAGCACTAAAGGAGGCATCTATCACAGCAGTGTAAAGTATGAGTGACTTGTTCAGGATAGGGGCTACTAGAATTGGTGGCATCATCAGGTAATTCTTGATGTCTTCGAAGGCATGCTCACACTTGACATCCCACTTGAACTTGGCATCCTTTTTGACAAGTGCTGAGAATGACTGACATCTTTCCAATAAGTTCGACAAAAAGCATCTTAGATACTCCAACTACCCTTGGAATGATCTGAGTTGAGTTAAGCTTTAGGAGGTGGAATTTATAATATCGCCTTGTTCTTCTTTGGATCGATTTCGATTCCCTAGTGTCAGACAACAAACCCAAAGAATTCCCCTGAAGCTACTCCAAATGCATACTTCGGGGGGTTCATTTTGAGGTTAAGTTTCCTTAACTGTTTAAAAACTACTCTCAAGTCAAAGAGATGGTCTTCCTTTTCTCTACTTTTGACCATGAGATCATCGATAGCACGGTATGTAAAATCAGCATTTTTAAGGCTAAAAAGTATTACCTTATAGCAATAGATTCCAATCAGGGGTTCTAAAAGTAGTGTTTCTTTCATCTTAAAGGACCATCTTTATTTATTTATATCTGGATGAGCCATCCATGAAATAGAAGACTGCATGAGATGAGGCACTGTCCACCATCAGCTCTGAGATTGGTAGTGGAAATTCATCTTTTGGACATGCCTTATTTAAATCCCTAAAATTGATGCATATGAGAATTTGACCATTCTTTTCTTAACTAGGATGACGTTGGCTAATCAGGTAGGGTATTTTTCTTCCCGGATGAAGCTCACATTGATCAGTTTCTTGAGTTCATAAATGACCTATTGTTTAATGTCTAATCACATGCATCTAGGAGCTTGCTTGATAGGGTTGATAGTATGCTCTATTGCTAGTTTATAGACTTCTATGTCAGGAGCCAATCCAGGCATCTCTTCATAACTCCATGCAAAGTAGTCCTTAAACTCATTCAATAGCCTAACTAAGTCATTGGTTTCAATTTGATTCAATAAAGAACTGATGTATGTCGGGTGTGGATCTTCTTGAGTTCCTAAGTTGATTTCCTTGAGCTCATCGATGGTTGACTTGATCACTTCTTCGAACTCTGGTGGTGCATCTTTGACTTCAAAATCATCTAGATCATCTAAAGTTTTTAAGCACATCTCCTCATATGAGTTAATATGATTTGAAAAGAACCATCGATTCCAAATGATTGGTGATGACTAGCGATAATCATCATCATTGATTGGACCCACTATCCAATCTAATCGGTCTTGGGATAGCTTTTACATTTATTCATCCATATTCTTTCAAAGTAGTTTGACCTACACTTTGACCAAATATGTGGGATTAACCATTTCTTTGCTAAATTATGAACACAAGGCAAGTACCAATCAAAAGATAATTCTATTGAATCTTTATATGAATCATCCTCAAGTTCTACATCAACTTCTTGACTTGTGGATCATGCTCTGAGAAAGAACCTCTGAGTCTTCACACCTGTCGATGACTAAGGGGCTTCCTTAACTACCAAACCCTCTGCTTTTTAAGAGGAAAGTGGGTTAGAGCTAAGGTTCCCAACTGATGACGAACTGTTTCACATATAGACTTGGATACACTTATGCTTTACTTTGGAGCCCGGTCTTCATTGCTATCTGGCTCAAGTGTCACCTCCAAGGGAATCTACTATTGAGAAGAGCTAGCTGGTGTGCTAACCATATAAGACTCATTCTATGAACTAGATTCTAAGTCTATATGGATAGCAGTGTACTCTTATTGCGGGACATATCTTCTATTGGGTGGCCAATAAGGAGGTTTTCCACCCACGGCATTGCCTTTAACGACCTCTTCTTCTACTAGTGGAGGTCGTTATCCTACCCATATGTTTGAATGGAGTAACAAACTATGGGTGGAATCTAATGCTCCACTTCCTCCTCAAGTCTATTTTTTGTTTTTTCTTTTTCATTTTCTCTTTTCTTTTCTTTTTCTTTTCTCTTTCTTTTTCTTTTTCTTTTTCTTTTATTTTAAATTTTGGCCAAGTTCATGAGAATAGACTTGTTGATTTTGAGGGAGGTAGTAAGTCGTATCCTCATATATGCTAACCTCATGAATTGTAAATGGCTTAAGATCTACTTTGACACAATAGACAATCCCACCTCTCACGAACTTCATACACCGATGTAGAGAGGATGGAACTATGTTCTCATGTATCCATGGTCTCCCATGCAAAGCGTTGAAAGATGTATTTGAGTCTATAATGTGAAACTTGGCTTCAATCTTCCAATCACTATCTCCAAGGGCAACACTATGGAGCCAAAGGCCTATTGACCTTACTTTTGGAGTGCAGATTCAATATTCCCAATTAGACTTAAAAGTCTTCTAGACATTAAGACTTCCCAAGTCATAAGACACTTCTAACAATTAGGTAAACACTTAACCTAAGATTAAAGACTTAGAATAGTTTAACAATAGGATTAGGTTATGCTTTAGGGACTAGGATAAACCACCTAACCTACAACCCAAATTCAATCCGTGTTCACCTCCTCAAACCAAACCTCAAGTTAAATTCAAACATCAAATTCAAATAAAAATCCAAACCCAAATTCCAAAACCAAATGATTGAATCCCATGATCAAATCGAAACTTAAAACCCTTCCATATGACCTATAACATGGACTTAGCAAAATCTTAACCAAAATCAATCCAAAATTAATTGATTTTCTCATAATAAATTTATATATTCAATCATCTTCCTAAATATAAATCAAATCTACATTCAAATCATCAAAACTAAATCAAACTAAATGAAATTAAATCAAAATTCCTAAGCCATATGACCTATCCAATGGACTTAGCCAAATCTTAATACAAATCAAGTCAAACTCAATTGCTTTTCTCATAAATCAATCATATTTTCAATCATCTTCAAAAATTTAAATGAAGTATACATTTAAATATCAAAACAAAATCAAACTAAATCAAAATCCAAACCTAAGCCACATGACCCAACTCCAAGGACTTAGCCAAATTCTTTCATTCCAAAACCCAAACTCAATTGATTTTCTCATGATTCAATCATACCTTCAATCATATTTCCAAATATAAATGAAATCTACAATCATCAATCAAACCAAAATCAATCAACCAAATCCCTTTTGACTTTGAAATGTTCAAATGAATCAAAACCCATTTGAGCCTAAGCCAATTGCAATTGAATTTTTATATCAATCCCAAATCCATATATAAACTCAACTAAATCAAACTCAACCCAAAATCAAGCCAACTAAACCCAATTGGTCCACTTAACCCAAAGTGGCCAATTTGACCTATTTAAGCTAAGTTCTAATCCTACCCAAATTGGATTGAACCAATCCAATCAAAACCTCCCTTCATGATTGTTGATCACCCTAGGTTGATCAATTGTCATAAATTTGGTCAAACCAAGTCAACTTATCATTTGACCAAGTAAACCCCTTAACCCATATGAACACAAACTAGCCAAATTGCAACCTAAGCCAAATGCCTTGAAACAAATGATTCATACCAAATCAAAATCAATATTTGAATATGACTTGACTTACAATTGAGTCAAACCAAACCCAATTGGCCCTCTTGACCTAAGTTGACCCAAATTGACCTAAAAGACCAAATTGGATCAAATCAAAATATAAACTAAATTGATTGCAACCAATGGCTCAAGTTCATTCAAAATTGATTATTAAACTTGACCAAAGCCATGATAGGACCCAATTCACCTACATAGCCGAAATTGACCTAAAGGTTCAAGTTAGCCTAAATCAAAACCCAATCTAAATTAATTGAAACCAAATCCCAATAAAATAATAACTAAATAAAAACCTAAACCTAAAAAATAAACCATAAAGTAAAACCTAAAAATAAATACAAAATAAAACCTAAACCTTAAACTCAAAAAAAAACCTTAACCTAAAAAAAATAAAAAAATAAAAAAAAATAAACCTAAACCTAAACTAAAATAAATATAACCTAAACCTACTCCTAAAATAAACTAAACCTAAACCAAAACCTAAACTAAAAAATAAAACCTAAAAATAAAACTAATATAAAAACTTAAAACCTAAACCTAAAAAAATAAAATAAAAACCTAAACCTAAACCTAAAAATAAAAAATAAAACCCAAACCTAAAAATAAACAAAAAATAAAAGTCAACTAAAACATAAACCTAAACTTAAACCTAAACCTAAAAAAATAAACTAAAATAAAAAACCTAAACTAAAATAAATAAACCTAAAAAAAATATACTTAACTAAATAAAAAAACCTAAATAAAAAAACTAAAATAAATAAAAACTGAACTAAATAAACTAAATAAACCTAAACATACTGGTCAACTTAATTTTAAAAAATAAACCAAAAACCCTAAATCATAAACTCTAAACTCTAAACCCTAAATAACTCTAAACCCTAAACAGTAAACCCTAACCGTAAACCCTAAGCCCTAAATCGTAAAAGCATAAACCCTAAAACCCTAAACCCTAAACACTAAACCCTAAACCTTAACCCCAAACTCTAATCCCTAAACCTTAAACCCCAAACCCTGAAAATAAACATAAAGTAACTAAATAAATTTAAAAATAAATCTAAACCCTAAAGCTGAATAAACTAAACTTAAACTTAAGCCTTAAAATGGGCGAACCTTGACATCACGTCATCAGCTCGATCTAGATCCGGCATTGGAGTGAAGGTGGTGATTATTGTGGTAGTGGTGGGGGATCTGGAGGTGCTGGTGGATATGGAGGTGGTGGGAGGAGCGACGAAGGTTACAGCCGTGGTGGTGGCAGAGGGAGAGATCAGGGATATCATGGCAGATCCCGCTACTTGAAAGACGGGGGTGGTTCTGATGGGAACTGGAGAAACTGAAGAACGATCAATTCAATCTACTATTTATGGAGCTGTGTCTTTACAGTAGAGATGGTTCTACTTATCTATGGATTTTGATTTGCTCTATGGGTGCTCATTTTTTATTTATGTCATCTCTTGTGTCTTTGAAAACTTGGGGTGCTACTTAGTTGATGAAATTGAAAAGAAGAAATGTTGAATATGAATTTCTTCTATGTTAAAAAAAAACCTTAAACCCTAAACTAAAACTTAAACACTAAACCTAAAACCTAAACCCTAAACCCTAAACCCTAAACCCTAAAAAGCTAAAAAGCTAAAGCTAAACTAAATAAAACCTAAAAATAAAATAAATAAACAAACATAAACCAAAATAAAATAAAAAATAAAATAAAACATAAACATAAACTAAAACCTAAACCTAAACCTAAACTGAAACTTAAATAAATAATAAAATATAAATAAAAACTAAACTAAAATTAAATAAATAAAAACCTAAACTAAACTAAAAAAAAATAAAAAACATAAATAAAATAAAAATTAAGCGTAAAATAAAAATAAAATAAACCTAAAATAATATAAAATAAAAAGTAAATAAAAACCTAAAATTAAAAAATAAAACTAAAAATAATTAAAAAGTAAAACCTAAACCCTAAACCAAAAAAAATCCTAAACCTAAAATAAAAATAAAATGAACCTAAGCCTAAACTAAAATAAACTAAATTAAAATAAATAAAACCTAAACCTAAACCTAAACTTAAACCTAAACTAAATAAAATAAAATACACTAAACATAAAACAAAACTTAAAAATAAACAGTAAAACTTAAACCTAAAAAATAAAATAAAAATAAAACTCAACTAAAAAATAAATTAAATTAATAAACCTAAACTAAAATAAATTAATAAAATAAAGCTAAAAATAAAATTAAAATAAACCAAAATAAAATAGAAAATAAAATAAAATGATAAACAAAATAAACTAAATAAACCAAGACATATCATTTTGAATTTTGAAAAAAACCCTAAACCTAAATCCTAAACTAAACCTAAACTAACCATAAACCCTACCCTAAACCCTGACCTACCCTACGAATCTTAAACTAAACCCTAAATCTTAAACCCTAAAAATAAACTACCCAACAGAAACCCTAAACCTAAACTTTAAAACCTACCACTAAACCTAAACCCCTACCAACCTAAACCCTAAATCCTAAAACCTATAACCCTAAACCTTAAAGGCCAAACCCTAAACCTTAAACTATAAACTAACACTAATCCCTAAACCCTAAACTAACTCTAAACACTAAGAATGGGTAAAACCTTGATGGTAGGAACAACACTGTCAATTACGGTCAATCTAGATCTACGGTGGAGGCAAAGGCAGAGGCGGAGATTATCGCAATGGTGGTGGAGGATCTGGAGGTGCTGGTCGATATTGTGGTGGTGGTCAGAGTATTGGTGGTTTTTGAGGCGAGAGGAGTGACGGAGGTTACAACCATGGTGGTGGCAGAGGGAGAGATCAGGGATATGATGGTAGATCCTGCTACTCAAGAGGCAGGGGTGGTTCTCATGGAAATTGAAGAAAATGAAGAACGACCGATCTAATCTGCTACTTATGGAACTATGTCTTTACAATAGAGATGGTTCTACTTATCGAGGGTTTTTTATTTGCTCTATAGGTGTTCATTTTTTTCTATGTCGTGACTTGTGTCTTAGAAAACTTGGGGTGCTAGTTAATGAAATCAAAAACAAGAAATGTTGAATTGAATTTATTTTCTGTTAAAAAAATTCTTAAACCCTAAACCCTAAACTAAAACTTAAACCTTAAACCTAAAACCTAAACCCTAAACCATAAACCCTAAACCCTAAACCCTAAACCCTAAACCCTAAAAACCCTAAACCCTAAACATTAAACCTAAACTCCTAAACCCTAAACCAAAACCTGAACTAACCTAAAACTCTAAACACTAAACCCACATAAAACCAACCCTAAACCTAAACCTAAACCCTAAACCCTAAAAAAACCCAAAATGAACCCTAAACCTAAACTCACTAAACCCAACCCTAACTAAACCTTGAATAAAGATGTCATTAGGAGTAGTTCTAAAGAATGACCTAATCATAACATAGTTATGGTAACTAAAGAAAATGTATTCAAGTGACTTTCCCTTGATAATTAGAGATTTAAATACCCTTAATCCTAACCCTAAATCATGTTATAATACAATATATTATAATATAATGTAGCATCATATATTTCAGCATGTAGTGATGTGTTTTTGGATGTTATAAGATGTTTTGAAATATTTTAGTATATTATGGTATTGTGCCCTATAGTCTGTATTAATATAAATCATAAAAATATTGATTTAATAAATTAAATGATGAAATTTGTTAAATTTGAAATGGAAATTAGGTTGTAGTACCGAAGGTGTGCTACGCCACTTATAGTCTAATAAGTAATATTTTATGTTCAAAATAAATATTATATGTTGTAGCATAGTATAGCATCATATATCATAATATAGTGTTTTGTGCATTTTAAATTTATTTAGTATTTTACAATCATGCAGTCGAGCTTACACTAGCGTTATTTATAAAAATGTTGATTTAGACTGTAAAATGGTGGAATTTGGCCAAATTCTAATAGGTAGAAACGCATCATAATATATTATTTTAATTTAAAATATGTAAGTGAATCTGACTAAAATATATAGTTTTTATTGATTAGACTAATTTTATGATTTTTTATCTTAAGAAATCACTTGTGATGTAATATGTAATATAATATAATATAATATGTTATAGTGTATTATAATATAGGATGCCATAACATAGTGTAGCATCATGCATTATAGCATACTATTGTGTATTACTACTTGTTGTTTAGCATATTTTAGTTTGTTATAGTATGATGTAGTAGAGTTTGTCTGGTATAATTCATATTGATCTATAAATGAGATGATGGGATTTGGATAAATTTAAGGTAAGCTTTAGGGAACATCGTTGGGAGTGTGCTATGGTGTGTCATTTAATAAAAAGAATGAAATTTTGCATCCAAAATAAAAGTTCATTTTCAACCAAATTTTATAATTTTTTTTACTTAAAGTGATTCATTTTAGGGTGTAATTTAAGATAATATATTATATGAAAACATATTAAAAATATAATGTATATAACAATATAACTTCATATATATATATATATATATATATATATATATATATATATATATGAATATGGTGGATTGTTACTAAACGTTACTGTACATTTTAGTATGCTTTACATTTGTTATAATACATTGAGTCAAAATACCAAAAAATGTTAATTTGAAGGTTGAGATGGAAGAATTTGGCCAAATTCATGGCACACCAAAATTATGCTATTTTGTACCATTTCTAATAGGAAAATAACAATTTTACATCCAAAATAAACTGTATTCATATTTTGAGGAAATTTTGTTATTTGTTCCTTTTAAGTGATTCTAATGAGGTATAATGTTAGATAATATATTAAATTATAGCTAATTATAACACAATTTAGTGTGTTACTTCACACTATAATATGTTTAGCATGACATTGTATAGTTAGTTTGAGCTTGCACCATCATAAATCATAAAATGTTGATTACAATGTTACGATGATGTAATTTGAACAAATACATTGTTAGGATTTTGGTTGAAGTATTAAAGGTGTGTATGAGAGAAGAAATAAGATTTGATGAGAATTCCATGTCAAGGTCATGGAGGGAGATCCGTTAGGGGATCACACATGCATTGGACATCACATGTGAGGGGTCTATGTCGAGGGCATAGAAGAAGGAAATATGCTGGGGATAATGTTTGAATTTGATTTGATTATATGATTTGTCAAAATAAGATTTATTGGGGATAAGAATCTATAATCCATCAAGTATTAAGATCAAATTGACTTTAATTTATTTTGTTTTAATTAATGTGGAGGCATATCTGGTAAAGATATGGGCTTGAGTCCACTGGAGATCTGGTATATGAACCTTCCACTAGAGAAGCAGGTTTGGGCTATTTGCTGAGGATTGAGATTTGAGTTTTATTTCATAGATTTGTTTGGGGATGTATCCGCTAGGGATAAGACTTTGGTTGGATTTCTTTAATTTAGACTCAATTAGGTGAGTTGGTTTCATTTAGCTCCATTAGGGAGGTTGGTTTTGAATTTAATTTATTTGCGTGACTTGTTTATATATGATTTGGCGCTCCACTAGGGAGAATGGTATGATTTAACTCCACCGGTGAAATTCAGATTGGGTTTAATTTAATATGAGTTAATGTATGGACCTTGTCCGTGTGCAATGAACCCACTGAGAAGGGGCTATATCAGCCTTGACCTACCTTAAGTTCACAAATCCAAAGGGATATTCTACCTGCTGTGGGGTAGAGCTTGCCAACCTACGTGGTTTCCTTTTGGTGTGTAACGGTTGTGCTAGGAAGAAGGCATAACATACTTACATATCTTCCCAAATGAGCAACAATCGCTTGGGTGACCTTTTAGATGCACAATAAATACCTTACCTAAGGCAACTACTAAGTGAATGTCGCTGAGGACTTATGTCAACTCAAAAATAGTTAGAATTAATTTTATCTTAATTTCATATGATTTGATATTATTTGTTTGGTTTAGTTTGATTTTGAATTGAGGGAATATCCGTTGGGGATGTGAGCTCAATCAAATTTGATAGATTTAATTTATGGACCATGTTGACGTGCGATGGACTCACAAAGAAGGGGCTATATCAAACTTGTTTTATCTAAGATTTAGAAATCCAAAGGAATAGTCTACTAGCCATGGGGTAAAGCTAACCAACCTAAGGGGTTTCCTTTTAGTGTGCACCTACTGTGCTAGGAAGAAGGCATAGTAAACTCACATCTTCTAAGCGGGGAACAATCTTTGGGGTGACCTATGTAGCAAACCAGACCCTACTTAGGGGTGACTACTGAGTGAATGTCACTAGGGACATATATCAACTCAAGAGTAGTTAGGCGATTCCTATAGGGAGTTTTCCTGGCACTGTCCTAAAGATAGTATACCTACTTAGGAAAAGTTACCACTAGGGGTACCCTCCTAATGCACAAGTGAATATATTTTTTTTTGTATTTTTGTGGACCCTATTGGTATGCGAGGGACCATACTGAGAAAGGGCTATGTCAGCCTTGACCTATCTCAAATTTACTAAACCAAGGGAGAATCTGCAAATCCATAAGATGGATTCTCCAACCACAGGAGTGGTTACTAGGAAAGGGAAACTGTCCAATCTAATAGTTACCTTGGTAGTGTCTAAATGGGGTCACAAAGGACATGATCCAAATATAGTACCCACAGGGAAGGTGCTGCTAGGAGCGTTATCCTAAGCCATGGAAAATAGGTGTATGGTGGATAACTCAAGGAGAAAGCGTAGCAGACTTACATCTGCCATGAGTGGTGTATCCTAAGGTGCGAGAATCAACCAACCAAAGGTGTATCTGTCAACATGAGTGATCTATCTGTTAGCATAGTGAGAACCAACCAACCTAAGGTGTCCATTAGTGTGTAATAATCAATCTTGGAAGAAGGTGTGTAAGCTTACAACTTTCCAAGCATCATGGATAGTCATATCAGTGGAAATGCTATATCATCGAGCAACTACTAAGCTGGGAACCCTAAAGAAGGACTGGACCCAGGCTTGAAGCAGTCAGGAGGGAAGGAGCTGATAGGGGACTTATCCTAAACATCAAATATACTTGACCAAGTCAGTGAACGAAGGATAATCTAAGAAGAAAGCATAGTAGACTCACATCCTCTTAAACAAAGCCAACATGAAGTATCTTACTGACCACGTAGTAAGGCCTACCAAACTAAAAGGTGCTCGTCATTGTGTAGTGGCCAAGTAAGGATGGAAAGTGTAGCAGACTTACATCCTCCAATGAAAGAAGACCACTAGGTGGCACCAAGGGGTAGCAAGACCTAGAGCTCTTGTGTGAGTGTCATTGGGGGCATTATCTCAACTCAGAGTAGCCGAGAAGAAAGATATGTGTTAGTTTTAGATGTTTGTGTGTTGTGTCGATGAAGGATAGGACCGCCAGTTCCTTCACCTACCTAAACACATCATGGTGGATTTGCAAACAAGAATACTTTCAATATAGAAGAGATTGAATTCAAAATGGAATTTTCATTGATGATAATTATTTTCAAACATGTTTTATAATATTTTTTTTAAGTAGAGCCCATTGTGGAAGCATTGAGCTCTCATGATTAATAAGCTAATAAGATCCTCCTTGGTAGGCCTTCTTTATGGCAAAAGGGCCTTCCCAAGTGAGTTCAAACTTGCCTCTCATCTTACGATGGGCAACAATCAGTTTCCTTAGAACTAAAATTAGCTCTCCTACTTGAAAAGGCATTATTGGACCAAATTCAACCCAATTGACCTACTTAGTTCAAATTGACCTAAAGGTTCAAGTTGGCCTAAATCAAAACCAAATCCAAATTAATTAAAACCAAAGCCTACAATCATCTTCAATTGATCAACTAAACCTAAACCAACACTCAACCCAAGACAATTTGGCCAATTTGGTCAAATTGGTCAACTTAACCCATTTGACCCAAATGAATTCAAATGAGCCAAAATCAAATCTATGCCAAACTAAACCAAACCAATTGAAACAAAACATCCCAAATGATCATATGAACTTGATCCAATCCTTCATATGACCCAATTTAACCAATTGGTCAACTTGACCTAACCTAGCACATTTTAACCTAAATGAGTCAAATTGAGCCAAACTTAACCAAATCAACTCCAATTGACTTGAAATTTGTGCTAACCCTCTTTTGGGTCATTTCAAATTTTCCCAAATCAAATCCAATGCCAAATGATCATTCTACTTTTAGGTCAAGGGCATCACATGAGATAAATCACTAATGTAAGTGGTCATTTCTATTCCTTGGCCACTTAATACTCTCCTAATGGTCCACCTAAGCACCTAGGATACTATCCCACCTAAACTGAGCGGTGGTCTGGTCAGCCATGACCTATAGGAGGTGAAATCACCACACTCTCCCCATTGAAGCATTTGAAACCCAAAGGACACCCATGATTCCTCCTTGGAAGCCACCTCCACACCTTCAACCAAGTAAGCTGAGCTAACTCACCTCATCTCTGCCTCCCATGAATCCCTGAGATGGTCGTACGACCACTAGAAGCCAAACCCAATCCCACCATCCGATCAAGATGAAAGGGGGGTATACACCCCATCATTTCCACTCAAACACACACACAACTCATTCCTTAAAGCCCTAGCTACCCAAGATGAGCCGCTAGTGCCATTCCCTAAGCTCCCAAGCTCATTCCTCTATCAAAAAATGCCATTCCCATCCATCTTGAAATAAGACACTCCCATTTATGACCTAACTTCCCCATTTCTCCATCAAACTCAAATTAACTTTGCACGCTCCTCACTAGGCCTCAATGAGCAAGAATGAATTATCTCCCAAGCTTCTCGAGCACTGGAGGTGGGACTTCGATCAAAGCTGAGGTCCAAATCATTAATTCATGGCCTTCTAAGAAAACGTCGAGGAATTGAACCAATTGCTTCTCAACAGGGCTTTGTCTCCACTAGATGAAGCTTCCTAAGTCTTTCGAGCCACCGGTCTTGAGCTCCGATGAGGTATGCTTCCAAAACTGATCCTTAGGAAAAATGGGTTGGAGCTTTTTGAAGAAAACTTACATCTCATGTGATCATGACCACTAGATCCCCTCTGATCGATGTCGTGAAGGTGTGGGATCCTTTTGGAGTTGACCCGAGCTCAGCTATGCTATGATCAAGTGAGCAATGATAGACGAACTCCATTCTTCCTCACTCGCATCATGTTAGATCACACACCAATTATTCCATGTAATCAAAATGGATGATCATAATTAGATCCACTAGATCAATATGATTTAATCCTATTAATCTATGTGATTAATTATAGCCATCAGATCTTAGATCGGATGGTGGATGAGAAAATAGGTCCGTCGTCGCCATGTAGGCACTGAGTCAGATAAGTTTTAAGTAGCCAATCCCATGGTGCCATGTGGAAAGCACGCCGCATCAGCACACCATGTGGTGCCAATAGGATTAGGCTTTAATTAGGCTTAATTAATCATTTTTAATGGTTAAAACTTATAAGAATTATAAATAATTATAGTAAAATAAAAAAATGCAAATAAATACTCAATTTAAAGGAATTTCAAAGGAGAAATAATTAAAAATGATCTTAACTAATTTTGAACAGTAATTAAGATTTAATTAATGATTAATTAATCCTATGAATAGTAAAAAATTGGTTAATTAAGTTTATTAATCATTGTTCAATAGTAAGTGAACTAAGGAATATGGTTGGGACCCCTTTCCCTAAGTTCTTTTCACCCTTTTTTAAAATGAAATTAATGAAGATTTAACTAATTAATTAATTCACTTAATCAAATTGAAATCATACATGGACCAATTAATTAAATCATGGGTAGATCTTTGGGTGTTTAATAACCAAAGGAGTTTAATTAAATTATGGTTAGTCCACATGTGTGGGAAAATCATAAGAGTAATTAATTAAGTCCCATGATCTAATTAACTATTAATCATGAGCCAATTGCATTAGGCCCCTTTTATTTCCTAGGATCATTGTAAGTCTATTTTCCATGCATATCATGTTGGCTCATAATTATTTAGTTAATTACTTTAAGGTGACATAGGTAAGGGTAATTAATTCATCTAATTAATGGTTAAAAATAATTAACCCATAAAATAAACTTAGTTACATTTCCTTAAATTAAATCAAATCACTAATGTGGGGACAGGTTTAAAACTACAAGTGAAGATTTCTCTCCTCCTCTTTAAATCAAATCAAATCCAAAACTTAATTAATAAAGAAGCTTTATTTTGCTTTAAATAATCTTATTTGATTTCATTAACCTTAAGAACTAGTTTGGTTGAATAAATCACATGCTTATATTTGATTGTCCTCTTTCTAATTATGTTAAATTTGGTATGTCATTTGGATTCATGCATCCATCTTTTCAAAATCAAGTAAAATAGAATGGATTTCCTTTATGTAATCTTGCATGTGTTGATTTAATTTAATATATGCATGGCTATTATCACTATTAAATCTAAATGTATTTTTTTAAAGCTATAAATGAATAATAATATGTGTTATGATGCTAATTATAAATACATAAGAAATGCATGTGCTTATAGCTTAAGTGTATGAATGTTGAGTTCTCTTTCCTCTATTCATGTGTTGATTTATATAAGATTGAATGGTAATGGGTATATAGCATGGACTTAGCAGCCCCAAGGAGGTCATTTGATTACCTCACTTCTTTGTTTAACAATAACATGTGCCCATTGGATTTCATTCCTATGTATTTCAACATTAAAATTTGGACAGAGCTTTAATTCATATATATAAATGATTCAATAAAAAAATATACAATCTTTGCATGATTTTCTTTCCCTAATTTATGTATACATCCATGTGTGCCCAATAAAAGCATGTATATAGTCTGGACATCCCAGGAATATGAGGATTTAGTTATCCCCAAGGAGGTTTTTTGATTATCTTACTTCCCTAGTTGAACAACGAGATGTACTTGGCTATATCTTTATACATGTATATGTATATATGATTAGTGAATGAAAATCCCATTTTACATTTAAATTGCATGCATTCATATTGACTAAGTGGTTGAATTAATTTGCCATATGATTTGGAGCTTACTTCCTATGTTATGTATATGAATTTACATATGTTTGAAGGAAAATGTGTATATAGTCTAAACATTCCGAGAAGACAAGGCTTTAGCTAGCTCCATGGAAGCCATTTGGTTACCTTACTTCCCTAATTTAACAATGACACATGCCTATTTAATTTCGTTCTTATGTCCTTTTTGTAAAAGAATTTGGATAAAGTTTTAAATTAATATGTTTAAATAATTCAATCAAATAAAATATAAATTTTAATTATACACATACATTCATCATTTAAGTGTGCTAAATTATGTTGCAAGTATAGATACACTTAGAATTAAATCACATGTTACACGTGATGGAAAGGAATGATTTAATATATGTCATGTGGTAGTAATTCAATTAAATTAATCTTAAGATGCCTTTCATTTTGAATAGGATTTATTTAAAGTGAACCTAAACTTAGGATTAATTAAATTGTTAAATAAGCCATTCACTGAAGAGAACTAAATCAAATTAATATACTTTAGAAAGTGACTTAAGGTAGGGATGAAAGAGGGAAATCATTTTTTCCTCTTTTTATAACACTTAGTCGCAAAGTGTAATCAAATGAAACAAAATAAAGCATAAATTAAAATTCTCAAATCAATTAAACTACCTCAAGTGAAATCAACCTCTCATGTTAAATTGAATCCTTCTACACTTAGAAAATACAACACTAATGCCTAACAAGACTTACCACACAAACCTTAATACACACATTAGAATTAATTCACCACCTCTAGCTCTAAGTTAGGACAGTGTATGATGTGATGTATATTTTATTTTATGATGTATTATTTTAGATTGGATGTTAGGGTGTATGCTTTGTAGACTGGATGATAGGCCAATATTAGGCTAATCATGTTTTCTACAAGAGATTATGCTTAAGGGATACTTAAAAATAAAAGTGAATGCTCTTTTCATAGGTTGCTTAAATCCTTAAGCATAATCCAAGTTAGGAGAGGTGGGCTTAGTTATCCATGTGTAGGGTGCTAACTCCAAATTATAAATACAACTGCTTGAGATTATATGTTGATTAGTTAACCTCTATTTTGCAAGTGTAGTTAGATTTACCTTTCCCACATAAATGTAATTTTTGCAATAGGAATTAGGATTAGTGCTATAGGAGATTAGGATGAGCAGTGGCTAGAAGGGTTTGTCCTGGGGTGCCTTATGATACCTTTAAAGCAAGCACCATCCAAATCAAAGTAGGAACCAAATCAGAAATAGAGATATGAAGAAAGAAGACACCCATAGCAATACAATTATAATTATTCTTTCATATTCTAGGTTGTATAATGGTAGAACTCAGCTTCCCATCTTATCTGTCTTCGGGTTGTACGGCATTGCCCGACCGCACCGTCCTTTTACTCTTTTAAGATAGTTAACATAATTGTTTGATCTTATGTTTACATTGTGCATTAGGATGGCATGCTTTTCATATTTTCTTAAATGATTGATTCTTTAATGTGTGGCATGGATACGATTAGGCTCCTATGATAGAAATAACTTTTCTACCCAACTACTCACTTATAACTAAATTTTAAACAACTCAGAACCTCAACATAAAGCCTAAGATGAAAAATAAAATAATTAAGAGATCTAGCAACCCCTTAGTTGTATGGTTGTATATTTCACATCATGCATGTATATTCTATCTCTTTTGAACATGAAGGATCTCCATCCTTCCATGATAAAGGAATGCTTGACCTGTGAGGGAATCCTTTGTGATGGAGAACACCTTCTTCTAGTTGATTTAACCCATAACCTATTTCATCATGAATTTATGCATAAGAAATCCTAAAGCCTCACAAAAAATGATGTGTCTAAAATGAAATAAAATTTGAAAATATTTTTCATCTATAGATTAAGTCATATGCTCATACCACTCATGCTCTAGTCTCTTAAGGCATGTGTTTAGGACTTTAGTCTCATTCTAATTAAATAACTACTTTAGTTATCTTGAAATTCATAAGAACAGACTACATGGTTTTAAAATCATAGGAGGAGTTAGCTGGCGGCCACTCCAGGTGATTATAAGTTCAAAAGTTAGATAATTTATTCTCTCTTGCGAAGGTAAACCCTTATGTCCACCCGTCGCTTAGATTTAGGTCATGCTTTAGCTCATACTAAAGCTTCCTAGATTTAGGATCTGAGGTAGCTATTTCTTTCGGGCTATGAGCATATTTTCTCACCTTTTAGGTATTCCCACAACCTTGTGTTGGTGGATTAGAAGCCCTAGTAATCTAATTAAATTTCAACTCAAAACATATAATATAAAGAGGTGGTTGTGCTCGATCGTCCCTAAGAGTAAGTCTTCATCGATGAATGTAACTCCTAAGTTATCCTTCAAGTGGCATGACTCCTCTTTCATAGCTATCAGCTGAGCCAAGCATATATCTAGATCAAGTAAGGACTTGATTAGAGATTCCCTTATCTCTTTGGATAAGTCAAGGCCATCGTATATGCTTAACTTAGTAGGAAACTTTCTAAGATGAGCTAGGACATTGTAATCAACTCTGGAGTCTTGCCACACAGTGCTACCCTAGGAGGTAGAACTTTGCCACTACATAGGTTGACTTTAGTGACTTCTTGGAATGATGAGCTTGTGGAAAGTTCTACATTCTCATCGAGCATACCTATAGATTCTTCTATAAGATCCTCAGAGTTAGTTGACTCCATGTCAATCTCAAGAGGTGAACCTAATTGATTCAGAAAAGGATAGTCTAACTCTGATCAGAAAGGGAAGGATCGAAGCTACTAGAGCTATTATTTTTATTTAGGCTCGGAGAGCTTTCAATATGAATAAAATCAAGAGCTTCAGAAGTAGACAATATATAAGTAGAATCAGTTTTCTTCATTAATTTCTTTTTGCGTGAAGGTACATAATAGAAATCAAGTAAAATAAGCAGAGTAAGGGATTTAGTGCCCTTATCCGTAGATACAACACTCTTTGTTTGGTAGAAGAGGAGCTAGCGAGAAAGTAGCCGATTGGAGAATCTGGACTCAGATAATGGGCTGTGCTTTGGACTATCCTTAGTGAACTCTCTGTTATTGGGCTATCACCCTCCCTGAGTTGTCCTTTGCAACTAACAAACCTTCCTTGGTGTTGGAGGTTTAACTTTAGGCACCTACAAGAAAAGCTTCTTGATCTTAGAAATGATCTTCTTAGAGGTTCGGAATAGGGAGATATCCTAACCTTCTTTGGTTTAAAGAGGATCGCAAGTATCCCCAAAGATGACTTTAACAGAATTGGATGGTTGTTCTAATAAGTATTCCTTAAAGATAACTATGGCTCCCAACTTGTAGCTGAGCTCAAGCTAGTCCTTAAAAGTGATACAATCTTCTAAGATATGGCTTAACATGCAGTGGTAAGGGCAATAGCTAGGATCATTGCTCTTGCCCACTTCCTCCGGCCTCCTAGGCTCTGGTAACTGAAAGTAAGGTTTCTTTAAGAGATTCTTAAAGATTTTTCTAACTACCTCCCTCTTGAATGAATATGTCTTATTCAATCTATCGACAAGAGTAGGTGGAAAGTAGCTACCTAATGATGGATTTGAAAACTGTTACTGGGTAGGCTGTTGACGTGGTGGAAATAGTCATTGTGGGGCTGCGGTGGCCAGTATGATGGCCAATGTGGTGGAAAAGGAGGACGCAAAGGAGGCTGCTAAACTCATAGTTTCTCATACTGATCTCTGGCTAGCTACTTCCCTCTGACCACTGACACAATTGTCCTTGGCTTCTTCTCAAACACCTTAAGAGGCTTGGGCTTAAATGATTGGTCAGGAAAGGGCAACTATTTGGCTTCCTTTTGTAGGCTACCCGCCTTATTGATTAATTTCCCGAATGTCTTGATGGTAAAACCCTTAAGCATGAAGGGGATCGGGCTATCTATATTCTTGAGAAGAATTTTAATGGCATGTTGTTCAGATAGTTGTTAGTTCACATTTCATGCCCCGGATGCACCACCTGACAATGTAATCAACAAGGAACCCATTGAGTTTTTGTTTCTCTATAATGAGGTCACTTACCATCACCATCTGCTGTGCTCCAGCAAACCTCTTGATGAAAAGGTGCTCCAACTCAGTAAAAGTCTTCACCAAACCGTTGGAATGTTCGACGTCCAATCAAATGCAACACTAGCAGTATAAGATGGAAGAGGTGCGTTCTTAGCGATTGTTGCAACAACCAGTAAAGTGTGCAATGTGTGGGTTCCCACTACCATCAAAGATCTTGAAGGATGGTCACAAACCTAAATAAAATAAAACTAAATAAAAACATAAACCTAAAAATAAACCTAAAATAAATAAAAATAAAGCCTAGACCCTAAACTAAAAAAAACCTAAACCTAAAATAAACAAAATAAAATAAAACTAACCTCTTAATAAACTCCAGCTAAACCTAAACTATAAAATAAATTAAAAAAAAAATCTAAACCCTAAAAGCTAATAAACCTAAACCCTAAGAATGGGCAAAACTTTGACAGCCGGAAAATCACAGTCAACTAGATTCAATGTAGATCTAGCGGTGGAGGCGATGGCAGAGGCGGTGGTTATCACAGTGGTGGTGGGGAATCTAGAGGTACTAGTGGATATGGAGGTGGTGGTTGGAGCAATGGTGGTTATGGATGCGGGAGGAGCGATGGAGGTTACGACTGTGGTGATGGCAGAGGGAAAGATTGGGGATATGATGGTGTATCCCGCTACTCGGGAGGTCGGGGTGGTTCTGATAGGAATTGGAGAAACTGAAGAACAACCGATCCGATCTACTGCTTATGGAATTGTGTCTTTGAAGTAGAGATGATTCTAATTATCTAGGATTTGTGATTTGTTCTATGCGTGCTCATTTTTTATCTATGTCATCGCTTGTGTCCTACAAAACTTGGTGTGTTACTTGGTTAATGAAATCGAAAAGAAGAAAGGTTGAATTTTGATCTGTTCTTTGTTAAAAAAAACCAAAAACCCTAAACCCTAAAATAAAACCTCAACCTTAAACCTAAAACCTAAACCCTAAATCATAAACTCTAAAAACCCTAAACCCTAAACCCTAAATCATAAAACCCTAAACCATAAACACAAAATGAAAAGACCTAAAACCTAAAAAGCTAAAAACTTAAACTTGAAAACAAAATTAAAGAAAAAAAAAAACCTAAACCAAAATAAAAATAAAATATAATAAAAATAACATAAACTAAAATAAATAAACTGAACTAAATAAAAATAAAAAATAAACCTAAACAAAAAAAATAAATAAACTAAAATAAATAAATGACTAAATAAACTAAATTAAACCTACCGGTTTATTAAAAAAAAACCCTAAATCCTAAACCACTTTAAACCCATCCTAAAAACTACATCCTAGCCTACCAAAAACCTAAAACCCTAAACCCTAATCCTGGGCCCTAAACTTAAACCCAGACCATAAATCATAAACTAAAGTGTAAATCCCACTCTAACTGGGCCTAAACCCTAAACCTCCTAAATCCTGATCATGACCATGGCCCTGGGCCTAAAATGGGCCAAACTGAGCCTAAATCTGAGGCCAAACTGAGACCTAAGCTAAAAACTAACTAAGGCTGGACCCCCTAAGCCATAGATAGGACCATAAAGATAATGAAAAAGGCCACAACCTGGGCCCAGGCAAAAGGCCACAGGCCCTAGGCCACTGAGCCCACCTGATCCAGCCCTGAGCCTGGGCCCACCTGAGCCCTGGGCCCCAGACCAAAGGCTGGGCCCCAGGCCTAGTGCTGGACCTAAGGCTAAAGCCCTGGGCTGATCCCTGGGCCCAGACTGGAATCTGGCCTGGGCATTGAGCCCTGAGCCCTAGGCCTACTCAGACCCTAAACCCAAACCCTGGGCCAGGCCATAGACCCTGATCCAGGCCCTGACCCTAGGCCACCCTAAAACCTAAAATCTAGGCAAATAAAAGATAAAATAAAGCTCAACTAAAAATGCCAAACATAAACCTGACCTACAAAACTAAAAAAAAAACCTAAATATAAATAAAGAATAAATAAATAAATAGAAATAAAAATAAGTCCAAATAAAAATAAACTTAAGCCCAGATAAAAAAACAAAATAAATAAAAAATAAACAAAGTAAATTAAATAAACATAAACCTACCGATTCACTTAATTTTATAAAAAAAAAACACTAAACCCCTAAACCCTAAACCCTAATCCTTAAACCCTAAAACTAATCCTAAAAACCTAAAACTAAATTTAAACTAAACCCTAAATTGTAAACAAACCCAACCATAAACAAACCCTAAATCCTATACTAAACCTAAACGTTAAACCTAACCTAAACCCTAAAGCGTTAAACTCAACTAAACCCTAAACTCTAAAAGAATAAATCCTAAAACTAAACTAAACCCCAAACCCAAACCTTAAACCTTAATCCTAAACTCTAAAAAAACCCTAAGCCTAAAAAGCCCAAACCCACAAAACTAAACCTAAAGTAACTAAATAAATTTAAAAGTAAACTTAAACCCCAAAATATAAAACCTAAATAACTAACATTAGAATGGCAAAGACAAGAACATCGCCAACTAGGCTCAACATCGGAGGTGGAAGTGAAGGCAGATGCAGCATTTATCAAAGTGGTTGTTGGGGATCTAGAGGTGCTGGTGGATATGGAGGTGGTGGTGGGCAGTGGTGGTTATGGAGCGGGGAGCGATAGAGGTTGGTGTGTGGTGCGGAGGAGAGATCATGGATATGATGGTGGATCCTACTCGAGGCGGTGATTCTATTGGACTGAAGAAATGAAGAAGACGATCGATCTACTTATGGAACTATGCATTTACAATATAGACGGTTCTAGTTATCTAAGGTTTTTGATTTGCTCTATGCATGCTCATTTTTGATCTATGTCGTCTCTTGTGCGTTAGAAAACTTAGTGTGTTACTTGGTTGATGAAATCAAAAAGAAGAAATCTTGAATCTGAATTTGTTCTCTATTAAAAAAAACCAAAAATTGAAAACCCTAAAACCCTAAATCACAGAGCCTAAACCTAAACCCTAAACCTAAACCTTAAACCTACAACCTAAACTAAACCCTAAACCTAAAAAAATCCAAAATGCTAAACCCTAAGCCTAAAAAAAATCTTAAACCTAAACACTAAATAAACTAATAAAACCTAAATCCTAAACCTAAAATCAACCCAAAATAAACTAAAAAGAAATAAAAAACCTAACTAAACCACAAAACCAACCTAACCCAGGCCCTAAAAACTACCCATCTACTAAATCTGGGTGACTTTACCCTAGGCCAAAAAACCACTGACCACAACCTAAACTCAGAACTGACCTGAACCCTAAACTGACCTAAAACCAAGGCCTAACTACCAACTGACCTGGGCCTAAATGACCCAAAAGGCCCACCCTAAAACCCACAAAACTGACCCTAACCTCCATAAACCTCCTAAACCCTAAAGACCCTGGGCTCAACCCTAAACCCTAAACAAACCCAACCTGAACCTCAAAAAACTAAACCTAGTAACTAAATAAATTAAATTAAACCCTTGAATAAACTTAAACCAGAATGGGTAGACTGACAGGACATCAGATAGAGCTCAAGATCTTATGGTGGAAGGCAATGATTATGGTGGTGGTGGGGGATCTGGAGGTGCTGGTAGATATGGAGGTGGTGCTTAGAGAAGTGGTGGTTATGAGAGGAGCAATGGAGGTTACAACACCTAAACCTAGAACCCAAAAAACCCTAAACCCTAAATCCTAAACCCTAAACTCTAAACCTTAAAAACCTAAACACTAAACCCTAAACTCTAAAAAACCTTAAACCCTAAAACCTAAACCCTAAACTTTAAACCCTAATCCCAAAACCCAAAACTCTAAACCCCGAACCCTAAACCTTAAACCCTAAACCCTCAACTAACTCTAAACACTAAACCCTAAAAAGCTAAAAATTGAATCCTAAATAAAATAAACCTAAAATTAAAATAAATAGAAAAACTTAAATAGAAATAAAATAAAATAAAAACCTAAACTAAAACCTAAACCTAAAAGTAAAAAGAAATTAAAATAAAAAATAAAAGCTAAACTAAAATAAAATAAATAAAAACCTAAACTAAACTAAAAAAAATAAAAAACCTTAATAAAATAAAATAAATCTAAAATAAAAATAAAATAAAAACCTAAACCTAAAAATAAAACCTAGAATTGAATAAAAAATAAAACCTAAACCATAAACTAAAAAAAAACTAAACCTAAAATAAAAAGAAAATAAATTGAAACCTAAACTAAAATAAACTAAACCTAAACCAAAACCTAAACCTAAACCTAAACCTAAACCCTAAATAAAATAAAATAAATAAATAAGTAAAGCTAAACCTAAACTAAAAAATAAAACCTAAAATAAAAACCTAAACTTAAACATAAAATAAAATAAAACCTAAACCTAAACCTAAAATAAAAATAAAACCTAAACTTAAAAAATAAAATAAAATAAAACTATAATACCTAAACATAAACATATTTCAAAATTAAACAAAATAAAAACCTGGCTAAAATAAATAAACTTAAAATAAATAAAATAAACTAAAATAAATAATAAGCCTAAATAAAATAAAATAAATAAAATAAAATTAAAATAAACTAAAATACATAAACTATGGGTTAAAATTTTCAAGAAAAAAACCCTAAAATCCTAAACTCTAAACCCTAATCCAAAACCCAGATAAAACTGCAACTACAGCCTGACCACTGAGCTAAACCTGACTTTACCCTAAACCTAAAACCATGACCCTAAACCTAAATCCTAAACCCTAAATTAACCAAACCCTAAACTGAGCCTAACCCTACACCCGGACCACTCTGCACTAAACCCTACACTCCTTAAACCACACCCTGGCCACCACCCAACCTCCTATTTAAACTAAAACAACCAACCTGACCTAAACCTACATAAAAACCTAAATAAATCTAAACTTGTTTTACTTTTAAATAATAATAAAATAAATGTTAATCCTAAACTTCCCTTAACCCTACCACACCATGTGCTAAGATCCTAAACCCTACCACCCTAATAACCTAAACCCTAAACTTATATCTGGACCCTCCTAAACCCTAAATCCCAAATCCTGACCCAAACCACAATCTTAATAAAAATAAAATAAATAAATAACCTAAACCTAAATAATAAAATAAAATAAAACCTAAACTAAACATAAACCTAAACTTAAACCTAAACGTAATAAAATAAAATCAAAATAAAGGTAAACTAAAGTAAATTAAAATGAAACCCTAAACTAAATAATAAAATAAACCTAAAAATAAAAAACCTAATTAAAATAAAAACTAAATGTAAAACAAAAATAAAATAAAATAAATACTAAATAAAAATTGAAACCTAAACCTAAACCTAAAAATAAATAAACAATAAAACCTAAACCTAAAATAAACAAAATAAATAAAAATAAAACTAAAATAAAATAAACTAAAATAAATAAAAAAACCTAAACCTAAAATAAACTAAACCTAAACCACAAACTAAATAAATAATAAAAGTAAAATAAACCTAAACATAATCTAAAAATAAAATCTAAAATAAATAAAAAAAAAACCATAAAATAAAATAAAAAACCTAAACTTAAACCTAAAAAATAAAAATAAAACCTAAACTAAAAAAAATTAAATAAAATAAAATTAAACTTAAAATAAGCATAAACCTAAACATAAACAAAGAAAATAGACTAAATTAAAAAAACTAAACTAAAATAAATAAACCTAAATTATATAAATTTAACCAATTAAAATTACAAAATAAACCTAAATAAAAATAAATAAAATAAAATAAACTAAAATAAATAAGAAAATTAACTAAATAAACCTAAACCCTCTGGTTTACTTAATTTAAAAAAACCATAAACACAAAACCCTAAACCCAGGCTAAATCTAAATCCAAATGCTAAACTAAACCCTAAACCCTGACTAAACCCACCCAAACCTTCATCTGGCGTACTGACCCTTGGCCCTAAATCATGAGCCCTGGGCCCAGGCCACAGGCCCCTAGGCCCTGAGCCACTGACCCTACCCACTGGCCTGACTCTGACCACAAACTAACCTACCCCACATGTTAACCAACAACCCTAAACCCTAAACCTAAACCCTGAGCCACTGACCTCTGATCCTAAAGCCACAAACCCAACTTAAAGCCCTAAGGCCACAGCTGAACCTAAAGCAAACCCAGGCTAAACTAAACCCCACTAAAATCAAACTGAGCTAAAAGAAATAAAGAAAATAAATAAAAGATAATAATGTTAAACTAAAACCTAAACATAAACCTAGGCTAAAATAAAAATAAAAAATAAATAAAAAATAAATTAGATAAAATAAATAAAAGCCTAAATAAAACTAAAAATAATAAACCTAAATTAAAACCTAAATAAAATAAATACTAAATGTATAATAAAAATAAAATAAACTTGAAATAAAATAAAATAAAAACTAAACCAAAAACTTAACCTAAAAAATAAACCTAAAAATAAATAAAAAATAAAACATAAACCCTAAACTAAAAAAAAACCTTAACTAGAAATAAGTAAAATAAAATAAAGCTAAACCTAAACAAAAATAAACTAAATTAAAATAAATAAAACCTAAGCCTAAACATAAAATACTAAACCTAAACCCTAAACTAAATAAAATAAAATAAACTAAAAATAAACCTAAACCTAAACTAAAAAATAAAACCTAAAATAAACCTAAAGAATCAAAAACCTAAACCTAAAATAAAATAAAATTTAAACCTAAACCTAAAAAATAAAATAAAAATTAAAATTTAGATGAAATAAAACTAAATTAGAAAATAAGCATAAAACCTTAATAAACCTAAAAATAACTAAAATAAAACTAAATTAAAATAAATAAACTAAATAAAAATTAAAATAATAAAGAAACTAAAATAAATAAATAAAAGAAATAAATAAACTAAATTAACTAAAATAAACCTAAACAGGTCTTTTTAAAAAGCTACATAAACTAGGCTAAAATAACCTAAAATACTACTACTACACCTGACTTCCCTGATATTTTAAGCTAAGCCCAACCAACTACCAGGCCCCTAACCTCTCTCACCTACTGAGCCCAGCATACTAAACCCTACTAACTGCTGAACCCTAAACTGACCTAACATGCGCCTAAACTAACCATGGGCCCTTGACCCTGAGCCACTTCTCTGAGCTAATGACCTGTGCCCTAGGCCCTAAATGACAGCCAACCATGCTGACCTAAACCTAAAGCCAAACATAATGCTAACCAACTGAGCCCCTGACCTAACCCACCTCCCTGGGCCACTGGGCCCTAAACCCTAAAATCTAAACCAGCCAGGCCTGGGCTAGGCTAAACCCTAAATTGACCCTGGGCCCTTGACATGGGCAAACTGAAGAAACCTCAAGATCCAAACTGAGCCACAAATCCTACATTACTGAATCATGACCTTAGATCATAAACCTGACTTCTAAACCTAAATAAACCTTAGGCCACCAAATGCCTAAATCCTAAAAACCTAAAAACCTAAACCTAAACTAAATAAAGCTAAATAATAAAATAAATAAAAAAACATAAACCTAAATAAAATAAAATAAAATAAAATAAAATAAAAACATAAACTAAAAACTAAACTAAACCTAAAATAATAAAATAAAAAATAAAAAAAATAAATAATTAAAAAAACCTAAACTAAACTAAAATAAAATAAATCTAAGATATAAAATAACATAAAAACTTAAATAAAAAAAAAATAATAAACTTAAATAGATAAAATAAAATTGAATAAAAGCCTAAACCAAAGAATAAACCTAAAATAAATAAAAAAAAATAAAAACCTAAACCAAAAAAAAACCTAAAATAAAATAAAATTAACCAAGTAAAACCTAAACTAAGTAACTAAACTAAAATAAATTAAACCTAAATCTAAACTAAATAAAATAAAATAAACTAAAAATAAACCTAAACTAAGCAAAAAAATAAAACCTAAAATAAACCTAAAATAAAATCAAACCTAAACCTCAAAATAAAATATAAACTTAATCCTAAAACCTAAAATAAAAATTAAACTAAACCATAAATAAAATAAAAAATAAAAGCTCACTAAAAATAAACACAAACTAAAAACCTATAATAAATAAACATAAAATAAATAAAAAATATAATAAATAAATACAAATAAAAATAATAAATTAACTGGCCTTTGCTTGTTTTGTTTTTAAAATTCACACTAAATCTTACTGATCACTAAATCCTAAAAGGCGATCCAAGCCTGGACCTGCAAACCCTGGCTGATCTAAAACCCAAACCCTACACTGAGCCCTACAGGCCCCAACCTGAGCCTGAGCCACTAAGCCACAGGCCACTGACTTTAAACCCTCAAACCCTAGGCCCTAAACCTACATTAGGCCTAAATCATACCCACAACTGACCTACCTATAAACCTTAACTTATACATGCAAATTAAAACCTAAGAAACTAAATCTAAACTAAATAAAACCAAATAATAAAATAAATAAAAAAAACATAAAACTAAATAAAATAAAATAAAATATAATAAAATAAAATAAAAACATAAACTAAAACCTAAACCTAAACATAAAAATAAAATAAAATAAAAAATAAAAAAAGCAAACATAAAATTATAAAAAACCTAAACTAAACTAAAAAATAAAATAAATCTAAGAATAAAAACTGAAATAAAATTAAAACTAAACTTAAAATAAAAATACAATAAACCTAAAATAAAATAAAATAAAAACTAAATAAATACCTAAACCTAGAATAAACCTAAAATAAAACCTAAAATAAATAAATAAAACCTAAACCCTAAACTAAAAAAAACCTAAACAAATAAAATAAAATTAACAAAGTGAAATAAACCTAAACCTAAACTAGAACTAAACTAAAATAAATTAAAACTAAACCTAAACTTAATAAAATAAAATAAACTAAAATAAACCTAAACTAAACAAAAAATAAAACCTAAAAATAAACCTAAAATAAAATCCTAAAACCTAAACCTCAAAATAAAATATAAACTTAAGCTACATAAATAAATAATAAACCTACCATAATAAAATAAAAAATAAAATAAAATAAACTCCTAAAATAAACCTAAACCTAAAAATAAACTAAAATAAAAACCTAAATAAAATAAAACTAAAATAAATAAATAAATAATTAAAAATAAAATAACCTAAATAAGAATAAAAATAAAATAAACACAAACAAATAAAATAAGCTAAATTAATAAATAAACTTTTCTTTGGTTTAAAATTTAAAATCCTAAATCCCTAATAAACTTACCAACTCTGTACTACCACTTTGCCCTAATCCCCAAACCCTAAACCCAAATCTTAAACCTCACTAAACCTAAACCCTAAACCCACCACTAAACTAAACTAAACCACTCATTACCACTGACCCCACCCTTGACCCACTACCTAAACCCAACCTCCTAAACCCACCCCAAACCTAAACCTTCACTAGGCCACTAAACCCAAAACTAACACAAAACTAACCTAAATTAACCTAAAAAATGGGCATAAGATGGTAAGAACATCACCGTCAACTAGGCTTAGTCTAGATCTAGTGGTAGAGGCAAAGGAGAAGGTGGCAGTTAACATAGTGGTAGTGGGGGATCTGGTGGTGATGGTGGATATGGAGGTGGTGGCTAGAGCAGTGGTGGTTATTGATGCTAAAGAAGCGATAGAGGTTACAACTGTGGTGGTGGCGGAGGGAGAGATCAGGGATATGATGGGGCTATCTACTTATCTAGTGTTTTGATTTGCTCTATGGGTGCTCATTTTTTATCTATGTCATCATCTTAGAAAACTTGGGGTGCTACTTGGTTGAAATTGAAAAGAAGAAATGTTGAATTTGAATATGTTCTCTATTAAAAAAAATCTTAAACCCTAAACTAAACCTTAAACCCTAAACCTAAAATCTAAATCCTAAAATGTAAACCATTAACCCTAAACCCTAAACCTGAAACCCTAAACCCTAAACCTAAACTAACCCTAAACCCTAAACCCTAAAAAGCTAAAACCCTAAACCTAAACAAAATAAAACCTAAGAAATATAATAAAAAAATAAACTTAGACTAAAATAAAATAAAATAAATAAAAAATAAAAACATAAACTAAATCCTGAACCTAAACCAAAACCTAATCTTAAATCTAAAACAAAAATAAAGCAAAAAATACAAACTAAAATAAAATAAAAGAAATAAAAACCTAAACTAAACTAAAAAATAAAAACCCTAAATAAAATAAAAACTAAACTTAAAATAAAAATAAAATAAAATAAAATAAATACTAAATAAAAACCTAAACCTAAAAAATAAACCTAAAAATAAATAAAAAATAAAACCTTAACCTTAAAATGAAAAAAACCTAAACCTAAAATAAAAATAAAAATAAAAAAATAAAATAAACTAAACATAAATGTAAATAAACTAAACTAAAATAAATAAAAATTAAATCTAAATCTAAAATAAATTAAACCTAAACCTAAACTTAAAATAAATAAAATAAAATAAACAAAAATTAAACCTAAACCTCAATTAAATAATAAAACATAAAAATAAACCAAAAATAAAAACATAAACCCTAAATCTTAAACCCTAAACTAACCTTAAACCCTAAACCCTAAACTAACCCTAAAATAACTCTAAACCCTAAGAATGGGAAGAACCTTGATGGTAGGAACATCACCGTCAACTAGGCTCAGTCTTGATCTAGCGCTATAGGCAAAGGTGGAGGCGGCAGTTATCGTAATGGTGGTGGGGTATCTGGAGGTGTTCGTGGATATGGAGGTGGTGGTCAGAGTAGTGGTGGTTATGGAGGTGGGAGGAGTGACGGAGGTTATAGCCAAGGTGGTGGTAGAGAAAGAGATTGGGGATATGATGGTGGATCCCACTACTCGAGAGGCGGGGATGGATCTGATGGGAATTGGAGAAACTAAAGAACGGTCGATCCGATCTGCTGCTTATAGAACTGTGTCTTTAAAGTAGATACGGCTCTACTTATCAAGGGGTTTTTTATTTGCTCTATGGGTGCTAATTTTTTATCTATGTCGTCACTTATATCTTAGAAAACTTGGGGTGCTACTTGGTTGATGAAATCAAAAAGAATAAATGTTTAATCTAAATTTGTTCTCTATTAAAAAAACCTTAAAACCTAAACCCTAAACCTAAAACTTAATCCTAAACCCTAAACCATAAACCTTAAATCTTAAAAACTAAACCCAAAATCCAAAACCCTAAACCCTAAACCATAATCCCTAAACCCTAAACCCTAAACCCTAAACTCTAAACCCTAAAACCCTAAACCCTAAATCATAAATACTAAACCATAAAACCTACAACGCTAAACCCTAAATGCTAAACACCAAACCCTAAAACCTAAGCCCTAAACCCTAAACCTTAACCCTAAATAAAGAATGACCTAATCCGAACATAGTTATGGTAGCTAAAGAAAATGTCTTCAAGAGACTTTCTTTTGACTGTTAGAGATTTGAATACCATAAACCCTAACCCTAAATCATATTATATTATCATATATTATAGTATAATGTAGCATCATATATTTGAGCATATAGTGATGTGTTTTGGATGTTATAAAGTGTTTTAAAATATTTTAGTATATTATTGTATTATGCCCTATAGTTTATACTAATATAAATCATAAAAATATTTATTTAATAAATGAGATGATAAAATTTATTAAATTTGAAGTGGGAATTAGGTTGTAGTACCAAAGGTGTGCTACTTTGTAGTTTAAAAAGTAAGATTTTATGTTCAAAATAAATATTATATGTTGTAGCATAGTATAGCATCATATATCATAATATATTGTTTTGCTATTTTGTACCATTTCTAATAGAAAAATAATAATTTTGCATCAAAAGTGAACATTATTCATATTTTGAGAAAATTGTGCTATTTGTTCCTTTTAAGTGGTTTTAATGAGGTGTAATGTTAGACAATATATTATATTATCACAAATTATAATATAAAATCATATATTATAATAAAATATAGTGTGTTAATTCAGACTATAATATGTTTAGCATGATATTGTATAGAAACTTTGAGCTTGCACCATCACAAATCATAAAATGTTGATTACAATGTTAAGATAATTTAATTTTAATGAATACATTATTAGGCTTTCGGTTGAAGTATTAAAGGTGTGCATAAGAGAAGAAATAGGATTTGGTGAGAATTCCATGTCAAGGACATGGAGAGAGATCCACTAGGGGATCACACATGCATTGGACATGATATGTGAGGGGTCTTTATCGAGGGCATAAAAGAAGAAATTCTATTGGGGATAAGGTTTATATTCGATTTGATTATATGATTTGTGAAAAGAAGATTCACTGGGGATAAGAATCTATAATCCACTAGGGATTAAGATTGAATCGACTTTAATTTGTTTTTTTTTAATTGATGTTGAGGCATATATGCTAGAGATATGTGCTCGAGTCCATTGGGGATCAGGAAGATGAACCTTCTACTAGGGAAGTAGGTTCAGGCTATCCATTAGAGATTGGGATTTGAGTTATACTTTATAGATTTGTTTGGGGATGTATCCATTGGGAATAAGAGTTTGGTTGATTTGCTTTGATTTAAACTCTCCTGAGGGAGTTGGTTTAATTTGGCTCTACTAGGGAGGTTAGTTTTGAATTTGATTTATTTGCTTGACTTGTTTATATATTATTTGGGGCTCCACTAGGGATAAGGGTGTGATTTAACTCGGCTAGGGAAAATCATATTGGATTTAATTTAATTTGAGTTAATGTATGGACCCTATCAGTGTGCGATGGACCCACTGAGAAGGGGCTATATCATCGTTGACCTACCTCAGGTTTACAAATCCAAAGAAATAATCTACATGCTGCGGGGTAGAGCTAGCCAACCTGAGGGGTTGCCTTTCAGTGTGTAACAACTGTGCTAGGAAGAAGGCATAATCGACTTACATCATCCAAAGCAAGGAACAATTGTTGGTGTGACCTGTTGGATGCACATCAAATTGAACCTAACCTAAGGAGGCTACTGAGTGAATTCCACTTTGGACTTATGTCAACACAAAAGTAGTCAGGATTATTTTTATCTTAATTTCATGTGGTTTGATATGGTTTATTTGGTTTAGTTTAATTTTGAATTAAGGGGATATTCGTTGGGGCTATGAGCTCGATCAAATTTGCAAGATTTAATTTATGGACCATGTCGGTGTGCGATGGACCCACTGAGAAGGGGCTATATCGGACTTGTCCTATCTTAGATTTATAAATCCAAAGGAATAATCTTTTGACCGTGGGGTAGAGCTAGCCAACCTAAGGCGTTGCCTATCGATGTGCAATGGCTTTGCTAGGAAGAAGGCATAGTAGACTTACATCTTTTAAAGTAGGGAACAACTGGTGGGGTGACCTATTAGTAGCACAACAAATCAAACTTGACTTAAGGGCGACTACTGAGTGAATTTCACTGGGGACTTATATCAACTCAAGAGTAGTTAGGCAATTCCTATAAGGTGTTTTGCTGATACTGGCCTAATGATAGGATGATTGCTTCAAAAAATGTACCGTCAGGGGTGTCCTCCTAAACAAGTGAATATCAATTTTATTTATATGTTTGTGTGGACCCTATTGGTATGCGAGGGACCACATTGAAAGGGGCTATGTCAGTCTTAACCTATCTCAAATTTACTAAACCAAGGGAGAATCTTCATATCCATAGGATGGATACTCCAACCACAGGAATAGCTACTAGGAAAGGGGAACTGTCCATCCTAATAGTAATCCAAGTAGTATCTAAATGGGGTCACAAAGGACGTGATTCCCATATAGTGCCCACAGGGTAGGTGCTTCTAGGGGCGTTATCTTGAGCCTTGGAAAAAAAGTCTATAGGTGTACGGTGGCCAGCTCAAGGAGAAAGCATATCAGACTTACATCTACCATGAGTGGTGTATCCTAAGGTGTGAGAACCAACCAACCTAAGGTGTATCCATTGGCATGAGTGGTGTATCCATCAGCATAGTGACAACCAACCAACCTAAGGTGCCCATCGGTGTGCAATGATCAATCTGGAAATAAAGCATGTAGGCTAACAACTTTCCAAGCAGAAATGATCATCAGGACAGTCTATCATCAACAGGACAAATGCTATCTTACCTAGAGCAACTACTAAGCGAGGAGCTTTGCGGAA
Source organism: Cymbidium sinense (assembly GCA_021442155.1). Taxonomy (NCBI): domain Eukaryota; kingdom Viridiplantae; phylum Streptophyta; class Magnoliopsida; order Asparagales; family Orchidaceae; genus Cymbidium; species Cymbidium sinense. The sequence goes on along the minus strand of CM038214.1, from coordinate 315,084,284 downwards.
GGACTAGACCCAGACTTAAAGTAGTCAGGAGGGAAGGGCCCGCTAGAGGACTTATCCTAAACCTAAAATATACTCGATCCAGTCAGTGCATGAAGGCTAATCTAAGAAGAAAGTGTAGTAGACTCATATCCTCTTAAACGAAGCCAACATAAAGTAGCTTACCAACCATGCACTAAGGCTTATCAAACTAACAAGGCGCTCATTGGTGTGCAGTGGCCAAGTAAGGAAGGAAAGCGTAGTAGACTTCATCCTCTAAAGTAAGAAGACCATTGGGGTGACACACTAGCAGGGTAACCCGTTAGCCCGACCTATAGTAGCTACTATGTGAGTGCTGCTGGGAGCATTATCTTATCTCAGAGTAGCCTGGAATAAAAGGTATGTGTTTGTTTTATAGGTTTGTGTGTAGTTTGTGTTTGTGTTGTGCCGCTGAAGGATAGGATGCCACTCGAGTTCTTTACACCTACCCTAAACACATCATGGTAGATTCATAAATAAGAATACTTTCAACATGGAAGAGATTCAATTCAAAATGGAATTTTCATTGATGATAATTATTTTTAAACATGATTTCTAACATTTATTTAAGTAGAGCCCATTGATTGGAAGCATTGGGCACTCTCCCTTATGATTAATAAGCTGATAAGATACTCCTTAGTAGGCCTTCTCTACCGTAAAAGGGCCTTCCTAAGTGGAATAAAAATTTTGACCCATCTTACGACGGGCAATAATGAGTCTCCTAAGAACTAAAATAATCTCTCTTACTTGAAAAGCTCTAGGACAAACCAACTTGTTGTGAGCTTGAATCATTTTAGCTTTATTCAACTCAAGGTTTTAGTATGCTCACAAGTGTCTCTCCTCCAAACCTTCAAGCTCTTCTAACCACAACTTGGCATTCTACTATATTATGATCTTGCTACCCATAGCTATCTTTAGTGATGGAAGTTAGACTTTTAATTGTAGAATGGCTTCATTCTACACTAAGGAAAGAAACATGCTTTGTCAAAGTATGTGGGACTAACCCTCTCTTTGCTAAATTATGAACACAAGGGAAGTTCCAATCAAAAGGTAATTCTATTAAATCTTTATATGAATCATTCTCAAGTTCTACATCAACTTCTTGACTTGAGGATGATACTCCTAGAAAGAACCTCTGAGCCTTCACACCTGTGGATGACTTAGGAGCTTCCTTAACTAACAAACCCTCAGCTTTTTGAGAAGAAAGTGGGGTTAGACCTAAGGTTCCCAACTGATGCCTAACTATTTCACATATAGATGTGGATACAATTATGCTTTGCTTTGGAGCTCAATCTTCATCACTATCTAGCACAAGTGTCACCTCTAAGGGAATCTACTACTGAGAAGGTCTGGTTGGTGTGCTAACCATATAAGACTCATCCTATGAACTAGATTCTAATTCTATATGGAAAGCAGGTGTACTCCTAGTAGCTGGGACATATCTTCTATTGGTTGGCCAATAAGGAGGTTTTCCACCCCTAGGATTGCCTCTGAACTGGCCTCTTCCTCTACCTAGTGGAGGTCAAGTCATTCTACCCAAATGTTTTAATGGAGTAATAAATTGTCGGTGGAATCTAATGTCAGGCTCCACTTCCTCCTCCAAGTCTATTTCCGCTCCTTTTTATTTTCTTTTTCATTTTCTATTTTCTTTTCTTTTTCCTTTTTCTTTTTTTCTTTCTTTTTCTTTTTCTTTTTCTTCTTCTTTTATTTTTAAACTTTGTCCAAATTCATGAGAATAGATCTTATGAACAATAAATGACTTAAGATCTCTTTTGACACGGTAGATGATTCCACCTCTCACGAACTTCATACACTGATGTACAAAGGATGGAACAATGTTATTCCTATTTATCCATGGTCTCCCAAGCAAAGCGTTCAAAGATGCATCAGAGTCTATAATGTGAAACTTGGCTTCAATCTTCTAATCATTTATATCCAAGAGCAACACTATGGAGCCTAAGGCCTGTTGACCTCACTTTTGGAGTGCAGATTCAATCTTCCCATCTTAGACTTAGGAATTTTCTAGACACTAAGACTTCCCTAGTCATAAGACACTTCTTATAATTAGGTAAACACTTAACCTAAGCCAAAATACTTAGAAGGGTTAGCCATATGATTAGGTTATGCCTTAGGGATTAGGATAATCCACCTACCCTACAACGCAAATCCAATCCATGTTCACCTTCTTAAAAAAACCTTAAATTCAATTCAAACATAAAATTCAAATCTAAATCCAAACCCAAATTCCAAAACCAAATGATTGAAGCCCATGATCAAATCCAAACTTGAAACCCTTCCTAAGCCATATGACCTATCCCATGGACTTAGCCAAATCTTAATCCAAATTAATCCAAAATAAATTGATTTTCTCATAATCAATTTATATCTTCAATCATCTTCCTAAATATAAATCAAATCTACATTCAAATGATCCAAACTAAATTAAACTAAATCAAATCAAATCAAAACCCTTCCTAAGCCATATGACCTATCCCATGGACTTAGCTAAATCTTAATCCAAATCAAGTCAAACTCAATTGAGTTTCTCATAAATCAATCATATTTTCAATCATCTTCACAAATTTGAATGAAATATACATTAAAATCATCAAAACTAAATCAAACCAAATCAAAATCCAAACCAAAGCCACATAACTCAACTCCATGGACTTATCCAAATTCCTTCATTCCAAAACCCAAATTCAATTGATTTTCTTATGAATCAATCATACCTTCAATCATATTCATAAATATATAAATCTACAATCATCATCTAAACTAAAATCTTAAATCCAACTAAACTTATACTTTTGACTTGACTTGAAATGTTCAAATGAACCAAAACCATTTTAACCCAAAGCAATTGAATTTATATATCAATCCCAAATCCATATATAAACTCAACTAAATCAAACAAAATCAAGCCAACTAAACCCGATTGGTCCACTTGACCCAAAGTGGCCAATTTGACCTATGAGTCAAGTTCTAATCCTACCCAAATTGGATTGAGCAGCCCATCAAAACCTCCCATCATGATTGTTGATCACCCTAGGTTGATCAATTATCACAAATTATCAAACAAAGTTAACTTGGTCATTTGACCAAGTCAACCCTTAACCCATATGAATCCAAACTAGCCAAATTACCTAAGCTAAATCCTTGAAACCAATGATTCATACCAAATCAAAATAAATAATTGAATATGACTTGACCTTGAGTCTAACCAAACCCAATTGGTCCTCTTGACCCAAGTTGACCCAAATTGACCTTAAAGATCAAATTGGGTCAAATCAATATATAAACCAAACTAATTACAACCAATGGCTCTAGTTCATTCCAAATCGATTATTGAACTTGATGAAAGTGATGATTGGACCCAATTGAACCCAATTGACCTACTTAGCCCAAATTGACTTGAAGGTTCAAGTTGGCCTAAATTAAAACCAAATCCAAATTAATTGAAACCAAAGCCTACAATCATCTTCAATTGGTCGACTTAATCCAATTGACCCAAATGAATTCAAATGAGCCAAAACTAAATCTATGCTAAACTAAACCAAACCAATTAAACCAAAACATCCCAAATGATCATATAAACTTAACCCAACCTTGGTTTGACCCAATTTAACCAATTGGTCAACTTGACCCAACCTAACCCAATTTGACCTAAATGAGTCAAACCTAACGAAATCAACTCCAATTGACTTGAAACTTAGGCTAACCCACTTTTGGCTTATTTCAAATATGTCTAAATCAAATCTAATGCCAAATGATCATTCTACCCTTGGATCAAGGGCATCACATGAGACAAATCACCCAAGTAAGTGATCATTTCCATTCCTTGGCCACTTGGTACTCTCCCAATGGTCTACCTAGGCACCTAGGACACTGCACCTCACCCTCCCCATTAGAGCATTTGAAACCCATAAGATAGCCATGATTCCTCCTTGGTAGCCACCTCCACGCCTTCAACAAACCAAGCTGAGCCAACTCACCTCCTCCACCACCCTCCCGAGATGGCAATACTAGAGCCAAACTAGATCCCATCAATCAAGATGAAGGGGTGTATACTCCTGCTCGATTCCACTCAAACATACACAAAAATCATTCCTCAAAGCCCTAGCTACCCAAGATGAGCTGCTAGAGCCTTTCCCTAATCTCTTAAGCTCGTTCCTCAATAAAAAAATGCCATTCTCATCATCTTGAAATAGAACACTCCCATTTTTGACCTAACTTCCCCATTTCTCCATTAAACTCAAATTAACTTTGCACTTCCTAGGCCTCGTCAAAGAAAAATCATATCCCAAGCTTCCCGAGCACGAGGTGGGACTTGATCAAAGTTGAGCTCCAAATAGTTAGTCTGTGGCCTTCATAGTGAACATCAAGGAATTGATCCAATTGCTGCTCAACAATGCTTTGACTTCACTAGATGAAGCTTCTTCAATCATTTGAGTTGTCGGTATTGAGCTTCGGTGAGGTATGCTTCCAAAACTGATCCTTAGGCAAAAATGGGTTGGAGCTTTGTGAAGAAAACTTGCATCTCGTGTGATCTTGACCGTTGGATCCCTTCTGACCGATGTTGTGAAGGTGTGGGATCCTTTTAGAGTTGATCTGAGCTCGGGTAAGCTTGGATCAAGTGAACAATGGTGGATGGATTCCATTCTCCCTCACTTGAGTGACATTAGATCACACACCATCCGTTCCATATGATTGGAATGGATGGTCATGATTAAATTCACTAGATCAATCCGATTTAATCTTATTAGGTTGTGGGATTAATCGTAGCCATCTGATCTTAGATCAGATGGTGGAAAGAAAAACCATGATAGCATATGTGGGTGATAAGTTTTAAGTAGCCAATCCATGGTTCAGGAATTGCGCATGCGCCACATGGTGACAAGATTAGGCTTTAATTTGGCTTAATTAATCATTTTTAATGGCTAAACTTCTAAAATCATAAAAATCATAGAAATAAAAAATGCAAATAAATACTCATTTTAAAGGTATTTAGAGGATTAATTAAAATGATCTTAACTAATTTTGAATAGTAATTAAGGTTTAATTACAAATTAATTAGCTTAGTACTCCTAAATTACTTGAGCAATTAATCCCAAATTTTGTGGTTAATTTAATGGGATGACCTCTACCTCGCATGATTTTCTTGGGATTTATTGCTTACTTAATTAGGAAAATTGACTAATTAAACCTTAACTACTCTTTTAAGTTAATTAATGATTAATTAATCCATGAATAAATAAATTGGTTAATTAAGTTTATTAATCATTGTTCAAAGTGAACTAAGGAATAGGGTTGGGACCCCTTTCCTAAGTTCATTTCACCCTTTTTAAAATGAAATTAATTAAGATTTAACTAATTAATTAAATCACTTAATCAAATTGAAATCATAATCACATCAGACCTTAATTAATTAAATCATGGGGTAGATCTTTAGGTGTTTAATAACCTAAAGGAGTTTAATGAAATTATGGTTAGTCCATATGTGTGGGAAAACCATAAGAGTAATTAATTAAGTCCTTAATCTAATTAAATATTAATCATGAGCCAATTGCATTAGGCCTTTTATTTCTAGGATCATTTCAAGTTTATTTTCCATGCATATCATGTTGGCTCATAATTATTTAGTTAATTACTTTAAGGTGACATAGGTAAGGGTAATTAATTCATCTAATTAAGGGTTCAACTTTAACCCATAAAATCAACTTAATTACATTTCCTTAAATTAAATCAAATCACTAATGTGGGAATGGGTTTAAAACAACAAGTGATGATTTCTCTTCTCCTCTTTAAATCAAATCAAATCAAAACTTAATTAATAAAGAAGCTTTGGTTTGCTTTAAATAATCTTATTTGATTTGATTGTCCTTAAGAACTAGTTTGGTTGAATGAATCACATGCTTATATTTGATTGTCCTCTTTCCAATCATGTTAAATTTGGTATGTCATTTGAATTCATGCATCCATCTTTTCAAAATCAAGTAAAATAAAATGGATTTCTTTATGTAAGCTTGCATGTGTTGATTTAATTTAATATATGTGTGGCTATTATCACTATTAAATCAAATGTATTTTTTCAAAAGATTATAAATGAATTATAATATTTGTTATGATGCTAGTTATAAATACATAAGAAATGCATGTACTTATAGCTTAAGTGTATGAATGTTGAGTTCTCTTTCCTCTATTCATGTGTTGATTTATATAAGATTGAATGGTAATGGGTATATAGTCTAGACATCCCAAGAACACGAGGCTTTAGCTAGCCCCAAAGAGGTCATTTGATTACCTCACTTCTTTGGTTTAATGCATTACCCATTTGATTTCATTCTTATGTATTTCAACATTAAAATTTGGATAGAGCTTTAATTCATATATATAAATGATTTAATCAAACAAAATATACAATCTTTGCATGATTTTCTTTCCCTCATTTATGTATACATCCATGTGTGTCCAAGAAAAGCAAGTATATAATCCATACATCCCAAGAATACGAGGCATTAGTTAGCCCCAAGGAGGTTATTTGATTACCTCACTTCCTTAGTTTAACAACGAAATATACTTGCCTATATCTTTGTGCATGTATATGTATATGTATATGTATATGCGATTAGTGAATGAAAATCCCATTTTACATTAACATTGCATGCATTCATAATTGACTAAGTGGTTGAATTAATTAGCCATATGTTTGAGAGCTTACTTCTATGTTCATGTATACAAATTTACATATGTTTGAATGCAAATGGGTATATAGTCTTGACATCCAGAATATGAGGCTTTAGCTAGCTCCAAGGAGGTCATTTGATTACCTCACTTCCTGTTAACAAGGCACATGCCTATTTAATTTCATTCTTATGTCCTTTTTGTATAAGAATTTGGATAAAGTTTTAAATTAATATGTTTAAATAATTCAATCAAATAAAATATAAATTCTAAACATACACATACATTCATCATTTAAGTGTGCTAAAATATGTTGCATGTATAGATACACTTAGATTAAATCATATGCATGTTACATGTGATGGAAAGGAATGATTTAATATATGTCATGTGGTAGTAATTCAATTAAATTAATCTTAAGATGCCTTTCATTTTGAATAGGATTATTTAAAGTGAACCTAAACTTAGGATTAATTAAATCATTTAATAAGCCATTCACTAAGAGAACTAAATCAAATTAATATACTTTAGAAAGTGACTTAAGGTAGGGATGAAAGAGGGCAATCTCTTTTCCTCTCTTTATAACACTTAGTTGCTAAGTGTAATCAAATGAAACAAAAGAAAATACAAATTAAAATTCTCAAATCAATTAAACTACTTCAAGTGAAATCAACCTTTAATGTTAAATTGAATCCTTCTACATTTAGAAAATACAATACTAATGCTTAACAAGAATTACCACACAAGCCTTAATACACACTAAAAGTTAGATTGTGTATGATGTGTTGTATGTTTTGTTTTATGATGTATTATTTTAGATTGGATGTTAGGGTGTATGCTTCGTGGATTAGATGATCAATATTAGCTAATCATTATTTTCTAGAGGATTATGCTTAAGGGATGCTTAAAATAAATGTGAATGCTCTTTTTTTGTAGGTTGCTTAAATCCTTAAGCATAATCCAAGTTAGGACAAGTGGGCTTAGTTACCCATGTGTAGGGCTAAGTCCAAATTATAAATACAATTGCTTGGATTATATGTATATTTAGCTAACCTCTATTTTTAGTTAGATTTACTTTTCCCACATAAATGTAATTTTGCAATAGGAATTAGGATTAGTGCTATATGGGATTAGGATGTGGCCAAAGGCTTTGTCACGGGGTGCCGTGATGCCTTTGAAGCAAGCACCATCAAATCAAAGAAGGAACCAAATCAAAAATGGAGATATGAAGAAAGAAGACCCCATAGCATTTAATACAATTATAATTATTCTTTCATATTCTAGGTTGTATAAGGGTAGAATTTTCTCTCTTTGGGTTGTATGGTGGTATTGCACCGACCTTTTATTCTTTTATGATAGTTTATATAATTGTTTGATGTTATGTTTACATTGTGCATTAGGACGACATGCTTTTCATAGTTTCTTAAATGATTGAAGCTTTAATGTGTGGCTTGGATATGATTAGGCTCTTAGGATAAAATAACTTTTCTACCCAACTAATCACTCATAACTAAATTTTAAATAACTCATAACCTCATCATAAAACCTAAGACATAAATAAGATAATTAAAGATTTAGCAACCCCTTAGTTGTATGGTTGTATGTTTCACATCATTCATGCATATTCTTTCTCTCTTGAACATGAAGGATCTCCATCCTTGCATGATAAAGAATGCTTGACTGTGGGCATCCCTTGTGGTGAGAACACCATCTTCTAGCTGATTTGACCTATAACCTATTTCATCATGCATTTAGGCATAAGAAATCCTAAAACCTCTATCAAAATGATGTGTCTAAAATGAAATAAAATTTGAAAAGATTTTGCATCTATAGATTAAGTCATATGCTCATACCACTCATGCTCTAGTCTCTTAGTGTGTTTAGGACTTTAGTCTCTTTCTAATTAAATAACTACCTACATCTTGCAATTCATAAGACCGACTACATGGTTTTAAAATCATAGGAGGAGTTGGGGCCACTCAGGTTATAAGTCTAGAAGTGGACAATTTATTCTCTCTTATGGAGGTAAACCCTTATGTCCACATGCTTAGATTTGGGTGTGCTTTAGCTAAAGAAAGCTTAGGTAGCTATTTCCTTTTATGAGCATAAATCCTCACCTCTTAGGCATTCCCACAACCTTGTGTTGGTGGATTATAAGCTAGTAATCTAATTAAATTTCAACTCAAAACATATAAATCTCCTCAACTTCAAAATAAAGCCCAAAGGATAGATTGGAATGCTCACTAGGCTTCTAGTATCATGAGCATTTCCTACTTATTTCATTTGGATTCCAAAATAAGTCTTCTCCTTGAACTTTCCCAATTGATTTTCCAAATACAACCAATCTTTGATAGTCTAACCTTGAAATCTTTGGAGATGATAATTGTCTACTTTAATTAGTATTCTTAGAAATTTCATTTCTAAGATGTAATTAACTATAGAGGCTTTCCTCTGTAGGAACTTAAGAACTTGGTTTAATATAAACCCTACTTTACTCATCCATGAAAAGTAGGGAAAATCTCAGTACATTTGAAGACCCATCATTAGGAGTCCTTACATGATTAGGTCCATTGTAGGGTGATGCCTCTATCTTTGAGATAGTACATCATACCTCAATGTTGTAGTGATCACCTCAAAAGTACCCCTATGATCATGTCCCCACCCATACATCAAAATAAACACCACAAGGCCCTCACCTTGTTCATTGAATCCTCTTAACATCTTTCTTTTTTGGTTTGGAGATGTTGATCCTCAAGTAGGCAGGGTTCTTAGACTCATAATGTTGATACACGGTCAGCAAAACTTTGGATAGCCTATATCTGCCAACATCCACTATAATGTAAAGATTGTGCTCGGTGTTATCCCCAGTAAGTCTTCATCATTTGAATGTAACTCTAAGATGTCCTTCGGTGGCATGCCTCCTCTTTAGTAGCATTGGTGACTAAGCATATCTCTAGATCAAGTAAGGCCTTGATTAGAGATTCCTCATCTCTTTGGATAAGATAAGGGCATCATATACTTAGCTAGAAACTTTCTAAGGTGAGCTAGGACATTGTAATCAACTCTAGCTTGGTCCTCCACAAGCATATCCATGGGTGGAGCATCTTATGGAGGCTATCACTCACTAGAACAATGACTTGCTTACCCTTATCAGGTGCTAGGAGGTAAAACTTTGCCACTAGGTTGACTTGTGACTTCTTGGAATGATGAGCTTGTGGAAAGTTCTACCTTCTTATCGGGCATACTACTTCTCTATGGGATCCTCAAAGTCGGTTGACTCAAGTCAATCTCAAGGTGAACTGATTGATTGAGAGAAGGATAGTTTGACTTTGAATGGAAAGAAAGGATTAGAACTACTAGAGCTATTATTTTTTATTTAGACTTGGAGAGCTTTCAATAGAATAAAATCAAGAGCATCAGTAGACAATATATAGTAGAATCGACTTTCTTCATTAATTTCTTTTTTGGGTGGGTACATGATAGAAATCAAGTAAAATAAAGGGTAAAGGATTAGTGCCTTATCCTAGATATAACACTCCTTTAGAGAGGAGCTAGCGAGAAGAGGTGATAGATGCAATGTGGAGAGAATCTTGGACTCGTGGTGGCTATTGGACTATCAAAGTATGGTGAATACTTTGCTCTGGCTATCACTCCCACCACAGTTGTCCTTTGCAACTAGCAAACCTTCCTTGGTGTTGGAGGTTTGAGCTACTTGAACACCAAGGAAGCTTCTTGATCTTAGAAATGATCTTCTTAGAGGTTTGGGATAGGGAGATATCTAACCATCTTTGGTCTTAAGAGGATCAAGTATCCCCAGAATCTATGGCTTGTGGACTGTGGTCACATTTCATGTAATGTAATCAATAAGGACTCATTGAGTTTATTTACAATGAGGTGATAATCACCCTCAATAAAACCTATAAAATAAGAAAAGTCTTCATAAACTAAGCCCTACCAATCAAATGCAACACCTAAACCCTAAAATGAAAAGGAAGAAGAAGTGTGTTGCTACCACTTGAAACAAACTCTAAAGTCAAAAAAATGGGTTCCCATCCATCAAAGATCTTATGGTGGCACAAAATCCTAAATAAAATAAACTAAATAAAACCAAAACCTAAAAAAATAAACTTAAACCCTAAACCTAAAAAAAACATAAATCTAAACTAAAAAAACTAAACTAAAATAAATTAAACCTAATCCTAAACCCTAAACTAAATAAAATAAAATAAACTAAACTAAAAATAAACGTAAACCTAAACTAAAATAAAAACCTAAAACCTAAACCTAAGAAAATATAAAAAAACCCAAACATTAACCTAAAATAAAAAATAAAACCTAAACCTAAAAGATAAAATAAAAATAAACCTAAACTAAAAAATAAACATAAACATAAACCTAAACCAAAAAAATAAACTAAAATACAAATTCCTAAACTAAAATAAATAAAAGTAAAATAAATAAATTAAACTAAATAAAATAAAATAAAAATAAATAAAATAAATAAAATAAAATAAAATAAACCTAAACTCAATTTAAAAAAAACCTAAACCTAAACCTAAACCCTAAATCATAAAACTAACCCTAAACCCTAAAAAAAATAAAAAAACCCTAAACCTAAAAAATAAAACCCAAAACTAAACCTAAACCCTAAACATAAATAAAATAAAATAAAAAAATAAACTAAACCTAAACTAAAAAAATAAAACATAAAATAAACCTAAAATAAAAAAACCTAAAACCTAAACTAAAAAAAATAAAATAAAAAACCTAAACCTAAACCTAAGATTAAAAAATAAAACTTAAACCTAAAAAATAAACTAAACTAAAAAATAAACCTAAACCTAAACTAAACATAAAAAATAAACTAAAATAAATAAACCTAAAATAGATGAACTAAACTAAATAAAATAAAAATAAAATATAAATAAATAAAACAAAAAAAATAAAATAAAGTAAATAAATAAAAAAATAAACTAAATAAACCTAAACCTAAACTAATTTAAAATAAAAAATAAAAACAATAAAAAAATCATAACCCTAAACCCTAAACCCTAAACTAACCTAAACCCTAAACTAAACCTAAACTCTAAACCCTAAATAAATAAAACTAAACTAATAAACCTTAAACCCTAAACTAAAACCCTAAAAAATAAACTAAACTAAATCCTAAACCTAAAACTATAAACCTAAAACCCAATCTAAACCTAACCTAAACTATAAACCTAAAATATTAACCTTAAACCTAAACCTAAACCTAAACCTAAACCCTAAACCCTAAACCTTAAATAACCCTAAACTACCCTAAAACTAAAACCTAAACAAACCTAAACCCTAAACCCAATAAATATAAATAAACCCTAAAACCCTAAACCCCAAACCTAAATAAAACCCTAAACCCTAAACCCAAACCCTAACCCTAAACTAACCCTAAACCCTAAACCTAAAAAAAACCTAAACCCTAAAACCTAAAAAAACACCTAACCTAAATAAAATCTAAAAAAAATAAATAAAAAACCTAAACCTAAAAAATAATAAAATAAATAAAATTAAAACAACTAAACCTAAAATTAAAATAAAATAATAAAATAAACTAAACTAAAATAAATAAATACCTAAACTAACAAAATAAACCTAAAATAAAAATAAATAAAATAAAACTAAAAATAAAATAAAAAAAACTAAATTAAACAAATAAAATAAAATAAAACTAAATAAAACTAAATAAAAAAAAAAACCTAAAAAAAAAATAATAAAAATAATAAAAATAAAATTAACAAAATAAAATAAGTCTAAACCTAAAGTAAAATTAACTAAATTAAAATAAATAAACCTAAACTAAACCTAAAATAAAGTAAACCTAAACTTAAACTAATAAAATAAAATAAACTAAAAATAAACCTAAACCTAAATAAAAAAAATAAACCTAAAAATAAACCTAAAATAAACCTAAACCTAACCTAAAATAAAAAAAAAAATAAAACCTAAACCTATAAATAAAAATAAAACTAAAATAAATAAAATAAAATAAAAAATAAACTCAACTAAAAAAATAAAACAAAAAATAAAACCAAAACATAAACCTAAAAATAAACTAAAATAAAAAACCTAAACTAAAATAAATAAATCTAAAATAAATAAACTAAACTAAATAAAAAATAAAACATAAACATAACTAAAAAAAAAAAATAAAATAAAATAAACTAAACAAAAAATAAAAAAGAAATAAACCTATTAAAAAAAAACCAAAAACTCTAAACCCTAAACTAAAACCTGAACCCTAAACCTAAAACTAAACCCTAAACCCTAAACTCTAAACCCTAAACCTAAAAGAATAAACCCTAAACCCTAACCCTAAACTAAAACCAAAAAACAAAATAACCCTAAACTAAATAAAACTTAAAAATAGAATAAATAAATAAATATAAACCAAAATAAAGTTTAAAAATAAAATAATATAAAAAATAAACTAAAACCTAAACCAAAACCAAAACCTAAAAAGAAAATAAAATAAATTAACTAAACTAAAATAAAATTAATGAAAACCTAAACTAAACTAAAAAATTAAAAACCTAAATAAAATAACAAGTAAACCTAAAGTAAAATAAAATAAAAAATAAAATAAAATAAATACTAAATACAAATAAACTAAACATAAAATAAACCTAAAAAAATAAATTAAAAAACCTAATAACCTAAAAAAACCTAAACCTAAAATAAAAATAAAATAAACCTAAACCTAAACTAAAATAAACTAAACTAAAATAAATAAAACCTAAACCTAAAACTAAAATAAATAAACAAAACCTAAACTAAATAAAAATAAATAAATTAAAATATAAAACCTAAACCAAAAATAAAACCTAAAAGTAAATAAAATAAAACCTAATATTTAAACCTAAAAAAATAAAATAAAACCTAAAATAAAATAAACTAAATAAACTAACTTAATTTAATTTAAAAAAAAAAAAAAAAATAAAACCCAAACCAAAACCCTAAACTAAAATAAAACCTAAACCTAAACCCTAAACAAAACCTAAAACATAAATCCTAAACCTAAAGCTAAACCCAAATAAACCTAAACCCTAAAATCTACAACCTACAACCATAAACCTAAACTAAACAACTAAACTAAATTAAATGCTTAAACCTAAACTAAAAACCTAAAAAAACCTAAACTAAACTAAACCTAAACCTAAACTAAAACCTAAACTAAAATAAACTAAAAATTAAACTCAACTAAAATCTTAAACCCCCTAAAACCTAAACTAAAATAAACTAAACTAAACTAAAAAATAAACCTAAACTAAAAACTAAACTTGAACTAAACTAAACTAAACTAAACTAAAAAACTAAACTAAAAACTAAAAAGCTAAAAAAAAGCTAAAAACTAAAATAAACTAAACTAAACCTAAAAAAAAAAACTAAAAAAAAATTAAAAATAAATTAAACTAAACTAAACCTAAGCCTAAACTAAAAATAAACTAAACTAAAACCTAAAAAACTAAAAAATCTAACTAAACTAAGCTAAGCTAAAATAAGCTAAAATAAACTAAACTAAACCTAAACTAAAAAATAAACTAGAATTAAAAAAACCTAAAAATAAATAAATAAACTAAAAAACTAAACTAAAATAAACTAAACTAAAAAACTAAACTAAACTAAACTAAAAACCAAAACCTAAACTAAAAACTAAAAAATAAACTAAACTAAAGCTAAAAACCTAAAATAAACTAAACTAAAAACTAAAAACTAAACTAATCCTAAACTAAAACCTAAACTAAAAACTAAAACCTAAAATAAACTAAAATCTAAACCTGAACTAAAAATAAACTAAAAAACTAAAAATAAAACCTAAACTAAACAAAACCTAAACCTAAGCCTAAACCTAAACTAAACTAAATAAACTAAAATAAACTAAACTCACCTTCTGGTGCTCTCTACACCTGATTTTCCCTCTTTCACTCCTGATTTGGTTGATTCTTCTTCAATCTCTATTTGTTTGCCTACTAAACCCTTGTCTTGTTGATGGTTCCTTCTAAAATACCCTTTAAATAAACCACGATTAAATTTATGGATAAGCTCCTTCTACTTTGACTAACCTATGCTCTCTCCTAAACCTTTCACCCAATTTGGTGAGTTTGATATCGACCTATTTTGTGGCATCCCTAAACTCTAAATGACATAAAACTAAAAATTACCCTATTGGTAAATTTACTACCTGCCTAAACTCTAAACTCTCATTTTTAAACCTAAACTATTGGTTTGATTGATCCAAGGCTTTAATTCAACTACTAATGATCTAATTAACTAAATAAAATTCTTACTTTGTTTTAATAAAATGCATCTATTAAAGTCCCCTAATCTAAAAAAAAATCACCAATTGTTCTAAATCCTAATATAAATTCATTATAACTATCAAGTTATTTTAATAACTTTTGACCTCTTCAAATTGAAATAATACACCTTCTATCCTATTTTGGTGGAAATTGATATCTATAAAAAGCACCTAAAGAAGTTTGGATTGATTCAAAAGTTTGGTTACAATCAAAAAGTAATTTGAAATTTTCCTATTTTATTGTAAAATTTATGGGCATGATAATCCAAAATGTTTTGTGCTATGCTAAAAAAAAGAAAACTTGATTGATCCTAATATCTACCAACCTATAAATAAATCTATTTATGTAAAGGTTAATCAAAATAATCCTATTTCTACTAACCCACTGCTTAATGATGATACTAAATTTAAACCATGTTAAAGATATTGCTAATGTCGACTAAAATGTAATATGATACATACCCTTCTTTAATAATTTTCCTCCTCAAGATATTGCCTCTATTCAAAACTAATTGCCTCTCTTGACCTAACATAAACCATGTGACCTAATTAATTTGAATGGTAATTTGATGATAAAAATCTAAAAAAATAAAATAAATAATGGTTTTAAACCTCTCCTTCTCCTAATACATAATAACCTAAATAATGCTGAAAAAAAATTATCATAAAATGCTTGACCTAAACTTCTTAATACAACTAATAAATTCTTGGATGGTGATTCTTTGGACAAAATAGACCATTTCAAACTATTTTAAAAGAAATCACTAAAAGAAAAAATGTTCCTAATAACTCTACTAGATCTACTAGATCTGGTTCCTCATCTCATAAACAACTATTTCCTTTTCCTTCTTCTCCCTCTAGTTATCTATTTTTCCTTAGCTTATTTTAATTTTCCATTATGTTTAACTCATTTAAATGTTAAACCCTCATTGTCCATAACCCTAAAGTCCCTAATTAATAATATTATTCCTAGTTATTGAACCTCTCATACATTCTTAAGATCAACATCTAAATGCTTGATTTTAATAACTTCTTCTATAATATTAAAATAAAATTTGGTGTTTTTGGAATAATTTAGTCAATGTATCTATCCATGATGATCTTTAAAGTTGTCAATGTAAATATCACTTCTTTCTGCTCTAGGCTCCTTTGTTTATGCATCTAAAAAAAAAACATCCTTTAAACAATTTAAGAACTCCTAACAAACCTTGGTAAATTTCAAACTATCCCTCTTCCTCTAAAAGAATGGTTGTTCTCCTAACATTCATTCCATGGAAGATTTCTCTAATATGATTCTTGATTACAACTTTATTGACATTGGCTACTTTCATTACACTCTAAACTCTAAAATGGCTACTCTCTTTAATTCCTTTGGATTAATCAATGGCCTCATACCTAAAGAAATTTGAGTAGAACTTTGTAATGCTCCTCTTTGATATCAAATATCCTCTAAAATCCTCCTCTACCTCTTTCAAATTCCAGAATATGTGGATTTAGCACATTGATTTCTTAAATGTTGTCTCCACCAACTGGATGGTCCCTCTTCACCCTGATAATTCTATTAAGGGCTTGATTTGCCTCTAGTTTAAGCTTAAAGATAAAACAAAACCTTGGAATAAGCATTGTTTTAAAATCTCTTTGCTAATATCAAAAACATGGAATAATTGGTTTGTTATCTTGAAAATGCTATTTTGTTTGATTCTTCTAAACTGAAGGACTTAAATGAAAGCCAAAGATAACCTAACTATAATATGGAAGAAACTATCAACAAAAAATATTAGTAAACATATTCTAAAATATATTACTCTTTACAAAAAAAGAGCTTTAAACTAAAAATTAAAAGTGACAATAACCTGATCAAATGATAATAAATATCCTAAACTAAAATAAATAAACATAAAATAAATAAATAAAAAATAAACCTAAATAAAAATAAAAAATAAACTAAATAAACCTAAACCTATTGGTTTGCTTAATTTTTATAAAAAAACCCTAAACCCCAAAATAAATCCTAAACCCTAAACCTAAAACCTAAACCTAAACTAAACCCAACTCTAAACTAAACTAATCCTAAAACCCAAACTATAAATAAACCTAACCTAAAACAAAACCCTAAACCTAAGCTCTAAAATCATAATCCCTAAACTAACCTAAACCCTAAACCTAAGCAAACTAAAACCCTAAACCCTAAACTAACCATAAACCTTAAACCTAAACTTAATAAAATAAAATTAAACAAATAAAAATAATAATAATATAAACCTAAACTTAAATAAAATCTAACTAAATAAATCATAAAACTAATAAAACCAAAAAACTAATTAAACTAAACCATAAACCTAATAAATAAACTATAAAATAAAATAATAATAATAATAATAATAAATAAAAAACTAACTAAAACTAATAATAATAATAATAATAAATAATAAATAATAATAATGACCTAAAACTAATAAATAAAACTAAACACTAAACTAATAAAACCAAACCAATATAACCTAATAATAAAACTAAAAAATAAATAAACTATAAACTTAAAATCCATAAACTAATAAACTAAATAAAACTAACCCCAAAACCTAATAAAAAACTACATAAACTAATAAACTAATAAACTAAAACTAAAAATAAACTAAAAAAAATAAACCCAAAAATAACTAAAATAATAACTAAAAAAATACTAACTAAACTAATAAACCCCTAAACTAAAAAAAAATAAAACTAAAATTAAACAAACTAAAAAAATAAACCTAAACCCCAAACCCAAATATACTAAACCTAAAAATAAAAAACCCCAAAAAAAATAACTAAATAAATGATAATAATATTAAACAAACTAATAAACCTAAACCATATTTAAACTAATAACTAAATAAAATAAAATATAATAAACAAAACCTAATAATATAACTATATTAATTAAACTAACTAAACCCCAACCTTTAGTTAAAAAAATCCTAAACCCTAAACCCTAAACCTAAACCCTAAAAAAAAACTAAACTAAGAAAACACTAAACCCTAAACCCTAACCAAACTAACCCTAAAACCCTAAACACAAAAAACCCTAAACCCTAAACACAAATAAAACCTAAAAAACTAAACCTAAACTAAATAAAACCTAAAATAAAATAAAATATATAAAATAAATAAATAAAAACCTAAATATAAAAATATAATAAACTATAAAAATTAAAATAAACTAAATTAAAATAAATAAAGACATAAACTAAACTAAAAAAAATAAAATAACCCTAAGAATAAAAAACCTGAATAAAATAAAAACTAAATAAAATAAAAATAAATTAAACATAAAATAAAATAAAATAAAACTAAATAAAAACCTAAACCTAAAAGATAAACAAAAAATAAAACTTAAACCCTAAACTAAAAAAAACCTTAACCTAAAATAAAAATAAAATAAACCTAAACCTAAACTAAAATAAACTAAACTAAATAAATAGAACATAAACCTAAACATAAAATCATAAATAAACCTAAACTTAAACTAAATAAAATAAAATAAACTAAAAATAAACCTAAACCTAAACAAAAAAATAAACCAAAAAAAACCTATAACCTAATCCTAAAATAAAATAAAAAAAAATAAAACCTAAACTTAAAAAATAAAATAAAATAAAACTAAAAAATAAACCTAAATAAAAAATAAACTAAAATAAACCCAAATTAAAATAAATAAACCTAGAAAATAAATAAAAATAAAAAAACTTATATAAAATAAAAAAATAAACTAAACTAAAATAAATTAAAATAAACTAAATATAAACTTAACATATTTACTAATTTAAAGAAAACAAACCTAAACCCTAAATCCTAAACCCTAAACCATAAACCAATAAACCCTAAACCTATAATAAAACCCTCAATCTAAAAAAAATTTAAAAATAAATAAAAAATCCTAAACCCTAAACTAAATAAAAACTAATAAATTTTAAAAAATAAACCCTAAATAAACACTAAGCCTAAACCTAAACCTAAACCCTAAACTAACCTAAACCTAAAACTAAACATAAAACCCTAACCTAAACCTAAACCCTAAACCCTAAACTAAACCTAAACTAAACCCTAAACCTATAAACCTAAACCTAAACCCTAAATATAAAAAAATATAAAAACCTAAATAAACCCTAACCTAAACCTTAAAAAACCTAAACCTAAACCTAAATTTAAACCTAAACTAAAACTAAAATAAAACCTAAATAAACTAAACTATAAACTTCCTAAAACCTAAACTAAACTAAACCCAAATCTAAACCTAAACTAAATAAATAAACACTAAAATAAAACCTAAACCTAAATAAAATAAACCTAAAATAAAATAATAAAAAACATAACCTAAATAAAATAAAAACTTAAACTAAAACCTAAATCTAAAAAAATAATATAATAAAAAATAAAAACTAAACTAAACTAAACCTAAACCTATAACCCTAAACCCTTAAATCTTAAACCCTAAACCCTAAAACTAAAAACCCTAAACCCTAAACCCTAAACCCTAAACCATAAAACCTATACTAAACCCTAAACTTTCAACTAAACCCAAATCCTAAACCCTAAACCCTAAATCCTAAACCCTAAACACTAAAAACCTAAAAACCTAAACCTAAACTAAATGAAACCTTAAACTAAAATAATAAAAAACTTAAAACTAAATAAAATAAAAACTTAAACTAAAAACTAAATCTAAAAAAATAATATAATAAAAAATAAAAACTAAACTAAACTAAAAAATAAAAAAAACCTAAATAAAATAAAACCCAAATGTAAAATAAAAATAAAATAAACCTAAAATATAACAAAATAAAAACTAAATAAAAACCTAAACCTAAAAAAATAAACCTAAAAATAAAATCTAAAAATAAATTAAAAATAAAACATAAATCCTAAACTTAAAAAAAACATAAACATAAAATAAGCAAAATAAAATAAACCTAGACCTAAACAAAAAAAAACTAAACTAAAATAAATAAAACCAAAACCAAAACCAATAATAAACTAAACCTAAACTCTAAAGTAAATAAAATAAAATAAACTAAAAATAAAACATAAAAATAAACCCAAAATAAAAACTTAAAACCTAAAACTAAAAAAATAAAATAAAAACCTAAACCTAAAACTAAAATAATAAAAAACCTAAACCTAAATAAAAATAAAAAAATAAACTAAACTAAAATAAACCTAAACCTAAACCTAAAAAATAAACCCAATAAAAAACTAAAACTAAAATAAATAAACCTAAAAATAAATAACTAAACTAAATAAAATAAAAATAAATATAAAAATCTAAAATAATAAAATAAACTAAATAAACTAAACCTAAATTTAATTTTAAAATAAACACCTAAAACCTAAACCCCAAAAATTAACCTAAAAAAATAAAATAAACTTAATAACCTAAAATAACTAAACCACCCTAAATAACCTAAACCCTAAAACCTAAACTAAACTAAACTAAAACCTAAACTAAACCTAAACCTAAACCCTAAAACTAAATAATAAACCTAAACCTAAACAAATAAACCTAAACTCTAAACCTAAAAAACCTAAACCTAAACTAAAATAAACCTAAACTTAAACCCTAAACCTAAACCTAAATAAATCCTAAACCTAAAACCTAAACCCTAAATCAAATAAACCCTAAAACCTAAAACCTAAACCTAAACTAAAAACTAAAAATAAAATAAATAAAATAAATAAATATAATAAATATAATAATAAAATAAAATGAAATAAAAACCTAAACTAAAACCTAAACCTAAACCAAAAATAAAAAAATGAAACAAATAAAAAAACAAAAATATATTAAATAAAAACCTAAACCTAAACTAAAAAAAATAAACTAAATCTAGGAATAAAAAACCTAAATAAAATAAAAACTAAACGTAAAATAAAAATAAAATAAACCTAAAATAAAATAAAATAAAACTAAATAAAAACCTAAATCTAAAAAATAAACCTAAAAATAAAACTTAAAAATAAATAAAAAATAAAACCTAAACCATAAACAAAAAAAAAACTAAACCTAAAATAAACTAAACATATACTAAATAAGATAAAATAAACTAAAATAAATAACACCTAAACTAAAATAAAACTTAAATAAACCTAAACCTAAACCTATAAAAAAAAATAAAAAAAATAAACCTAAACTAAACCAAAAAATAAAAAAATAAAACCTAAAAAATAAAAAAATAAAATAAAATAAACTCAACTAAAAATAAACCTAAACCTAAACCTAAACAAAAAAAAATAAACTAAAATAAAAAAACCTAAACTAAAATAAAAAAAATTTTAAAAATAAATAAATAAAATAAAACATAAAGTAAACTAAAATAAATAAAAAATAAACTAAATATACTAAATAATAAACTAAAAATAATTAAAAAAACTAAACCTAAATCTAAACACTAAACACCCTAAACCCAAACCTAAACCTATAATCCTAAACACTAAAAAAACCCTAAACCCAAAACTAAACCAACCTAACCCTAAACCTAAAAAAAAATAAACCCTAAACCCTAAACCCTAAACCTAAACCCTAAACCTAACCTAAATCCATACCCCAAACCCTAAACCTAAACCTAAAGTAACTAATAAATTAAAACCTAACCTAAACCCTAAAATAAAACCTACTAAAGAACATCACCATAAAAATAATCTAGATCTAGCGATGGAAAAAACTAAAATATCATAATAATCTACCTAGATATGGATAACTAAAATAAAGCAGGAGGTTATAATAAAGCTATATGAATCCACTAAATAAACCTAAACAGAGAAACTAAGAACAATATAAAATATAAACTATATAAAAGATCTTTATATAACTTAGCATCGTGGTCATTTTTATCTAACATTGTGTCTTAAAAACTTAGTTTGTTACTTGGTTGATAAAATAAAAAGAAAAATGTTGAAACTAAATTTGTTCTCAGTTAAAAAAATGACCAAAAACCCTAACCTCTAAACTAAAACCTGAACCCTAAACTAAAAAAAACCTAAACCTAAAATAAAAATAAAATAAAAAAACCAAAATAAATAAAATCTAAACCTAAACCTAAACCTAAACTAAGTAAAATAAAATAAACTAAAAATAAATCTAAACCTAAACCTAAACTAAGAAACAAAACCTAAAATAAACCAAAAATAAAAACCTAAAACCTAATCCTAAAAAACTAAAATAAAAACCTAAACCTAAACCTAAACAAATAAACTAAAATAAAAAACCTAAACTAAAATAAATAAACTTAAAATAAATAAACTAAACTAATTAAAATAAAACATAAAGATAAATAAAAATGATAATCCTAAAAACTAAATAAACTAAAAAAATATGTTGCTTATGGAACATTATCTTTAAGATTAAAAAATGACCTAAAACATTGTCTTTATAGTAAGATGGTTCTAGTTATCTATGGCTTTTGATTTGCTAAATTTTTTATCAACACTAAGAAAACTACTTCATTGATGAAATCAAAAAACAAAAAATGTTAAATCTAAATTTATTCTCTATTAAAAAAAACCAAAAGAAACTAAACCCTTAACTAAACCTAACTAAACCATAAAATAAAAAAAATAAATAAAATAAATAAATGCTAAAAACCCTAACTAACTAAACCTAAACCCTAATCCTTAAAACCCTAAAAACTTAAACCCTAAACACTAAACTCTAAACCCAAAACCCTAAAACCCTAAACCCTAAACCCTAAACCCTAAACACTAAACCCTAAACCTAAACCTAAACCCAAAACCCAAAAACCCTAAACCCTAAACCATACACCCTAAACCCTAAACTCTAAACCCTAAACCATAAACCCTAAACCTAAACCTAATGAAACTAAATAAATAAAAAATAATCTTAAACCCTAAAACTAAATAAACTTAAATCGTAAGAATTGGCATAACTTTGATAACAGGAACATCACCGTAAACTAGGCTCAATCTAAAGCATGGAGATGAAGGAAAAATTTATAAATGGTGGTATCTAGAGCGGTGCATATGGAGGTGGTGGTCAAAGCAATGATGGTTATGGAGGTGGGAGGAAAGAGGTTAAATGGTGGTGGCGGAGGAGGAGATCGGGGATATGATAAATCCTACTACCGAGAGGTCGGGGTAGTTTTAATAAGGAGAAACCTAAGAAAGGCCAATCTGAACCTAATTGTGTCTTTATAGTTGAGATGATTTTAGTTATCTTGGGCTTTGGATTTGCTCTATGCCTGCTCATTTTTGATCTATGTTGTCACTTGTTTCTTAGAAAACTTGGTGAGTTACTAGGTTGATGAAATTGAAAAGAAGAAATATTGAATATGAATTTGTTCTCTGTTAAAAAAAAAAACCAAAAACTCTAAACCCTAATTTAAAACCTGAACCCTAAACCTAAAACCTAAAACCTAAACCCTAAACCTTAAACATGGAAAATCCTAAAACCTAAATCCTAAACCATAAACCCTAAACCCTAAATAATAAAACCCTAACCCCTAAACCCTAAATCATAAAACTTAAATCTAAAATCCCAAGCCCTAAATCCTAAACCCCAAACCCTAAACCCTAAACCAAATACATAAATAAATAAACATATATCCTAAATAAAAAAAAGTTAAACCTAAAATAAAAATAAAATAAACTAAAGTAAAATAAATAAAACCTAAACCTAAACTTAAATTAAACTAAATCAAAACCTAAACCAAAACCCTAAATAAAATAAAATAAATTGAAACTAAACCAAAACTTAAATTAAAAAATATTACCTAAAAATAATCCTAAAAAAGCCTAAAACCTAAACCTAAAAAGTAACGAAATAAAAACCTAAACCTATACTAAAAAAATAAAAAAAATAAAACCTAAAACTAAAAAATAAAATAAAATAAAAAAATAAAAAAAATAAAAAAATCAAACAAAATAAAAATAAGAAATAAACCTAAATAAATAAAATAAATTAAATTAAAATAAATAAAAAATAAACTAAATAAACCTAAACCTACAGGTATACTTAATTTTTTCTTAAAATAAAAACCCTAAACCTAAACCCTAAAACTAACCCTAAACCCTAAACCCTAAACCTATAACCCTAAACCATAAACCATAAACCCTAAAACCTAAACTAACTAACTAAACCCTAACCTAATAACCTAAACCCTAAACCCTAAACCTAACCTAACACCTAAACCCTAAATCATAAACCTTAAACCCTAAACCCTCAAACCCTAAACCCTAAACCAATCCCAAATCCTAAACCCTAAACTCTAAACCAAAAAAACCCTTAACCCTAAAGCTTGAACCCTAAAAACTAAACCTTAAATGCTAAACTAACCCTAAACCCCAAGCTAAACCTAAACCCCAAACCTTAAACCCTAAAAACCCTAAACCCTAAACCATGAAAACCCTAAGCCATAAAGCCTAAACACTAAACCCTAAACCTTAAAACCTAAACCCTTAACCTAAACCCTAAACCCTAAAACCCTAAAGCCTAAAACCCTAAACCCTAAACCCTAAATCATAAATAGTAAACTAAATAAAACCAAAAAAATAAAATAAATAATAAAACCTAATCCAAAATAAAATAAAATAAAAATAAAAACCTAAACTAAACCTTAAACCTAAACCTAAAAGTAAAATATAATAAAAAAAATAAAAATAAACTAAAATTAAATAAAGGAAAACATAAACTAAACAAAAAGATCAAATAAACCTAAGAATAAAAGACCTTAATAAAATGGAAACTAAATGTAAAATAAAATACAATAAACCTAAAATAAAATAAAATAAAAACAAAATAAAAACCTAAACCTTAAAAATAAACCTAAAAATAAAACCTAAAAAGAAATAAAAAATAAAACCTAAACCCTAAACTAAAACAAAAAACTAAACCTAAAATAAAAATAAAATAAAATAAATAAAATAAACCTAAACCTAAACTAAAATAAACTAAACTAAAATAAAAAAACCTAAACCTAAACCTAATATAAACTAAACCTAAACCTAAACCTAAACTAAAAAAAAAAAAATAAAACTTAAAAAATAAACCTAAAAAACCTACACCTAAAAAAATAAAATAAAACCAAAAACCTAAACCAAAATAAAAAATAAAACCTAAACCTAAAATAAAATAAAAATAGAACTTAACTAAAAAATAAACCTAAACCTAAAAAATAAACTAAAATAAAAAACATGAAATAAAATAAACAAGCTAAACTAAATAAAAATAAAAAAATAAAACAAACTCAAATAAAAAAAAAAACTAAATAAACCATAACCTACCGGTTTATTTAATTTTAAAAAAAAAAACCCTAAACCCTAAATCCTAAACCCTAAACCCTAAACCCTAAAACTAAAGATAAATCCTAAACCCTAAAACCCTAAACCCTAAACCTTAAAACCTAAACCCTAAAACCCTAAACCCTGAAACTTACAACCCTAAATCTGAAAGACAAAACCCTAAACCCCAAAGCCTAAACCCTAAAGTAACCCTAAACTCTAAACCCTTAAGTAACCCTAAACCCTAAACCCTAAGAATGTGTAGAACCTTGAAGGCAAGAATATCACCATCCACTAGGCTCAGTCTAGATCAGGCGGTGAAAGCGAAGGGGGAGGCTATGATTATCATAGTGGTGGTGGGGGATTTAGGCTAGTGGATATAGAGTGGGAGAGTAGTGGTTTTGGAAGGAGCAAAGGTTATAGGGTGGAGGGAGAGAGTGTATGATGGAGGATCCCAGAACTCAAGAGGCGGTGGTGGTTCTGATGGGAACTGGAGAAACTGAAGAACGACCAATCCAATCTGCTCCATATGGAATTGTGTATTTACAATAGAGATGATTTTACTTATCTAGGGTTTTTGATTTGCTTTATGAGTGCTCATTTTTTATCTATGCCATCGCTTATGTATTAGAAAACTTGGGGTGCTACTTGGTTGATGAAATCAAAAAGAATAAATATTAAATTTTAATTTGTTCTCTCTTAAAAAAAACCTTAAACCCTAAACCTAAAACCAAAACCCAAAACCCAAAACCCTAAACCCTAAAAACCCAAAACCATAACCCCTAAACCTTAAACCTTAAACCTTAAACCTTAAAACCCTAAACTCTAAACCTAAACCATAAAACCATAAACCTTAAACCCTAAAACCTACAACCCTAAACCCTAAACCCTAAACACTAAAAACTAAACTTTAAACCCTAAACCCTAAACTAACCCTAAACCCTAAACTAACCCTAAACCCTAACCCTAAACCCTAAGCCCCAAACCTTGAATAAATATGCCATTAGGAGTAGATCTATAGAATGACCTAATCCTAACATAGTTATGGCAACTAAAGAAAATGTCTTCAAGAGGCTTTACCTTGACTATTAGAGATTTGAAAACCCTAAATCATATTATAATACCATATATTATAATAAAATGTAGCATCATATATTTGAGCATGTAGTGATGTGTTTTGGATGATATAAGATTTTTTGAAATATTTTAGTATATTATGGTATTGTACCCTATAGTCTATATTAATATAAATCTTAAAAATATTGATTTCAAAAATCATATGATGAAATTTATTAAATTTGAAGTGGGAATTAGGTTGTAGTACCAAAGGTGTGCTATGCCACATGAAGTCTAAAAAGTAAAATTTTATGTTCTAAATAAATATTATATGTTATAGCATAGTAAAACATCATATCTCATAATATATTGCTTTGCACATTTTAAATTCTTTTAGTATTTTACAATAATGCAGTCGAGCCTACACTAGCATTATTTATAAAAATATTGATTTAGACTTTAAAATGGTGGAATTTGGCCAAATTCATAATAGGAAGAGCATGGCATGATAATATATTGTTTCAATTTAAAATATGTAAGTGATACGACTAAAATATACAATTTTTTATTATTTAGACTAATTTTATGATTTTTTATCTTGAGCAATCCCATGTGATGTGATATGCAATATAATTTAATATAATTTATTATTGTTTATTATAATATAGGATGTCATAACATAGTGTAGCATCATGCACTATAGCATACTATTGTGTATTACTACTTGTTGTTTAGCATATTATAGATTATTATAGTATGATGTAGTAGAGTTTGTACTGGTATAATTCATAAAAATATAGATTTATAGGTTGAAATGATCGGATTTGTCCAAATTTAAGGTAAGCTTAAGGAAAAATCATTAGGGATGTGCTATGGCGTGTCATTTAATCAAAAGAATGGAAATTTGCATCCAAAATAATTGTAAATTTTTCAACCAAATGTTTTAATTTTTTTGCTTAAAGGGATTCATTTTAAGGTGTAATGTAAGAAAATATATTATCTGAAAGCATATTAAAATATAATGTACATAACAATATAACTTCACATATATATGAATGTGGTGGTGTCTTACTAAATTTTATTGTACATTTTAGTATGTTTTACTTTTGTTACAATACATTGGGTCAAAACTCACAAAAATGATAATTTGAAGGTTGAGATGGAAGAATTTGGCCAAATTCTCAGCACACACCAAGAAGCAATACCAAAATTATGCTATTTTATACCATTTCTAATAGAAAAAGAATAATTTTACATCGAAAATGAACATTATTCATATTTTGAGAAAATTTTATTATTTGTTCCTTTTAAGTGATTTTAATGAGGTGTAATGTTAGACAATATATTATATTATAGAAAATTATAATATAACATCATATTTTAGAATATAATATAGTGTGTTAATTCACACTCTAATATGTTTAGCATGATATTGTATAGTTAGTTTGATTACAATGTTAAGATGATGTAATTTGAACAAATACATTGTTAAGCTTTTGGTTGAAATATTAAAGGTGTGCATAAGAGAAGAAATAAGATTTGATTAAAATTCTATGTCAAGGACATGGAGGGAGACCCGCTAGGGGATCAAACATGCATTGACAATGACAGGGTCTATGTTAAGGGCATAGAAGAAGAAAATTGCTGGGATAAGGTTTGAATTTGATTTGATTATATGATTTATGGAAAGAAGATCTGGTGGAGATAAGAATCTATAATCCACCAAGAATTAAGATCGAATTGACTTTAATTTATTTTATTTTAATTGATGTAGAGGCATATCTGCTAGAGATATGGGCTCGAGTCCACTAGGGATCAAGTATATGAACCTTCCACTAGTGAAGCAGGTTCAGGCTATCCACTGGAGATTAGGATTTGAGTTTCATCTCATAGATTTGTTTGGGGATTTATCCACTGGGAATAAGAGTTTGGTTGGATTTCCTTGATTTAGACTCCACTTGGGGAGTTTGTTTAATTTGGCTCCACTAAGGAGATTTGTTTTGAATTTGATTTTTTTGCTTGACTTATTTACATATAATTTGGGGCTCCACTAGGGAGAAGGGTGTGATTTAACTCCACTCAAGAAAATCATATTGGGTTTAATTTAATCTGAGTTAATGTGTGGATCTTATCGGTGTGCGATGAACCCACTGAGAAGGGGCTATATCAGCCTTGACCTACCTCATATTTACAAATCTAAAGGGATAGTCGATTGGCTGTGGGGTAGAGCTGGCCAACCTAAGGGGTTACCTTTCAATGTGCAATGGCTGTGCAAAAGAGAAGGCATAGCAGACTTACATCTTCTAAAGTATGGAACAACTGCTGGGGTGACCGGTTGGTAGCATAAGAAATCAAACTTGACTTAGGGGTGACTATTGAGTGAATGCCACAAGGGACTTATATCAACTTAAGAGTAGTCAGGCGATTCCTATAAGGAGTTTTCTTGATTTGTCTGAAGGATGTAGGAAAGATGCTGAGGGTGTCTTCTAATCCAGTATATTTTTTTTATATGTATTTGTGGACCTATTGTGTGTGTGGGACCCATTGAGAAGGGCTATATCATCTTGACTATCTATTTATTGGACCAAGGAGAATCCATGATGAATTATAGGGTGGATACTTGGAAGGGAACTATCATCGATAGTATCTTGGTAGTGTCTAAATTGGGTGGCAAATGTGATCCAAATATAGTGCCAATAAGGGAGGTCTTGAGAAAGCTTATAGAGTGTAACTCAAGGAGAAAGCAAACTTATATCTACCATGAGTGGTGTATCTAAGGGGACCAACCTAAGGTGTGTCATGTAGTGGTGTATCCATGACATATTACCAACCTAAGGTGCCCATTGGTGTGCAATGATCAATCTAGAAAGCATGTAGGCTTACAACTTTCCAAGGCGATCATGGGATAGTGTCATAAATGCAGACGGATCTATCACATGGTGAAATCTAAGGGGAGCCCGAGGACTAGACCCAGACTTGAAGCAGTTGGGAGGGAAGGAACCACTAGGTGACTTATCCTAAACCTCAAATATACTCAACCTAGTTAGTGTATGAAAGCTAATCCAAGAAGAAAGTGTAGTAGACTCACATCCTCTTAGAAGCCATGAGGTTGCTTGGCCAGTAAGGCCACCACAAGGCACTCATGGTAGTGGCCAAGTAAGGAAGGAAAGCATAGCGACTTACATCCTCCAAAGAAGACCATTGGGGTGACACACTAGCAGGGGTAACGTCATCGACCTAGAGTAGCTCTTGAGTGGGATGTTATCTCAACTCGAGTAGCCAAGATAAAAAAGATTTATGTTTGTTTATATGTTTGTGTGTAGTTTGTGTTTGTGTTGTCGATGAAGGATAATGTAGATTGGGTTCCCCACCTAAACACATGTGGTAGTGATTAAACAAGAATACTTTCAACATGGAAGAGATTGAATTCAAAATGGAATTTTCATTGATGATAATTATTTTCAAACATGATTTATAATATTTCTTTAAGTAGAGCCCATTGATTGGAAGCATTGGGTGCTCTCCCTTATGATTAATAAGCTGATAAGATCCTCTTTGGTAGGCCTTCTCTATTACAAAAGGGCCTTCCCAAGTGGGTTCAAACTTGCCTCCCATCTTAAGATGTTAAATAATTAGTCTCTTTAGAACTAATATAAACTCTCCTACTTGAAAAGCTCTATGATAGACCAACTTATTGTGAGCTAGATTCATTTTAGCTTTATATAAATTGAGGTTTGGCATGCCCACAAGCGTCTCTCCTCCAAACCTTCAAGCTCTTCTAACCGCAACTTGGCATTGTACTCTCTATTGTGATCTTGCTACCCACAACTATCCTTAGTGATGGGAGTTGGACATCTAATGGTAGAACAACTTCAGACCCATAAACTAAGGAGAAAGGAGTAGACTAAGTTGGACTTCTATATATGTTACAGTAGGCCCACAAGGCCTCAATAAATTGCTCATGCCATTATCTCTTATTATTGTTGAGTGTCTTCTTCAGTATTTGGATGAGAGTTTTGTTGAAGGCTTACGCTAAGTCATTTTCCTGGGTAGTTGATGGTAGAATATCTCCAATCTATGTTATGTCTGGAAAAGTTGTTGATCTGGTGCTCTTGAATGCGGTACAATTATCGGATATAATTCATCAAGGCACTTTGAACCTATATGATATGGTTCTAAAAAAATTGGAGCACATCTTGAGTTGTGACCTCTCAATTGAATCTCTTTCCATTTGGAAAAGTAGTGTATTAAGATGAATGATGACCCTTGGAAGAAGAGGATTAATACCCACTATGTCGGTACTCCAACACTCGAATGGCCATGAGGTAGGATGTAGAATGAATGTTTGGTTGGTGTAGGACCACATGTATTTGACATTGGTGGCATCACTATCCATATCAATGCAATCTTTGATCATTGGATAGTATCCTATCTCTCTTGATCTTGGCTTTCATCTTTGGACTGGAATGGTTGGCTCCACATAATCTTGAGTGTACCTCGATCACGATCTTATGGGCTTCGTGTTTATCTAAATAACATAACCACATATGATCAAAAGACTGCCAATACAAGACACCATCCACAAGAGGATAGGAAAGTGCTCTCTGCTTCATCTGAGGCCTTTGGACTTCTTTTGAGGTAGTTTACCTTTATTTAGGTAATCCATGAATGGTTGCCTCCAATCTAACTCCTCATCCTTCTTGGAAATGGCAACCTCCCTTCAAGAGTACTTTTTTGATGAGTTCAATATCAATAAGGGATAAGACTTGTCTATTTTGGACCTTTATTGATATGGACTCATCCTCTCAGGACATGTTATCCTTGGCAAGCTTGGCTAAAGCATACTTAAATTCTCTCCTCAAAGAATCTTATAAATGGTAACCTCAGGATTTGGGCCCAACTCCATGGTGTACTTATGATAGTGATGAAGCTTGGGCTTTATAATCTTATAGAACCCAGTAATTTGGTTGATAACTAACTGAGAATCCCCGAAGATGTTGATATTTTGGATTCTTAGAGTAACAATTAACTCCAGAATGACAATCAGAGCCTCATATTTGGCTTTGTTATAGGTACAAAGATTAGACAGGTGATATAAGAATTTCATCACATTGTGGTCCAGAGTTAAGAGAACTATTCCTACCCTTGCCTTTCCTAGAATAGTAGATTATGGTTCTTCTCCTCTTCGAGAGGAATCCACACCATAAAAGTACATCTCCTAGTGGTGAATGCTAGTATTCCCTAAGTTCATGATTTGTTCATCAAGGATATCATCACTAAGCGGAGAATTCGGCGAGGAAGTGGGTGTCTTAAGAAATCTTAGCTTATCCTTTCATTGAGAGGTATGAAGGTAATGTCAAATTGCGAGAGGATCATGGACCATCGTGTCAACCATCCGAATAGCGTCTACCATGTCATGAGATACTGTAGTGGATTGATCCTAGAGATTAAGTTCACCTTATGAGGATGCATATAGTACTATAGCTTTTGGGATGCAAAGAATAAAGCTAGGAAATGCTTCTCAATGGGTGGATAATTAACCTCATCAAGGATTAGAGAATGGCTGAGGTAGTAGAGTGCATTTTCTTTCTCTTCGTCATTAGCTTGGGCCAATAAAGCACTAAGGGAGTCATCTAATCCAATAGTGTAAAGTATAAGTGGCTTGCTCGGGATTAGGGCTATTAGAATTGGCGGGGTCACCAGGTAATGCTTAATGTCTTCAAAGACATGTTCACACTTATCATCCCACTTGAACTTGACATCCTTTTTAACAAATGTTGGGAATGGCTGCATCTTCCCGATTGGTTGGATATTAACCGTCTTAAATATGCCAAACACCCTTGGAATGATATGAGTTAAGTTAAACTTTTAGGGGTGGTATTTCTAATATTATCTTGATGTTCTCTAGATAGATTTTGATTCCCTGGTGTTGGACAAAAAATCCAAGGAATTTCTCTGAAGCTACTCTGAATGCACACTTCAATGGATTCATTTTAAGGTTAAATTATTTTAACTATTAAAAAACTACTCTGAAGTTAAAGAGAGGGTCTTCAATTTCTCTACTTTTTACCGTGACATCATCGACATAGCATTTAACTTGATGATGAATAAGTTTGTTGAAGATTTGAGTCATAACCCACTGGTATGTAGCACCGGAATTTTTAAGGCTGAAAGGCATGACTTTATAGCAATAGATTTTGATATGGGTTCTAAAAGTTGTATTTTTTTCATCTTCAGGGGCCAACTTTATTTGGTTATATCTAGATGAGCCATCCATGAAAGATAATATTACATGAGATGAGGCAATGTCCATCCTTAGCTCCAAATTGGTAGTGGAATTCATCTTTTGGACATGCCTTATTTAAATCCTTAAAATCGATGCATATGTGAATTTGATCAATCTTTTTCTTAACTGGGACAACGCTAGCTAACTAGGTAGGGTATTTTTCTTCTCGGATGAAGCCAACGCGATCAATTTCTTGGCTTCATAAATGACCTATTATTTTATGTTTAATTGCATGAATCTAGGAGCTTGCTTGATAAGGTTAGCAGTACGCTCTATTGCTAGTTTATGGACTATTATGTCAGGAGCCAATCCAGGCATCTCTTCATAACTCCATATGGGTCCTTAAACTTCAATAGCCTAACTAAGTCATTGATTTTAATTTCATTCAATAAAGAACTGATGTATGTCGGGCATGGATCTTCTTCAGTTCCTAAGTTGATTTCCTTCATCGATGGTTGACTTGATCTCTTCTTCAAACTCTGTGCATCTTTGACTTCAAAATCATCTAGATCACTGAAGTTTCTAAGCATAGCTCATATAATTTAATGTGATTTGAAAAGAACTATCATTCTAAATGATTGGTGATGACTAGCATAATTGTCATTATCATTGGACCTTACTATCTAGTCTAATCCGGTCTTGATTGAGAGCTTTTGCATTTATTTTTCCATATTCTTTTGAAGTAGTCTGACCTATGCTTTGACCAAGTATATAGGATTAACCCTTTCTTTGCTAAACTAAGGCAAGTACCAATCAAAAGATAATTTTATTAAATCTTTATAAGAATCATCCTTAAGTTCTACATGAACTTCTTGACTTGAGGATGATGCTCCCAGAAAGAACCTCTGAGTCTTCACACCTGTGGATGACTTAGGGGCTTTCTTAACTACCAAACCCTCGGCTTTTGAGATGAAAGTGGGTTAGAGCTAAGGTTCCCAAATGATGCCTTTTCACATATAGACTTGGATACACTTATGCTTTATTTGGAGACCTATCTTGATCTATCTAGCTCAAGTGTCACCTCAAGGAATCTACTTGAGAAGCTTGGTGTGCTAACCATATAAGACTCATCTTATGAACTAGATTAGTCTATATGGATAGCGGTGTACTCTCTAGTGGTTGAGACATATCTTCTATTTGGGACCAATAAGGAGGTTTTCCACAGTGCCTCTAAACGGCTTCTTCCTTTTGCTGGAGGTGGGTCATCTACCCATATGTTCGAATGGAGTAATGAACCATGGGTGGAATCTAATGTCAGGATCCACTTTCTCCTTCAAGTCTATTTCCGCTCCCTTTTATTTTCTTTTTCATTTTCTCTTTTCTTTTCTTTTTCATTTTCTCTTTCTTTTCTTTTTCTTTTTCTTTTTCTTTTTGTTTTATTTTTAAACTTTGGCCAAGTTTGCGAAAATAGACTTGTTGATTTTGAATGAGGTAGTAAGTTGCATCTTCATATATGCTTACCTCATGACTTGAGATCTCCTTTGACGATAGATGATCCATCCAACTCATACACTTAGAGAGGATGGATATGTTGTTCTCCTTGGTCTCCCAAGAAAAGTATTGAAAACATGTATCAAGTCCATAATGTGAAACTTGGATCTTCCAATCATCTATCTCTAAACACAAGCCTAAGGCTGTGACCTCTCTTATGGAGTGTGAATTCAATCTTCCATCTTATACATTAGGAGTCTTCTAGACTAAGAATTCCCTAGTCATAAGACACTTCTAACAATTAGGTAAACACTTAACCTAAGTAAGGACTTAGAAGGGTTAACCATAGGATTAGGTATGCCTTGGGGATTAGGATAATCCACCTACCCTACAACCCAAATCCAATCCATGTTCATCATCTCAAACTAAACCTCAAGTTCAATTCAGGCATCAAATATAAATCCAAATCCAAACCCAAATTCCAAAACCAAATGATTGAAGCCCATGATAAAATCTAAACTTGAAACCCTTCCTAAGCCATATGACCTATCCTATGGACTTAGCCAAATCTTAAATCAAATCATCCAAAATTAATTGATTTTCTCATAATCAATTTATATCTTCAATCATCTTCCTAAATAAAAATCAAATCTACATTCAAATGATCAAAACTAGATCAAACTAAATCAAATTAAATCAAAACCCTTCATAAGTTATATGACCTATCCCATGGACTTAGCCAAATCTTAATCCAAATCAAGTCAAACTCAATTGATTTTCTCACAAATCAATCATATTTTAAATCATCTTCACAAATTTAAGTAAAATATACATTTAAATCAAACCAAATCAAAAATCTTGATATTTAATGGGATGACCTCTGTCTCTTATGATTTTCTTGATATTTATTGCTCACTTTAAACTAACTAATTCAATTATCTCAAGTTAATTAATGATTAATTAATCCCATACAAATAAATTGGTTAATAAGTTTATTAATTATTCAAAATCACTAAAAAAGTTTATGGGAATCTGACTACCAAGCCCAAACTTAGATTACCTCTTCCTTGGTTTATTACTTGGTTCAAATTGAAAAAAAGAATTGTTGAATCAATATGTTTTCTGTTAAAATAAACTAAAATCCTAAACCCTAAACTAATAAACCAAATCCCAAAAACACTAAACTAAACCCCAAACCCAAACCATAAAACTAAACCACAACCCCTGACCATTGAACCCAAGCCTAAACCAAAAACTAAACCCAAAAAACCTAAAACTAACCTAAACTAAAAATATAACTAAAAAAACCTAAACCTAAATAAAATAAAAAAAAAATAAAATAAAATCTTAAAACTAAACCTAAAATAAAGAAAATAAAAAAATGAAACTAAAATAAAATAAAATAAATAAAACCTAAAACTAAATAAAATAAAATAAACCTAAAATAAAAAAACCAAATTAAAATAAAACTAAATGTAAAATTAAAAAAGTAAACCAAAAATAAAATAAAATAAAACTAAATAAAACTAAACTAAAAAAATAATTAAAATAAAACCAAAACTATAAAATCTAAATAAACAAAATGGCCTAAAACTAAACTAAAAATAAAAACCTAAAATAAACCTAAACTAAACATAAAAATAAAACTAAAATAAACTAAAACTAAAATAAAATAAAACCTAAAACCTAAAAATAAAATAAAAATAAAAGCAAATAAAGAAACATAAAAAAACTAAAATAAAATAAACTAAAATAAAAAAAAAACTGACTAAAATAAATAAACAAAAGAAACTAAATAAAAATAAAAATAAATCTAAATAAAAGAAATAAATCAAACTAAAATAAATAAAATATAAATATAAATAAAGATAAACTAAACCAATGGTTAATTTAAAAAAAACCCTAACCACAGACCTATACCTAAAACTAATCCAAGCCTTAAACCTAAAAGGCCAGAAACTAAAATAAACCCTAAAGTAACCCAAAACCCTAAACCAAAACCTAGATCCTAAAACCATAAACCTAAAACCTAAAACACTAAAGACCCACAAATAAATCTAAACCCTAAACCACAAAATATAAACTAAAAAAACAAAATAAAATAAATAAAAAAATATCTAGAAATAAATTAAAAAATTAAAATAAAATAAATACCTAAACCTAAACCAAAAAATAAAATAAAATATAAAATCAAAATAAACTAAAATAAAATAAAGAAAAACCCAAACTAAACTAAAAAAATAAAATAAACCTAAGAATAAAAGACCTTGTAAATAAAACTAAACATAAAATAAAATAAAATAAACCTAAAATAAATTAAATAAAAATTAAATAAAACCTAAACCAAAATAAAATTAAAATAAACTAAAAATAAATAAAAAAACCAACTAAACTAAAAAAAAATTAAACCTAAAATAAAAATAAAATAAACAAAATAAAATAAACTACATAAAAAATAATATAAAACCTAAACTTAAACTAAATAAATTAAACTAAAATAAACTTAAACCTAAACTAAAAAAAAATAAACCCACAAAATAAATCTAAACCTAAAAAAAAAATGAAATAAAATTGAAACTAAACCTAAAAAATAAAAAATAAAACCTAAACTTAAAAAATAAAATAAAAATAAAACTCATTACAAAATAAACCTTTAACCTAAACCTAAAAAATAAACTAAAAGAAAAACCTAAACTAGAATAAATAAACCTAAAATAAATAAACTAAACTAAATAAAAAATAAACTAAAAAAAAATAAACATATATAATTAACTAAAATAAATAAAAAATAAACTAAATAAACTAAATAAAATCTATCAAACCCTCAACTTTTTGATAGGAAAGTGGGGTTAGATCTAGGTTCCCAATGATGCTAAATGTTTTATAGACTTGGATACACTTATGCTTTGCTTTGGAGCCTAGCCTTGAGGTGTCTCAGTGTCACCTCAAGGGAATCTAATATTGAGATGAGCTTCTTTGGTGTGCTAACCATATAAGACTCATCCATGAACTAGATTCTAAGTATATATGGATAGTAAAGGACATATCTTGTTGGGTGCAATAAGGAGGTTTTCACCCTAAGGCCTCTCACTAGCCTCTTCCTATGCGGTGGAGGTCATCATCCTACCTTTATGTTTGAATGGAGTAACGAACTATGAGTGGAATTTAATGTTAGGCTCCACTTCCTCGTCCAAGTTTATTTTTGCCCTTTTTAATTTTCTTTTTCTTTTTCTCGCTTCTTTTCTTTTTTATTTTCTCTTTCTTTTTCTTTTTCTTTTTCCTCTTCTTTTATTTTTAAACTTTAGCTAAGTGCACGAGAATAGATTTGTTGATTTTGATGGAGACAGTAAGCCACATCCTGATATATGCCAACCTTGTGAACAATAAATGGCTTTTGATCTCCTTTGACACAATAGACAATCCAACATCTCACGAACTTCATACACTCATGTAGAGAGGATGAAACTATGTTGTTCTCATGTATCCATGGTCACCTAAGCAAAGCATTGAAAGATGTATCCATGTATATAATGTGAAATTTAGCTTATCTTCCAATAATCTATCTCAAGGGCAACATATAGTCCTGACCACACTTTTGGAGTCTATTCAATCTTCCATCTTAGATTTAGGAGTCTTCTAGACACTAAGACTTCCCTAGTCATGAGACACTTTTAATAATTAAGTAAACACTTAACCTAAGCCTAAAGACTTAGAAGGGTTAACCATAGGATTAGGTTATGCCTTAGGGATTAAGATAATCCACCTACCTTACAACCCAAATCCAATCCATGTTCACCTTCTCAAACCAAACCTCAAGTTTAATTTAAACATTAAATTCAAATCCAAATCCAAATCCAAATTATAAAACCAAATGATTGAAGCCATGATCTCCAAACTTGAAACACTTCTAAGTCATATGACCTATCCATGGACTTAGCCAAATCTTAATCCAAATCAACCCAAAATCAATTGATTTTCTCATAATTAATTTATTTATTCAATCATCTTCCTAAACATAAATCAAATCTACATTCAAATGATCAAAACTAAATCAAATTAAATCAAAACACTTCCTAAGCTGTATGACCTATGCCATGGACTTAGCCAAATCTTAATCCAAATCAAGTCAAACTCAATCTATTTTCTCACAAATCAATCATATTTTCAATAATATTCACAAACTTAAATAAAATATTGATTTAAATCATCAAAAATAAATTAAACCAAATCAAAATCCAAACTTAAGCCACATGACCTAACTCCATGGACTTAGCCAAATTCAATTGCTTTTCTCAAGGAATAGGGTTAGGACCACTTTGCCTAAGTTCATTTCACCCTTTTTTAAAATAAAATTAATTAAGATTTAACCTCTTTAAGCATAATCCAAGTTAGGATAGGTGGGCTTAGTTACCCATGTGTAGGGTGCTAAGTCCAAATTATAAATAAAATTGCTTGGGATTATATGTATATTTAGCTAACCCCTATTTTGTAGGTGTAGCTAGATTTACTTTTCCCACATAAATGTAGTTTTTTTCAATAGAAATTAGGATTAGTACTATGGGGGATTAGGATGAGCAGTGGCCAGAAGGCTTTATCCTGGGGTGCCCTATGATGCCTTTGAAGCAAGCACCATCCAAATCAAAAGAGGAATCAAATCAAAAATGGAGATATGATGAAAGAAGACCCCCATAGTATTTTCTACAATTATAATTATTCTTTCATATTCCAGGTTGTATAAGGGTAGAGCTCGGTGATCCATCTTTTCTCTCTTTGGGTTATTTGGTGGTATCCAACCACACCGACCTTTTATTCTTTTACGATAGTTTATATAATTGTTTGATGTTATGCTTACATTGTGCATTAGGATGACATGATTTTCATAGTTTCTTAAATGATTGATGCTTTAATGTGTGGCTTGGATCGATTAGCTCTTAGGATAAAAATAACTTTTCCCAACTAATCACTCATAACTAAATTAAACAACTTAAAACCTCATCATAAGCCTAAGACATAAATAAGATAATTAAAAGATTTAGCAACCCCTTAGCTATATGGTTGTATGTTTCACATCATACATGCATATTCTTTCTCTCTTGAACATGAAGGATTTCCATCCTTACACGATAAAGAATGCTTGACCTATGAGTGCATCCTTTGTGGTGGAGAACACCTTCTTCTAACTGATTTGACCCATAACCTATTTCATCATGCATTTAGGCATAAGAAATCCTAAAGCCTCTATCAAATTAATGTGTCTAAAAAGAAATAAAATTTGAAAAGATTTTGCATCTATAGATTAAGTCATATGCTTATACCACTCATGTGCTAGTATCTTAAGGAGTTTGTTTAGGACTTTAGTCTCTTTCTAATTAATTAACTACCCTAGCTATCTTGCAATTCATAAGACCATACTACATGGTTTTAAAATCGTAGGAGGAGTTAGCTGGCAGCCACTCCCGGCGGTTATAAGTCCAAAAGTTAGATAATTTATTCTCTATTGTGGAGGTAAACCCTTATGTTCACCTACGCTTAGATTTAGGCCGTGTTTTAGCTCGTACTAAAGCTCCCTAATTTTAGGATATGAGGAAGCAATTTCCTCCAGGCTATGGGCATAAATCCTCACCTCTTAGGCATGCCCACAACCTTGTGTTGGTGGATAATATGCCCAAGTAATCTAATTAAATTTCAACTCAAAACATATAAATCTCCTCAACTTCAAAATTATAATGCCCAACCAAAGGATAAATTGGAATGCTCACAAAGCTTCCTAGTATCATTAGCATTTTCTACTCATTTGATTTGGATTCCAAAAATAAGTCTTCTCCTTGAACTTTCCTAATTGATTTTCCAAATACAACAAATCCTTTGATAGTTTAACCTTGAAATCTTTGGAGATGATAATTGTATACTTTAATCGATAGTATTCTTTTGGAAATTTCATTTCTTAAGATGTAATTTACTATGAAACCTAAGAGGAACTTAAGAACCTAGTTTAATATATATACCTACTTTATTCATCCATGTAAAGTAGGGGAAAAATCTCAGGTACATTCGAAGACCCATCATGCCTTATGAGTCCTTATTACGTGCATAGGTCAATTGTAGGGTGATGTCTCAGTCTTCCTAGATAATACCCAATGTTGTACAGATCACCTCAAAAAGTACAGCCCCATACATCCAAAAATAAACACCACAAGGCCCTCGCTTGTTCATTGATCCTCTCAACATCATCCTTTCTTTTTAGTTTGGAGATGTTGATCCTTAAGTAGGCAAGGGTTCTTAGACTCATAATGTGCACTTGGGTCACTCTAGATAGCTTTGTGTACTATCCACTATGCAAAAGGTGGTTGTGCTTAGTCTCCCAGGAGTAAGCCTTCATCATAAATGTAACTAAATAAACACTAAATCTAAATAATAAACAAAAAAAACATAAAAATAATTTAAAAGAAAAAACTAAACCCTAAACTAAAAAAAACCTAAACCAAAAATAAAAATAAAAAAAAGCTAAATCTACATTAAAATAAACTAAACTGAAATAAATAAAACCTAAACTAAACAAAATAAAATAAACTAAAAATAAACTTAAACCTAAACTAAAAAATAAAACTTAAAAATAAACCTAAATTAAAAACCTCAAACCTAAATATAAAAATAAAAAATAAAAAAAACCTAAAACTAAACCTAAAAATAGAAAATAAAACCTAAATCTAAAAAATAAAATAAAATAAACTAAACTAAAAAACTAAACTAAATAAATCTTAACCTAAAAAGTAAACTAAAATAAAAAACCTAACTAAAAACTATAAACCTAAAATAAATAAAATAAACTAAATAAAATAAAAATAAACTAAATAAAAAAAATAAACAAAAATAAATAAAAAATAAAACAAAATAAACCTAAAATCTTTTTTGTTTAAAAGATAAAAATAAACAACAAACCATAGGCCACAAACTAAAATGACCTACCTAGGCTACAGGCCAGGCTTCTGACCCACACCTGACCCAAGACTAGGCCTGAGCCCTAGGCCCTAGGCCCACTGATCCATGGGCCCTACAGGCTGACCTAGGCCACTGAGCCTAGATCTGACAGCCCAAGGCCCCCAGACCTGAGCCCATAGATCTTGGGCCTAGAGCCTGGGCCAAAGGCCAGGCTGGGTGTGGGCCAGTAAGGCTGACCTGGGCTACCTGACCCTGGGCCAGGCCCTAAAGAGCCCTCCTAAGGCTGACCTGAGTCTAACCCTGGGCTTGACTACCACAGGCCCTAATGCTTAAATACCTGAATAAGCACAGTGTGATCTATAAACACATAAAATAAAATAAAATAAAAAAACCTAAACCTAAATAAAATAAAAAATCAAATCAAATAAAAACCTAAACTAAAACATAAACCTAAACCTAAAAATAAAATAAAATAAATCAAGAAAATAAGCTAAAATAAAAAAAATTAAACTAAACTAAAAAATAAAATACATCTAAGAATAAAAAAAACCTAAATAAAAGAAAAACTAAATGTAAAATAAAAATAAAATAAACTTAAAATAAACCTAAAATAAATAAAAACTAAATAAAACCTAAACCTAAAATAAACCTAAAATAAAACATAAAATAAATAAAAAATAAAACATAAACCTAAAAAAAAAAAAAACCTAAAATAAAATAAAGAAATATAAATAAACTTAAACCTAAACTAAAATAAACTAAACTAAAATAAATAAAACCTAAACCTAAAAATAAAACTAAATTAAAACCTAAATCCTTAACCAAAATAAAATATAAAACTAAACTAAACTAAAATAAAAAATAAACGTAAACCTAAAAATAAAATAAAATAAAATTCAACTTAAAATATAAACATAAACCTAAACCTAAAAATAAACTAAAAATAAATAAACTAAACTAAAATAAATAAACCTAAAATAAATAAAACTAAATTAACTAAAATAAAAAAATAAACATAAATAAAATAAAATAAAATAAAATAAAATAAATAAAAAAATATAAATAAATTAAATAAATAGAAATGTTGAATATGAATTTGTTCTTTGTTAAATAAAAATAAAAAATAAACCAAAACCAAAACCCTAAACCCTAAACCCTAAACTAAAGCTTGAAACTAAAAGTAACTCTACTTTATACCCTAAACCCAAACCCTAAATCTATAAACCAAACCTAAACCCTAAAACACTAAATCCTAAAAATAAACCCTAAAACTTAAACCCTAAAAATGGAAAAAAAAAAAAGAAACTAAAACCTAAAACCAAACTAAATTAACCATAAATTAAAACCATAAATAAAACCCTAAACCAAAAAAAAATAAAACCTAAACTAAACTAAATAAAACCTAAAAATAAATAAAATCTAAAATAAAATAAAATAAAAAAATATACTATAAAACTTAAACTAAACTTAAACTTAAACCTAAACCTAAAAAATAATAATAATAACTAAAATAAATAAAATAAATAAACTAAACTATATAA
This sequence comes from Cymbidium sinense, assembly GCA_021442155.1. Lineage (NCBI taxonomy): Eukaryota > Viridiplantae > Streptophyta > Magnoliopsida > Asparagales > Orchidaceae > Cymbidium > Cymbidium sinense. Next base: position 315,041,725 of record CM038214.1, on the reverse strand, counting down.
ACTAAACCTAAAATAAAATAAATTAAAACTAGATAAATCTATGCTAATAAATAAGATAAACTAAATAAAAAAAAACCTAAACCTAAAACTGTGCTTTGCCTAATGACTAAATTAAAATAAATACTCTCCCATTTATTTATAAATAAAATAAAATAAACCCTATGGGTACCCTAAACCCTACTCTTAACTGACCTAGGCCAGATCTAAATGGGCCCTGGGCCACTGAAGGCCCTAGACACACACCTACCACTGGGCCACTGACCCTGGTTCAAACACAAGGCTCTGACTGATCCCAGGCTAACTGACCACAAGCCACAGGCCAAAGTATCCTGACCAAGGCTGGAATCCAACTGGATCCTAGGAAGGCCCAACTGGGCTGACCATGAGTCCTGACCCTGGGCCTCTGCTGGGCCCACCTGGGCCCTGGGCCAACCTGAGCCCTGTGCTATACCCTAAATAGATCACACCACTATAATATTGTAAACTCTGAGCCAAATACCTAAATATATAAACCTAAATTAAAAGATAAAAATGCTAAATTAAACACCTAAACCTAAAGAAATAAATAATTAAAAAACTAAACTAAAATAAAATAAACCTAAGAATAAAAAACATAAATCAAATAAAAACAAAACATAAAATAAAAAAGAAATAAACCTAAAATAAACGTAAAATAAAACATAAAAATAAATATAGAAAAAACCTAAACCCTAAACTTTAAAAACAACCCAAAATATAAAATAAAAGTAAAAATAAAATAAACTAAATAAAATAAACCTAAACCTAAACTAAAATAAACTAAACTATAATAAATAAAATCTAAACCTAAACAAAAAATAAACTAAACCAAAACCATAAACTAAATAAAAAAATAAACTAAAAATAAGCGTAAACCTACACTAAAAAAAAACTAAAATAAAAACCTAAAAGCTAAATCTAAGAAAATAAAATAAAAACTAAACCTAAACCTAAAATAAGATAAAACCTAAACCAAAAATAAAACAAAATAAAACTCAATTAAAAAATAAACCTAAACCAAAACCCTAAAAAAAAAAATAAACTAAAATAAAAACCTAAACTAAAATAAAGAAACTAAAATAAATAAATAAACTAAATAAAAAATAAAAATTCAACATAAATAAAAATATAAATTAAAATAAATTAAAATAAATAAAAAAATTAACCAAATAAACAAAAGAAAAAATGTTCAATCGAATTTGTTCCTTTAAAAAAAAAAAACCAAAAAAACCAAAACCAACCCAAAAACTAATGGTTGGACCCTAAAACCTAAAACTAAACCTAAACCACAAAACCTAAACCTACCCTAAACTATACCATAACCCTACCACAACTGACACTAAACTTAAACCCAAACCCTACCCTAACTAACCTAAGCTTTAAACCTAAACCCTAAACCCTGATCCTAAAGTTAAAACCTAACCTAAAAAATAAAACCTAACAATAAATAAATAAAATATCTAAATAAAATAAATAAAAATAAAATAAACAAAACATAAATTAAACCTACTAAAACCTAAATGAAATAACTAAAAAAAACAAATACTAAAATAAACTAAAATAAATGAAACCTAAACTAAAAAGATAAAAATAAATAAAATAAAACTAAACCTAAAATAAAATAAACTAACAACTAAATAAAACCTAAACTAAACAATACCTAAAATAAATAAAAAACCTAAACCCTAAATTAAAACAAAACCTAAACCTAAAATAAAATAAAATAAACCTAAACCTAAACTAAAATTAACCTAACAAAAACTAAAATAAACTAAACCTAAAGCTAAATAAAATAAAATAAACTAAAAATAAACCTAAAAAAAAAATAAAACCTAAAAATAAACCTAAAATAAAACCTAAAAACTAAACCTAAAAAAATAAAAGGCAAAATAAAAAATACAACCTAAACCTAAAAATAAAAATTAAAATAAACTAAATAATAAAAACCTAAACCAAACTAAAAATAAAATAAAATAAAAAAATAAATAAACTAAACTAAATATTAATAAAAAAATAAACCTAAATAACAAAAAATAAAATAAAAATAATAATAAAATAAACTAAATAAACTACTATCGGGTTTACTTTAAAAAATTCTAAATTCTAAATCAATCCTAAACCCTAAACCTAAATCCATGCCTAAAAACCCTAAACCCCTAAAAAAATCCTTGAAAACCCTAACCTAAGCCTTCAAACCATAAACCACAAACCTTAAACCCTAAAACCTAAACCTAAATCATAAACCCTAGCTAAACCTAAACCCAAACTATAAACCCTAACCCTTCTAAACCCAAACCCAAAACCCTAAACCAAACCCATAATTTAAACTAAAACTATAAATTTAAAAAAGAACCTAAAACTAACATAAAACTGAACTAAACTGGAATTAAACCTTGACGATAATAAGATCAACATCAACCAGGTTCAGTCTAGATCTGGCGGTGGAGGCAAAGGCAAAGGCGAAGGTGGAGGTGGCGATTATCGCTGGGGTGGTGGGGAATCTGGAGGTGCTGGTGGATATGGAGGTGGTAGTCAGTGTAGTGGTGGTTAAGCGGGGAGAGGAACCATGGTTGTTGTGGAGATCGGGATATGATAATGGATCCTACTAGAGGTGATTCTGATGGGAACTAGAGAAAAATAAAACGATTCTACTTATGGAACTGTGTCTTTGTAATAGAGACGATTCTAGTTATTTTGGGTTTTTCATTTTCTTTATGCTTGTTCATTTTTGATCCATGTCGTCACTTGAGTCTTTCAAAACTTGGTGTGTTACTTGGCTGACGAAATCAAAAAGAAGAATTGTTGAATCTGAATTTATTCTCTATTTAAAAAAATTACCAAAAACTTTAAATCCTAAACTAAAACCTGAACCCTAAACCTAAAACCTAAACCCTAAGCCTTAAAACCCTAAAACCTAAACCCAAAACCCTAAAACCCTAATCCCTAAACCATAAAACCTTAACCCTAAACCTTAAACCCTAAACCCTAAATCCTAAACCCTAAACCCCAAACCATAAACCCTAAACCCTAAAAGGCTAAAAATCTAAACCTAAACTAAATAAAACCCAAAAAAAAAAAAAAAATTAAATTGAAACAATAATTAAATAAATAAATAAAATAAAATAAAAACATAAAATGAAACTTAAACCTAAGCATAAACCTAAAAAGAAAAGAAAATAAAACAAAACTATATTAAATAAAATAAATAAAAACCTGAACTAAACTAAAAGATAAAAAAATTAAATAAAAATAAAATAAACCTAAAATAAATTAAAATACAAACTAAATAAAAACTTAAACCTAAAAAATAAACCAAAAAATAAAACATAAAATTAAATAAAAATAAAACCTAAACACTAAACTAAAAAAAAAACTTAAACCTAAATTAAAAATAAAATAAACATAAACCTAAACGAAAATATACTAAACTAAAATAAATAAAACCTTATCCTAAACCTAAACCTAAACTAAATAAATTGAAATAAACTAAAAATAAACATAAACCTAAACTAAAAAGTAAAACCTAAAAATAGACCTAAAATAAAACCACAAAACCTAAATCTAAAAAAATAAAATAAAACCTAAACCTAAACCTAAAATAAAAAAATAAAACTTAAACCTAAAAATAAAATAAAATAAAACTAAAATAAAAATTAAAACTAAACATAAACCTAAACCTAAAAAATAAATTAAAATAAAAAAAAACTATAATAAATAAACTAAACTAAATATAAATAAAATAAACCTAAATAAAATAAAAAAAATAAAATAAACTAAAATAAATAAAATAAACTAAAATAAACCTAAACACTGGTTTGGTTAATTTAAAAAAAAAAAAATAAAATAAATAAAAACTCTACTAAACCCTAAAGCTAACCCTAAACCCTACCCTAACTGACCCCATCCCAAACCTGAGCCATACTCAAACCACAACCACTAAACTACTCTAAACCAACCTAACTTTAAACCCTACCCTAAACCATGACCATAAACTCTAAAACCTAAACCTCAAATGGTTAACCCTAAACCACAAACGGACCACTAAACCAAAACTTAAAACCTAAACTAAACTAAATCTTAAAATAAAATAAATAAAAACTAAACCTAAATAAAATAAAATAAAACCTAAACTATTGTGACCTAAACTACCTAAAATAAAATCAAATTAAAAATAAAAAACTAAAATAAAATAAAATAAATAAAGAAACTAAAAAAAAATAAAATAAACCTAAAAATAAAATATTTAAATAAAATAAAACCTAAACCTAAATTAAAAATAAAATAAAGCTAAAGTAAAATAAAAATAAAACAATGCTAAAGTAAAATAAAAATAAAATAAAGCTAAAATAAATAAAACCTAAAAATATAACCCTAAAATAACTCTAAACCTTAAACCTAAACACTAAACCCTAAACCCTAAAGCCTAAACACTACCATAAAGCCTAAAACTAACCAAAAACTGAGCTCTAAAGCCTAAACTAAACCACTAAACTTACCATAAATCCTAAACTTAAACACTCATAAATAAAACATAAAAATAAAATAGAAAAAAAAACCTTAACCTAAATAAAATAATAAAATATAACAAAATAAAATAAAATAAAAAATAAAACAAAATCTAAACCTAAACCTAAAAAGAAAAGAAAATAAATAAATAAAAATAAACTAATATAAAATAAATAAAAACCTCAACAAAATATAATAAACCTAAGAATAAAAAATCTAAATAAAATAAAATAAACTAAAAATAAACCTAAACCTAAAGTAAAATGTAAAACCTAAAAATAAACCTAAAAATAAACATAAAATAAAAACTTAGAACCTAAGCCTAAAAAAATTAAATAAAAATATAAACCTAAACCTAAATATAAGAAATAAAACCTAAATCTAAAAAATAAACTAAAATTAAAAACCTGAACTAAAATAAATAAACTTAGAATAAATAAACTAAACTAACTAAAAATAAAAAATAAACATAATTAAAAATAAAATAAATAAAATAATTTAAAATAAATAAAAAAATAAACTAAATAATCTACATAAACTAAAATCTACCAGATAAACCCTAAACCCTAAACCCTAAATCCTAAATCATAAATCCTAAACCCTAAAAACCTAAAATCCTAAACCTAAACTAAATAAAACCAAAAAATAAAATATTTAAAAAAACCTAAGCCTAAATAAAATAAAATAAAATAAAAACCTAAACTAAAACCTAAACCTAAACCTAAAACTAAAATAAAATAAATAAAAACATAAAAACTAAAAAAAATAAAATAAACCTAAGAATAAAAACTTAAATAAAATAAAACTAAGCGTAAAATAAAAAAAAATAAAATAAACCTAAAATAAAATAAAATAAAACTAACTAAAAACCTAAACCTAAAATAAAAACCTAAAATAAATCCTAAAAAATAAATTAAAAAATCCTAAACCTTAAATTAAAAAAAAAACCTAAACCTAAACATAAAACAAAAATAAAATAAACAAAATTAAATAAACCTAAGCCTAACTAAAATTAACTAAACTAAAATAAATAAAACCTAAACCTAAACCTAAAATAAACTAAACCTAAACCTAAACCTAAATTATAAATAATAAAATAAACTAAATATAAACCAAAACCTAAACTATAAAATAAAACCTAAAAATAAACCTAAAATAAAAACCAAAAACCTAAACCTAAAAAAAGAAAATCAAAACCTTAACCTAAACCTAAAAATAAAAAATAAAACTTGAACCTAAAAAATAAAATAAAAATAAAACTCAATAAAAAAATAAACCTGAACCTAAAAAATTAACTAAAATAAAAACCTAAACTAAAATAAATAAACCTAAAATAAAAAAAACTAAATTTATAAATATAAAAAATAAACTAAATTAACCTAAACCTATAGGTTTACTTATTTAAAAAAAAAACTAGAAACACAAAATCCTAAACCCTAAACCCTAAAGTCTAAACCCTAAACCATAAACCCTAAATCCGAAAACCTAAGCATGAAGCCCTTAACCCACTAAACCTGCAAACTAAACCCACAAATCATAAATATAAACCTAAAAAAAAACCTTAAACACTAAACCCTAATCCTAAAGCCTTAACCTAAACTTAAATTAACTAAATAAATTAAAAAATAAACTAAACCCTTAAAACCTAATAAACTTAAACCTAAACATAATCCCTAAGAATGGGTAGAACCGTAATGGTAGGAACATCACATCAACCAGGCTCATTCTATATCTAGCGATGGAGGCGAAGGCAGAGGCGGCGAATATCATAGTGGTTGGGGAGGATCTCAAGGTACTAGTGGATATGGAGGTGGTGGTCAGAGCAGTGGTGGTTTTGGAGGTAGGAAGAGCGATGGAGGTTACAGTCGTGGTGGTGGCGGAGGGAGAGATGGGGGATATGATGGTGGATCCCACTACATGAGAGCAGGTGGTTAAAGACCGGAGAAACTAAAGAATGGTGACCGATCTGCGCTTATGGAACTATGTCTTTATAGTAGAGACGGTTCTAGTTATCTAGGGTTTTTGATTTGCTCTATGTGTGCTCAATTTTTATCTATGACATTGCTTGTGTCTTAGAAAACTTGGTGTGTTACTTGGTTGATGAAATTGAAAAGAAGAAATATTGAATATAAGTTATTTCTCTGTTAAAAAAAAACCCAAAACCCTAAACTATAACCTCAACCCTAAACCTAAAACCTAAACATTAGACCCTAAATCATAAACCCTAAAACCCTAAACCCTAAACCCTAAAACCTAATCCATAAACCCTAAACCCTAAACCCAAAAAAAGCCCTAAACCTTAAATAAACCATAAACCCTAAACCCATAAAAGCTAATAGCCTAAACTTAAACTAAATAAAACCTAAAAATAAAATAAATAAAAAACCTAAACTTAAAATAAAATAAAAAATAAATTAAAAACCTAAACTTAATTAAAAAAAAGAAAAACTAAATAAAATAAAAACTAGACCTAAAATAAAATTAAAATAAACCTAAAAAAACTAAAATAAAAACTAAATAAAAACCTAAACCTAAAAAAATCCTAAAAATATATAAAAATAAAAAAACTAAACTAAAAAAACTTGACTAAAATAAAAATAAAATAAACCTAAACTAAACTAAAATAAATAAAACCTAAACTAAACTTAAGATAAAACTAAACTAAACCAAACTAAATAAAATAAAATTAAATAAAAGTAAACTAAAACTAAAATAAAAACCTAAAATATAAACTAACCTGAAATAAAATAAAAACCTAAACCTAAACTTAGAAATAAAAAGTAAAACCAAAACTTAATGAATAAAATAAAAATAAAACTAGACTAAAAAATAAACCTAAAGCTAAACCTAAACCTAAAAAAAAAAATAAACTAAAATAAAAAAAAAGAAATAAATAAACTAAAATAAATAAAATAAAACTAAATAAAAAAAAGACTAAATAAAATAAAAAAATAAATTAAATTAAAATAAATAAAAATAAAATAAATTAAAATAAATAAAAAATAAAATAAATAAACTAAACTATAAGTTTAATTTAAAATAAATAAATAAATAAATAAACTACTGACCTAAACTAACCACTGACCTACAAAATACAAACCATAAACCCTAAACCTGAGCCCTAAATCCTGAGCCTAAACTAAAAACTGACCCAAATGCTAAACTCTAAACTATAACACTAACTGATCTGGCGATAAACTCTAAACCCCATACCCTAGCCACTGAACCATCTAAATCTTAAAAACATAAACTAAAAACTAAATAAAACCTAAAAAAAATAAAATAAAATAAACCTAAACCTAAATAAAATAAAATAAAATAAAACATAAACAAACATACTAAAACCTAAATCTAAAAAAAACTAAGAAAAAAAAAAAAATAAAATAAAAAGCCTAAAATAAACTAAAATAATAAAATACCTAAAATAAAAAAATAAAATATAAAATAAAATGTAAAATAAAATAAAATAAGATAAACCTAAAGTAACATAAAATAAAACTAACTAAAACCTAAAATAAAAAATAAACCTAAAATAAATAAAATTAAATCAAACCATATAAAAACTAAATCTAAAATAAAACAAAATAAAATAAACCTAAACTAAAATAAATTAAATTAAAATGAATAAAACATAAACATAAACCTAAAATATAAACATAAAAGTTAAATAAAATAAAATAAAAAAAATAAATCTAAACTAAACTAAAAATAAAACCTAAAAATAAACCTAAAATAAAACCAAAACTTAAACCTAAAATAAATAAAAAATCTAAACCTAAACCTAAAAAAGTAAAATAAAAATTAAAGATAAAAAATAAAATAAAAATGACACTAAACTAAAAAATAAACATTAACCTGAACCTAAACCTAAAAAAAACTAAAATATTAAGCTAAACTAAAATAAATAAACATAAAATAAATAAACTAAACTAAATTAAATTAAAAAATAAACATAAACTAAAATATAAAATAAATTAAATAAACTAAATAAACCTAAACCTACCAGTTTACTTAATTAAAAAAAATAAAAATGCTAAACCTTTAACCCTAAACACTAAATCCTAAACACTGCAGTAAACCCTAACCAAAACTCCCAAATCATAAACCAGACCAAACCTGAGCCACAGGCCAACTGATCTACCAAAAACCCTGATCACTGAACTACCCTAAAGGCTGAGCCATACCTGACCCTGGGCCCTCGACTAGCCATACATGCCTGATCCTACCATGAGCCAGACTGAACTGGGCTAGGCCACTAATACTCCTAAACTGGGCCTAAACCATGAGCTGATCACTCCACCCTGGGCTGAACCACACTGAAATGAGGCCACAGGCCATGACACTGACTACTGACACTCTGATCTGATCTAATGAGCTCCTGAGCCACTGACCACTGACCTGGGCTACCCTACCACTGACCTGGGCCCTGAGCCTGGGCCCTAGGCCACAAGATCCTGGGCCCTGGGCTGACCACCACTGAGGCTAAAACCTAGCTACTAAAGACCTAAATAAAATATAAAATAAATAAACATAAGAAATAAAATAAACTAAACAAAACCAACCTAAACTAAAACCTAGATAAAAAAATAAAATAAAAATTAAAACTAAACTCAGATAAAATAAATAAAAACCTAAACTAAACTAAAAATAAAAATAAACCTAAAATTGAAAAACCTAAATAAAATAAAAACTGAACATAAAATAAAAATAAAATAAATTTAAAATAAAATAAAATAAAAACAAAATAAAAACATAAGCCTAAAAATTAAAGCTAAAAATAAATAAATAACAAAAGCTAAAGCCTAAACTAAAAAAAGAACCTAAATAAACAAAATAAAATAAACCTAAACCTAAATTAAAATTAATAAAACCAAAACCTAAACCTAAAAATAAACTAAGCATAAACCCTAAACTAAATAAAATAAAACAAACTAAAAATAAACCTATACCTAAACTAAAAAATAAAACCTAAAAATGAACCTAAAATGGAAACCTAAAACCTAAACCTAGAAAAAGAAAATAAAATCCTAAACTTAAAAATAAAAAATGAAACTTAAACCTAAAAAATAAATTAAAAATAAAAGTAAACTAAAAAATAAACATATAAATCTAGAAAAACTAAACTAAAATTACTAACCTTAACAATAAATAAACTGGATTAAATAAAATAAAAAAATAAAATAAAAAAATAAATAAACTAAAATAAATGAAAAATAAACTAAATAAACCTAAAACTATCAGTTTTGCTTAATTTAAAAAAACCTAAAATAAACCCTAAACTAAACTAAATCTTAAAATCCTAAACCCTAGGCCCTAAACCCAAACCTTGGCACTAAACCCTAAATTATGATGAGCCACAAAGCTAACCCTAGCCTGACCCAGGCACAACCCTAAAAAATCTGCTGCCACTAGGCACTGACAAGACCTCTACTCCACACCTAAATAAAAAACCCAAAAAACTAAAACTAAAAAAAACCTAAAAATACAAATTAAAACTGAACCTAAAATAAAATAAAATAACTAAAATAAAAATAGTGCTTAAATGACTAAACCTAAAACTAAAAACAAAATGAAATCAAAAATAAAAACTAAATTCAAATAAAATAAACAAAAAGCTAAACTAAACTAAAAAATAAATTAAAACTAAAAATAAAAAATTTATATAAAATAAAAACTAAATGTAAAATAGAAATAAAATAAATCTAAAATAAAAAATAATAATAACTAAATGAAAACCTAAACCTAAAAAATAAATTTAAAAATAATTAAAAAAATAAAACCTAAAAACCCTAAACTAAAAACTAAACCTAAAATACCAAACCAAACTAAAATAAACTAAACTAAAATAAATACTAAACCTAAAAAATAAACTAAACATAAAAAACAAAATAAAAAAATAAAATAAACTAAAATAAACTGCACAAAAAAAGAAACTTAAAATTAAAAACCTAAATCTAAAAGAAAATAAAACCTAATAAAATAAAAAAACCTAAAAAAATTAAATTAAATGAATTAAACTAAAATAAATATAAACCTAAACTAAATAAAGAAAACTATACTAAGATAAAAAAAACTAAAATAAATAAACCTAAAATAAATAAAATAAACTAAATAATTAAAAATAAACCTAAATAAAATAAAAATAAAAGAAAATAAATAAAAAATAAAACTAAATAAAGCGGTTTTATTTCAAAAAACTAAACTATCTGATCCTCTTTAAAAAATAAAAAACACAAACTGAGCCACTAAAACCCCACTAACCCCACTTGGTTGTGGGTAACCCGGGCCCTAGGCCTAAACCCTGGGCCACTTATACCACAAACCAGGCCCTAGCCCAAAACCTGGGCCACCCAGGCCCACCTAGGCCCTTAACCACAGGCCTACTACTGGGCCAGGCCACCCTGAGCTGAGCTCTAGGCCCTAAACCTAATGACTAGGCCACTGGGCCTGGGCCACTGAGCCCTACCCTAAACCAACTTAGGCACAAGAAATAAAAGATAAGATAAAATAAGCCAAACCTAAATAAAGAGATATGAATAAAATATAAACTAAAAACCTAAAATAAAATAAAATAAATAAAGTAAAAAAATAAAATAATAAATAAATAGACTCTAAACTACTTAAAAATAAAGTAAATCTAAAGAAAATATAAATTAAAATAATAAACATAAAAAATAAAATGAAAATAAAATAAAATGTGACTAAAATAAAACCTAAACCTAAAAATAAACCTAAACTAAAACTAAAATGAAAATAAAAATAAATAAAATAATAAACAAACCTAAACTAAAATGATAAAACCTAAACCTAGGCTATAAACTAAACCTAAACTAAACTAAACTAAAATAAAATAAAATAAACTAAAATAAACCTAAACCTAAAAATAAAACCTAAAATATAAACCTAAAACTAAACCTAAAAAAAAATAAAAACCTAAACTTAAACTAAAAATAAAAATAAAACATAAATAAAATAAAATAAAAACTCACTAAAAATGACTAGGCTAAAAAATAAACTAAAATAAAGAGCTTAAACTAAAATAAATAAACTAAAATAAATAAACTAAACTAAATAAAAATAAAAAATAAAATAAAATAAAATAATAAATAAATAAATAAATAAAATAAATAAATTAAGTAAACCTAAACCAATCGATTTACTTAATTTAAAAAAACAAACCTAAACACTAAATCCTAAATCTAAACCCTGAGTAACATTAAAACCTGACCCCAGACTCTGGCTAAAATAAACCCTAAACCCTAAACCCCACCCTAAAGAAATAAATAAAAAAAACTTGGAAAAAAAAAACCTAATAAAATAAGAAAAATAAAATAAACTTAAACCTAAAAATAAAATAAACTAAACTAAAATAAATAAAACTTAAACATAAACTTATACAAAATAAAATAAAATAAACTAAAATAAACCTAAAATAGACTAAAAAAAATAAAACTAAAATAAACCCAAAATAAAACCTAAAACCTAAACTAAAAATAAAAAAAATAAAACCTAAACTTATATATAATAAAACCTAAACCTAAAAATAAAATAAAATAACACTCAGTAAAAAATAAACCAAAACCAAAACCTAAGCCTAAAATAAAATAAAATAAAATCTAAACAAATAAATATAATAAATAAACTAAATAAATAAACCTAAATAAAATAAAAATAAAGTAAATGAAAAAAAATCAAATATACTAAATACCTACCTGGGTTTGTGATTTAAAAAAAAGCCTTAAAGCCTAAATCCTAAACCCTACCTCTGACCCTACCATACTGAGCCACTCTAAAAACCTCCTCTAAACCCTAAACTTTACCCTCATACCACAACCCTAAACCACAAAATTTGCACTGGTTCTAAACCTGACTAAATAGTTTGAGATAAAGTTAAAAGAAAGAAGAACTGACCTGACCCTGACCTAACTCCAAAACCTAAAAACTTGGGCCTGGACCCCAACCACACAACCACTATCATCTATACTACCTAAACTACCTAAAACCGGACCTAAACTAATTAATCTAAAAAAAATAAAATAAAAACCTAAAAAATAAATAAAATAAAATAAAATAAAACCTAAACTAAAACTAAACTAACCTAAAAAGATAAACTAAAAAATAAAAAGATAAAAACTAAAACTAATAAAATAAAATAAATAAAACCTAAACTAAACTAAAAAATAAAATAAACCTAAAATAAAAAAAATAAAATAAAATATAAACTAAAATAAAATAAAATAAAATAAACATAAAATAAAATAAAAGAATAACTAAATAAAAACCTAAACCTAAAAAATAAACATAAAAATAAATAAAAAAATAAAACCAAAACCCTAAACTGAAAAAGTAAGCCTAAACCAAAACCTAAGCCTAAAAATAAAGTAAAATAAAAAACCTAAACAAAAATAAATAAATTAAACTAAATTAAAAAAATTAAACCTAAATAAAAATAAAAAAATAAAGTAAACTACTATAAGTAAACAATAAACTAAATATACTAGATAAACGTAAACTTATCGGTTTGCTTAATTTTAAAAAAAAAACTTTAAACCCTAAATCCTAAACCATAAACCTACAACCCTAAACCCTAAACCCTAAACCCTTAATTTTTAAACCTAGACTAAAAAAATTAACCTGAATAAAAAATATAAAGTAAACTAAAATAAATAAAAAATAAACTAAATATACTAAATAATCCTAAACCTATAGATTTACCTAATTTTAAAAAAATATTAAACCCTAAATCCTAAACCCTAAACCCCAAACCCTAAAACCTAAAACCTAAACCCTAATACTATTAGAAAAATCACCTTCTTGATCACCTTGATTTCAACTTTGTTTGCCACTATGCCAATTGTAGATACTTTGAGTAACCACAAGAGTATATACATTTGTTTAGCATTGAAGTGACATTTTTAGTAGAGCTTGGCTACCCAATTTGTTTTCTGGTTTGTGTGGTGATACCTGACCATAAATGGCCTCTTATTCTTTCACGTTAGCTTTATAAATTGATTGATGTTTGCTTAGCTTGTGCTTTAAGATGTCAATTTTTTCTTAGTTTCTTCCCTACTTGATGTATGGCCTGGATGATGATTAGGCTCTTAGGGAAAAATAAATCTTCTTCCAAATTTAATAATTCAAAATTAAATTAAAGAACTCATAACCTCACTTAAAGCTTAGGCTTAAAATCAAGATAAAAGAATTAGCAACCCCTTAGCCGGATAGTACTTCTTTTGTAACATCATGCACAAATGCATATTTTTTTCACTCTTGATTGGAGGGCTTCCACCTTTGCCAGAAAAACATGGCTTGACCTTTGAGAGCCATGGTGGAAACACACCTCCTCCCTTATCGCTGATTTTGGCCAATAATCTCATTTCTCATGCATTAGTCGTATGAATCCTATTAGCCTGAGCCAAAATGATTGGCCAAAAATGAAAATAACATGTAATATGATTTGCATTAAATTTAAGGGAAACTGAAGAATGGCCAATCCAATATGCTGCTTATGGAATAGTGTATATATAGTATAGATGGTTCTACTTATCTAGGTTTTCTAATTTTCTCTATGGGTGCTCATTTTATATCTATGTCATCGCTTGGGTCTTAGAAAACTTGGGGTGCTACCTGGTTGATGTAATCAAAAAGAAGAAATGTTAAATCTGAATTTATTCTTTGTTAAACAAAAACTTAAACCCTAAACAAAAACTTAAACCCCTAACCAAAAACCTAAACCCTAAATCCTAAACCCTAAACCCTAAAAACCATAAACTCTAAACACTAAACCTTAAACCCTAAAACCTAAACCCTTAACTCTAAACTTTAAACCCTAAACCCTAAACCCTAAACCCTAAAACCATAAACCCTAAACCCTAAAACCTACAACCCTAAACCCTAAACCCTAAACCATAAACCCTAAACCCTAAACTAATCCCTAAACCTTAAATTAACCCTAAACCTTGAATAAACATGTCATTAGGAGTAGGTCTAAAGAATGACCTAATCCTAACATAGTTATGGTTGCTAAAGAAAATGTCTTCAAGAGACTTTCCCTTAACTATTAGAGATTTGGATACCCTAAACCCTAAACCTACATCATATTATAATACTATATATTATAGTATAATGTAGCATCATATATTTGAGCATGTAGTGATGTGTTTTTGGATGTTATAAGATGTTTTGAAATGTTTTAGTATATTATGGTATTGTGCCCTATAGTCTATATTAATATAAATCATAAAAATATTTATTTAAAAAATTAGATGATTAAATTTGTTAAATTTGAAGTGGGAATTTGGTTGTAGTATCGAAAGTGTGCTACGCCACTTGTAGTCTAAAAAGTAAGATTTTATGTTCAAAATAAATATTATATGTTGTAGCATAGTATAGCATCATATATCATAATATATTCTTCTATGCATTTTAAGTTCTTTTAGTATTTTACAATCATGCAGTTGAGCCTACACTAGCATTATTTATAAAAATGTTGATTTGGACTTTAAAATGGTGGAATTTGGCCAAATTCATAATAGGTAGATCATGGCATCATAATATATTATTTCAATTTAAAATATGTATGTGATACGACTAAAATAAATAGTTTTTATTATTTAGACTAATTTTATGATTTTATATCTTAAGCAATCCCTTGTGATGTGACATGAAATGTAATATAATATAATATATTATAGAGTATTATAATATAGGATGCCATAAACATTATAGGATAATACTATTACTACTTGTTGTTTAACATATTTTAGTTTATTATATGATGTAGTAGGTTACTATAGGTATAATTCATAAAATACTAATTTGAGCTGAGATGATGGGATTTGGCCAAATTTAAGGTAAGCTTTAGGGAACATCATTTCTAGGTGTGTCATTTAATCAAAGAATGGAATTTTGCATCCAAAATAAATGTTCAATTTTCAACCAAATTTTATAATTTTTTTTAAAGATTCATTTTAAGGTGTAATGTAAGATAATATATATATGAAAGCATATTAAAATATAATGTACATAACAATATAACTTCACATATATGAATGGTGGTGTGTTACTAAATGATTATACATTTTAGTATGTTTTACTTTATAATACATTGGGTCAAAACTCACAAAAATATTAATTTGAAGGTTGAGATGGAAGAATTTGGCCAAATTCATGGCACACAAGAAGAAAAACAAAATTATATACTATTTTGTACCATTTCTAATAGAAAATAACAATTTTACATCAAAGAACATTATTCATATTTTGAGAAAATTTTGTTATTTGTTCCTTTTAAGTGATTCTAATGAGGTGTAATGTTAGATAATATATTATATTATAATTATAATATAACATATTATATTATAATATAATATAGTTAATTTTATTTATAATATGTTCATCATGATATTGTATAGTTAGTTTGAGCTTGCACTATCAGAAATCAAAAAATGTTGATTACAATGTTAAGATGATGTAATTTGAACGAATACATTGTTAGGCTTTTGGTTGAAGTATTAAAGGTGTGCATAAGAGAAGAAATAATATTTGATGAGAATTCCATGTCAAAGACATGGAGAGATCTAGGGATCACATGCATTGGACATGACATGTGAGGGGTCTATGTGAGGTAGAAAGAAAATAGGAGATAAGGTTTGAATTTTCTTTGATTATATGATTTGTAGAAAAAAACTCTGTTGGGGATAAGAATCTATAATCCATCAGGGATTAAGAGCAAAACAAATTGAAGGCTAGGCGGCTAATATTGGGTGTCGGCGGGGACTTATGTCAACTCAAAGTAGTCAAATTAATTTTATCTTAATTTCATGTGATTTGATATGGTTTGTTTGTTTTAGTTTGATTTCGAATTGAGGGCATATCCATCGGGGATGTGAGCTCGGATAAATTTGATAGATTTGATTTATGGACCATGTTGGTGTGCGATGGACCAACTGAGATGGGGGTATCTCAAATTTACAAATATAAAGGGATAGTCTACAGGCTGTGGGGTAGAGCTAGCCAACCTAAGGTGTTTCCTTTTGGTGTGCAATGGCTATGCTAGAAAGAAGGCATAGTAGACTTACAACTTCTAAAGCAGGGAACAATGGCTGGGGTGACCTGTTGGTAGCATAATAAATTGAACGACTTAGGCACTGAGTGCATTCACTTTGGGGACTTATATCAACTCTTTAGATTTAGTCATGTGATTCTATAGGAGTTTATTGACACGCCTAAAGATGGGATACTTGGAAATGGTACCATTAGGGGTGTCCTCCAATCCACAAGTGAATATATTTTTTTATATATTTTGTGTGGACCCTTGGTGTGAGGGACCACTGAGAAGAGCTATGTTAGCCTTGACTATCTGATTCTTGGACCAAGGAGAATCACATCCCGATGGATTCTCCAATATAGAGTGATTATTAGGAAAAGGAGCATCTAATCGATAGTAACTTGGGTAGTGTCTAAATGGGGTTGTAAAGGCGTGATCAAATATAGTTTATGAGGGAGTCTTTTAGGGGCATTATCTAAATAAAGAAAGCCTATTGGTGTATGCGATGGCCAACTTTAGGAGAAAGCATAGCAAACACCATGAGTGGTGTATCTAAGGTGAGAGAAATAACTAAGGTGTATGCATGGTGGTGTATCCATCGACATAGTGACAACCAACAAACTTGTTGTTGATGTCAATGATCAACTTGGAAAGAAAGTATAGGCTTACAACTTTCCAAGAAAATTGATCATCAAGATAGTCATCATCGGTGGGATAGATCTAACCTAGAGTGACTACTCATGGGAGCCTGAGGAAGGGCTGGACCAGACTTGAAGCATCGAGGAAGAGGAGCTGCTAGGGACTTATTGTAAACCTCAAATATACTCGATTAGTTAGTGAACAAAGGCTAATCCAAGAAGAAAGCATAGCAGACTCACATCTTGTTAAATGAAGCTAACATGAGGTAACTTATAAGCCATGCAGTAAGGCCTACCAAACTAACAAGGCACTCATCGGTGTGCAGTGGCCAAGTAAAGAAGGAAAGCATAGTGGACTTACATCCTCTCAAGACCATTGTACACCAGCAGGGGTAGCATGCGACTAAATTCTTGAGTTAGTATAGGTATTATCTCAACTTAGTGGCAGAATAAAGATATGTGTTTATTTTATATGTTTGTGTAGTTTGTGTTTATGTTGTGTCAATGAAGGATAGGATGCTCGAGTTCCTTACACTACCTAAAATACATGTGGCACATACAAGAATACTTTCAACATGGAATTGAATTCAAAATGGAATTTTCATTGATGATAATTATTTTCAAACATGATTTATAATATTTCTTTAAGTAGAATTGATTAGCATTGGGCACTCTCTTATGATTAATAAGATAAGATCCTTGCTTGGGCCTTCTCTATGGAAAAAGGTCCTTCCCAAGTGGGTTCAAACTTTCCTTCCATCTTATGATGGGCAAAAATTGGTCTCCTTCGAACTAAAATAATCTCTCCTACTTGAAAAGTTCTAGGATGTACCAACTTAATGTTAGCTTGAATCATTTTATCTTTATACAACTCAAGGTTTTGGCATGCCCGTAGGCGTCTCTCCTCAAATCTTCTCTTCTAGCATAACTTGGCATTCTCTTTGTGATCTCTTGCCCACAACTATCCTTAGTGATGGGAGTTGGACTTCTAATGGTAGAATGGCTTTGACCCATACACTAAGGAGAAAGGAGTAGTTGGAGTTCTATATGTGCGGTAGGCCCAAAGCTTCAAAGCGCCATGCCACTTGTTGTTGTCAGTGTCTTCTTTAGTATTTGGATGAGAGTTTTATTGAAGGCTTACGCTAAGCATTTTCCTTGGGTAGTTGATGGTAGAATATCTCCAATCTATGTTATGTCTCCAGGCAAATTTGATCTGATCTCTTGAATGTCATTACCATTATCGGATATAATTCATTTAAGGCACTCCAACCTATATACTTTATGGTTCTAAAAAATTGGAGCACATGCGTCTTGTGACCTCTCGAGAATCACCTTCACCCATTTGGAAAAGTAGTTAGTAGCCAACTAAGATGAAAGATGACCCTTGGAAGAAAGGAGGATCAATCGGAACTATGTGGTACCCCAACTTTCGAATGGTGAGGCCAATGTAGGATGTAGAATGTTGGGTGGTTGGTGTAGGACCACATGTGTATTTTACATTGGTGACCTTAGTATCCATGCAATCTTTGATCATCGATGGCTAGTATCTAGTCTCTTGATCTTGGCTTTCATCTTTGGACGGTTTGGTTGGCTCCACATAATCATGAGTGTACCTCATGATCTTATGAGCTTGTGCTTTGTCTATATAACCACATATGATGTAGGTACATGACACCATCTATAAGAGCATAGGAAAGTGCTCTTTACTTCATTTGATGGGCTTGGGACTTCTCTTGAGGTAGTTTGCCTTTGTTTAGGAAATCCATGAATGGTTGCCTCAATCTAACTCCTCATCCTTCTTGGTATGGTAACCTCCCCTTGAGAGTACTTTTTGATGAGTTCAATATTAAGGGATAAGACTTGTCTATTTTGGACCTTTATTGATATGGACTCATCCTTGACATAAACTCCCAAGCTTGGCTAAAGCATTATGACATTCTCTCCTCAAGGAATCTTATAAATGGTAACCTCTAGGATTTGGGCCAACAACTCCATGGTGTACTTGTGGTAGTGATGGAGCTTGGGCTTTATAACCTTATAGGACCTGATTTGGTTGATAACTTAAGAATCTCAAAGATGTTGATGTTCTTGATGCTTAGAGTAATGTAACTCTAGACCGACAATCGAGCCTATTGCTTCATTTTTTTGGTTGGAAAGATGATATGAGAATCTCATCATCATCTAGAGTTAAGAGAACTATTCTACCCTTGCCTTTCAGAATAGTGGTTCTTCTCCTCTTTGAGAGGCGCACCATCAAATACATCTCATGGTGAATGCTAGTATCCCCTAAGTTCATGATTTATTCATCGGGGAGATCATCACTAAGAGAGGAAGTGGGTGTCTTCTTAAGAAATCGCTAGTGCTTGTCCTTTCCTTTCAAGTGTACGAAGGTAATGTCAAATGGATAATTGTGGATCACATGGATTGATATAATGGATAACATGTCATGAGATCTGTAGTGGATTGATCCAGAGATTAAGTTTCACTTATGAGGAAGCATGGTGTTGTAGCTTTTGGGATGCAAAGATTAAAGCTAGGCAATGCTTTCCAAGTGGATAATTAGTCTTAGTAGGGATTAGACAGCGGTTGAGGTAGTAAAGTGCATTTTCCTTCCCTTCATTGTTGGCAGGCTAAAGCAGGAGTCATCTAATGTAGCGTGTAAAGTATGAGTGGCTTTCACGGGATAGGGGCTAGAACGTGGTATCATCAGTAATGCTTGATGTCTTTGAAGGCATGCTCACACTTGTCATCCCACTTGAACTTGGCATCCTTTTGACAAGTCTTGAGAATGGTGACATCTTCGATAGGTTGGATATAAAGCATCTTAGATATGCCAACCACCTTGAATGATCTAGTTGAGTTAAACTTTTTTGGGGGTGGCATTTCTAATATCACCTTGTCTTGGATCGATTTTGATTCCAGTGTGTGGGACAACAAACCCAAGAAATTTCCCTGAAATTACTTTGAATGCACAGGGGTTCATTTTGAGGTTAAATTATCTTAACTTTGAAAACTACTCTCAAGTCAAAGAGATGGTCTTCCTTTTCTCTACACTGAGATCATCGACATAACACTCGACTTGATGATGAATGAGTTCATCAAAGATTGATCATAGCCCTTGGTATGTAGCGACATTTTAAAGATGAAGGCATGACATATAGCAATAGATTCGAGTTCTAAAGTAGTGTTTCTTTCATCTTTGGGGCCATCTTTATTTGGTTATATCGGATGAGCCATCCATGAAGAGAAGGCATGAGATGAGGCAATGTCCACCATCGACTTGAGATTGGTAGTGGAAATTCATCTTTTCAAACATGCCTAAATCGATGCATATATGAATTTGGCCATTCTTTTCTTAAGCGGATGATGATCTTTGGCCGGTAGGTATTTTCTTCTGATGAAGCCAGCATTGATCAATTTCTTGACTTCATAAATGACTATTTTATGTCTAATTACATGCATCAAGCTTGCTTGATAGGGTTAGCGGTAGGCTCTATTGCTAGTTTATGGACCGCTACTTCAGGACCCAATCTAGGCATCTCTTCATAACACCATCCAAAGTAGTCCTTAAAATTAGTCAATAGCGTTACTAAGTCATTAGTTTCAATTTCATTCAACAAAGAATTGATGTATGTGAGCGTGGATCTTCTTGGTTCTAAGTTGATTTCCTTGAGCTTGATGATGGTTGACTTGATCTCTTCTTTGATGGGGTATCTTTGACTTCAAAATCATCGATCATCTAAGTTTCTAAGCACACTCCTCATATGAGTTAATGTGATTTGAAAAGAACTATATTCCAAATGATTGGTGATGACTTAATCGTCATCATCGAATGGACCCTACTGAATCTAGTCTATCTTGATTGAGAGCTTTTGCATTTGTTCTTCCATATTCTTTCAAAATTCGATGCTTTGACCAAGTATGTGGGATTAACCCTTTCTTTGCTAAATTATGAACACAAGGCAAGTACCAATCAAAAGGTAATTCTATTAAATCTTTATATAATGATCCTTGTTCTACATCAACTTCTTGACTTGAGGATGATGCTCCCAAAAAAACCTCTAAGTCTTCACACATGGATGACTTAGGGCTTCTAACTACCAAACCCTTAGCTTTTGAGAGGAAAGTGGGTTAGAGCTAAGGTTCCCAAGCGATGCTAACTATTTCACATATAGACTTGGATACACTTATGCTTTTACTTTGGAGCCCAGTCTTCATGTTGCTCAAGTGTCACCTCAAGGGAATCTACTGAGAAGAGCTGGTGTGCTAACCATATAAGACTCATCTATGAACTAGATTCTAAGTCTATATGGATAGCAGTGTACTCACATAGGGGACATATCTTCTATTGGGTGGCCAATAAAGTTTTCCACCCTAGGACTACCTCTGACCTCTTCCTCTACGAGGTGGGTCATCCTATATGTTGAATGGAGTAACAACTATGGGTGGAATCTAATGTCCCACTTCCTCCTCCAAGTCTATTTTACTGCTCCTTTTATTTTCTTTTTCATTTTTCTCTTCTTTCTTTCTTTTCTTTTTTTTTTTTTTTTTTTTTTAAACTTTGGTTCATGAGAATAGACTTGTTGATTTTGAGGAGGTAGTAAGCGCATCCTCATATATGACCTCATGAATTGTAAATGGCTTGAGATCTCCTTTGACATAGATGATCCCACCTCTCACAAACTTCATACTTGATGTAGAGAGATGGAACTATGTTGTTCTCATGTATCATGGTCTCCCAAGCAAAGCATTGAAAGATGTATCAGTCTATAATGTGAAACTTGGCTTGATCTTCCAATCATCTATCTCCAAGGGGAGGAGAGCTGTTGACCTCACTTTTGGAGTCTTGATTCAATCTTCCCATCTTAGACTTAGGAGTCTTCTAGACCTAAGACTTTAGTCATAAGACACTTCTAAAATTAGGTAAACACTAAGCTAAGACTTAGAAGGGTTAACCATAGGATTAGGTTATGCCTTGGGATTAGGATAATCACTACAACCCAAATCCAATCCATGTTCACCTTCTCAAACCAAACCTCAAGTTCAATTCAAACATCAAATTCAAATCAAATCAAACCCAAATTCCAAAACCAAATGATTGAAGCCCATGATCAAATCCAAACTTGAAACCCTTCAAGCCATATGACTATCCATGGACTTAGCCAAATCTTAATCCAAATCAATCCAAAATCAATTGATTTTCTCATAATCAATTTATATCTTCAATCATCTTCTAAATATAAATCAAATCTACATTCAAATGATCAAAAAAAAATCAAATTAAATCAAAACCCTTCTAAGCCATATGACCTATCCATGGACTTAGCAAATCTTAATCCAAATCAAGTCAAACTCAATTGATTTTCTCAAATCAATCATATTTTCAATCATCTTCACAAATTTAAATGAAATATACATTTAAATCATCAAAACTAAATCAAACCAAATCAAAATCCAAACTAAGCCACATGACCAACTCCATGGACTTAGCCAAATTCCTTCATTCCAAAACCCAAATTCAATTGATTTTCTCATGAATCAATCATACCTTCAATCATATTCACAAATATAAATGAAATCTACAATCAGCCAAACCAAAATCAACCCAAGTCAAACCCAACTTAATTTTGACTTGAAATGTTCAAATGAACCAAAACCATTTGAACCCAAAATTTTGAATTTATATATCAATCCCAAATCCATATATAAACTCAACTAAATCAAACTCAACCCAAATCAAGCCAACTAAACCCAATTGGTACCCAAAGTGGCCAATTTGACTATTTGAGCCAAGTTCTAATCCTACCCAAATTGGATTGAACCAAGCCCATCAAAACCTCCCATCATGATTGTTGATCACCTAGGTTGATCAATTATCACAAATTAGTCAAACCAAGTCAACTTGGTCATTTGACCAAGTCAACCCCTTAACCCATATGAACCCAAACTAGCCAAATTGCAACAAATCCTTGAAACCAATGATTCATACCAAATCAAAATCAATATTTGAATATGACTTGACCTTCAATTGAGTCAAACCAAACCCAATTGGCCCTTTAAGTTGACCCAAATTGACCTAAAAGACCAAATTGGGTCAAATCAAAATATAAACCAAATTGATTGCAACCAATGGCTCAAGTTGACTGATTGTTGAACTTGACCAAAGCCATGATTGGACCCAATTGAAATTGACCTACAATCATCTTCAATTGGAAACTAAACAAAACACAACACCCAATTTGGCCAATTTGGTCAAATTGGTCAACCATTTGACCCAAATGAATTCAAATGAGCCAAAATCAAATCTAAACCAAACTAAACCAAACCAATTGAACCAAAACATCCCAAATGATCATATGAACTTGAAACCCTTGTTTGACCCAATTTGACCAATTGGTCAACAACTAACCCAATTTGACCTAAATGAGTCAAATTGAGCCAAACTAACCAAATCAACTCCAATTGACTTGAAATTTGGGCTAACCCACTTTTGGCTCATTTCAAATCTACCTCAAATCCAATGATAAATGATCATTCTACCTTGGGTCAAGGGCATCACATGAGACAAATCACCCATGTAAGTGGTCATTTCCATTCCTTGGCCACTTGGTACTCTCCCAATGGTCCTAGGCACTAGGACATTGCCCGACCCAAGGGGTGGTTGGGTCCCATGACCATGGGAGGTGAAATCACCTCACCCTCCCATTGAGCATTTGAAACCCATAGGACACCCATGATTCCTCCTTGGTAGCCACCACACCTTCAACCAAAGCCAACTCACCTCCTCCGCCACCCATGACTCCACGATGGTGGATGGCCTAAATAAACCATCCACCATCAATCAAGATGAAGTATACACCACCTCCTTTCCACTCAAACACACAAAAAATCCTCTTAGAGCCCTACTACCCAAGGCAGAGCCATTCCTAAGCTCCCAAGCTTAGTTCCTCTCGAAAAATGCCATTCATCCATCTCATAGGACACTCCCATTTTGACCTAACTTCCCATTTCTCCATCAAACTCAAATTAACTTTGCATGCACCTTCCTAGGCCTCATCGAGCAAGAATGAATCATCTCCCAAGCTTCCCAAGCAGAGGTGGGACTTGATCAAGAGCTCCAAATCATCGGTTCATGTGAATTACGGAGAAAGATCCAATTTTTGCTCAACAGGCTTCATCTCCACTAGATGAAGCTTCCTCATCATTGAGCCAGGTCTTGAGCTCAGTGTATGCTTCCAAAATTGATCCTTAGGCAAATGGGTTGGAGCTTTTGAAGAAAACTTGCATCTCATGTGATCTTGACCATTGGATCCCCTTGTCGATGTCATGAAGGTGTGGGATCCTTTTGGAGTTGATCAGCTTCGGGTAAGCTTCGGATCAGTGAGCAATGAGAGACTCCATTCTCCCTCACTTGCATGACATGATGCACCATCCATTCATGATTGGAATGAGCGATCATGATTAGATCCACTAGATCATCGATTTAATCCTATTAAGCTATGGGATTAATCCCATCGATCTTAGATCGGATGGTGGGCGAAAGCGTCCACCCGCATGTAGGCGAGTGGATAAGTTTTAAGTAGCCAATCTCGGTGCCACATGAAAGCGTGCACATCGTCACATGGTGCCAGGATTAGGCTTTAATTAGGCTTAATTAATCATTTTTAATGGCTGAAACTTCTAGAAATCATTAAAAATCATATGGAAATAAAAAAATGCAAATAAATACTCATTTTAAAGGTATTTTAGAGGAGAATTAATTAAAATGATCTTAACTAATTTTGAATAGTAATTAAGGTTTAATTAAAAATTTAATTAGCTTAATTACTCTTAATTACTTGAGCAATTAATCCCAAATTTTGTGGGTTAATTTAATGGGATGACCTCTACCTCCCATGATTTTCTTGGGATTTATTGCTCACTTAATTAGAAAATTAATTAAACTTACTCTTTTAAGTTAATTAATGATTAATTAATCCCATGAACAATAAATTGGTTAATTAAGTTTATTAATCATTGTTCAAGTAAGTGAACTAAGGAATAGGGTTGGGACCCTTTCCAAGTTCATTTCACCCTTTTTTAAAATGAAATTAATTAAGATTTAACTAATTAATAAATCACTTAATAAAATTTAAATCATAATCATCATACCTTAATTAATTAAATCATGGGGTAGATCTTTGGGTGTTTAATAACTAAGAGTTTGAAATTATGGTTAGTCCACATGTGTGGGAAAACCATAAGAGTAATTAATTAAGTCCCTTAATCTAATTAACTATTAATCATGAGCCAATTACATTAGGCCTTTTATTTCTAGGATCATTGCAAGTTTATTTTCCATGCATATCATGTTGGCTCATAATTATTTAGTTAATTACTTTAAGGTGACATAGGTAAGGTAATTAATTCATCTAATTAAGGGTTCAACTTAATTAACCCATAAAATCAACTTAATTACATTTCCTTAAATTAAATCAAATCACTAATGTGGGAATGGGTTTAAAACAAGTGATGATTTCTCTTCTCCTCTTTAAATCAAATCAAATCAAAACTTAATTAATAAAGAAGCTTTGGTTTGCTTTAAATAATCTTGATTTGATTGATCTTAAGAACTAGTTTGGTTGAATGAATAACATGCTTATATTTGATTTTTCTCTTTCCAATCATGTTAAAATTGGTATGTCATTTGAATTCATGCATCCATCTTTTTAAAATCAAGTAAAATAAAATGGATTTCCTTTATGTAAGCTTTCATGTGTTGATTTAATTTAATATATGCATGGCTATTATCACTATTAAATCAAATGTATTTTTCAAAAGCTTATAAATGAATAATAATATGTGTTATGATGCTAGTTATAAATACATAAGAAATGCATGTGCTTATAGCTTATGTGTATGAATGTTGAGTTCTCTTTCCTCTATTCATGTGTTGATTTATATAAGATTGAATGGTAATGGGTATATAGTCTTCACATCCAGGAAACAGAGGCTTTAGCTAGAAGGTCATTTGATTACCTCACTTCCTTGGTTTAACAATGCACAGACCCATTTGATTTCATTCTTATGTATTTCAACATTAGAATTTGGATAGAGCTTTAATTCATATATATATTCAATCAAAAAAATATACAATCTTTGCATGGTTTTCTTTCCCTCATTTATGCATACATCCATGTGTGTCCAAGAAAACAAGTATATAGTCTAGACATTCCAGGAATACAAGGCTTTAGTTAACCCCAAGGAGGTCATTTGATTACCTCACTTCCATGGTTTAACAATGACTCATACTTTCCTATATCTTTGTGCATGTATAAGTATATCCCATTTTACATTAAAATTGAATGCATTCATAATTGACTATGTGGTTGAATTAATTAGCCATATGATTTGGAGCTTACTTCTATGTTCATGTATACAAATTTACATATGTTTGAATGCAAATGGGTATATAGTCTAGACATCCCGAGAATACAGGCTTTAGCTAGCTCAAGGAGGTCATTTGATTACCTAATTCCTAAACAATGGCACATGCTATTTAATTTCATTCTTATGTCATTTTGTATAAGAATTTGGATAAAGTTTTAAATTAATATGTTTAAATAATTCAATATAAACAACAACAACAACAACATACAATTTATCATTAAGTGCTGTTTACATGAATCCTTTGTCTCATTTGTGTTATTATGTGTAAATTCATTTAATTCGAAAGGTCATTTTTTATACATCTTAACCAAGTCTTTGGTCTACCTCTACCTTTCTTAACATAAGCAAATCTAATGCATCTACTTTAAAGTCATGGATGATTATTTATGTGAAACCATCTAATGACTTTTCTAATCTTATCTGCCACTAGATACTAAATTTTTAACATACCATTTCACATTTCATCTAGTAAAGAGTCATAAGCATCCTAACTCGTAATACTTAACTTAGTCATATGCTTCTCTTTATTAATAACATTCTAAGATAAGTCATATGAACTTACCAATCTTGTAAAATTTTCCCTTAAGTTTAAAACTTTTCATCACACAATAGAATTAATTCATAAAACTTGAATTCTAAATAACATCCATCTATTGCACCATCATTTTGAACAATAGAGCCTAAATATCTAAATGCCACTCTTATTAAGACTTGTTGACTAATGTCATAACACTACCACTAGAACTTCTATAAAATTACACTCCATATATTTAGTTTTAGATCTATAAATGAAAACCTTTAGACTTAAAGTTGACCTCCATAATTAAGTTTCTCTTGACTCCCTCTAGTCTTATCAACAAGAAGAATGTCATAAAAAGCATACACCAAGGTACATCTTGTAAATGCTAGTAATAACATCCATAACTAAAGTAAAAAAGATAAGGTCTTAAACCGGTATAATCCAACTGAAATAGGAAAATATTTTGTTAATCCTCCTTGTGTTTGGACACAAATAACAACTCTAGTATACATATCCTTAATGACTTTAATATAACCAATATTAACTCATTTCTATTCCAAAACTCTCTAAAGAGCATCTCTTGAAACTTTATCATAAGTTCTCTAAATTGATAAATATCATAAGATCCTTACTCTTATACCACCATTAAACCTCAACAAATGTCATCCATAGTAGATCTACATGGCATCAAACCAAGATAGAAAGATCACATAACATATGCAATTACTCTCCCATAATTTTAATGTATGACATATTAACTTAATTCATAATTTTCACACTCTTGTGCATCACCTCTTAAATATAAACAAACAAACTCTTTACTCATCGCATCTTTTAGTCTTTAAATAACAATAAAAAGATTTGTAAAAATTCTTGATCTAAACATTTACACTTCATTGGAATATAATCAGTCCTACATTTTTCCATACATTTCATTTTCTTTAAATCTTCTCTAACTTCAAATTTACTAATAATGATGTTAAAATAAAATTCTTTATTTTTATTTATTATGTTACTAAAATCAATTGTACTTTCTGATCCTTCATTGAAGTATCATACCATCCACTATTTTCAATATCCTTTCTAAGAAAACTATTATTTTCATCCTATACCCTCACTTGAACTAGGTCTTTACTTATCTCTTTGGTTCTAACTTATAGATACATCTTTCACCTTTTGGTATCTAATCTATTATATAAATCACTAAATTTTTGGTATCATATATTGCTTTCATAGAATCTCATTACTTTATATCTTTCCTAATTCTCTCGAGTTTTTTACATCTAAACCAAGTTTTATAAATAATATTTCTTATCTTTTCTCACATTGACTCCCCACCAACTTCTTATTAAAAGAAGCTCCTTTTGATCCTCCAAGCATTTTAGCTTGCTTAATTTCACTTGCTACTTTTTCTCATATATAACATTAGCCTTATGAACATCCCAAATTCTACTATTGTAGCTTGCTCTTAAAAATATTTTTATTTGTGTTCTTTAAGGGTCCCCATCTAATCCTAGGACAATAATTTGATTTATTTTTCCCCTTACAATCTCTTATCTTAAAATCTAAAACTAACAATCGATGTTGGGTGCTTAAACTTTAACATGGAATGTCCTTACAATCTTTACAATCTAATTGATTTATTTTTCTTATAAAATAATAAATCGTGTTTTACTAGATCCATTCTTATAATAATATGTTCATCTCTTTTCTTAAATAAGTATTAAAACTAAAATCATAAGCTAAGACAAAATATAATATAGTCCTACCTTCTTCATTAGCACTAAATCACCACCATGTACTTTTAAAATCTTC
The DNA here is from genome assembly GCA_021442155.1 of Cymbidium sinense. Lineage (NCBI taxonomy): Eukaryota > Viridiplantae > Streptophyta > Magnoliopsida > Asparagales > Orchidaceae > Cymbidium > Cymbidium sinense. Next base: position 315,012,750 of record CM038214.1, on the reverse strand, counting down.
GCCACTCTACCAACATGTTCATTTAAATCTCCTCCAATAAATACTTTTTCTTCAAGAGGTATCTTGTATCAATCCCTAATTCATTCCAAAATTTTCTTTGAGCTACATCCAAACCTACTTGAGGACCATAAATAGTTATAACATTGATAATCTTAGTATCAATAAATCTAAAGCTATAATTCTATCTCCACACCTATTAATATTTATAACATTATCATTCAAACTTTATAAACCTTAAACCCTAAACACTAAAACCTAAACCCTAACCCTAAACCCTAAACCCTAAAATTTATAACCCTAAACCATAAACCCTAAACTGTAAACCCCAAACCCTAAGTCCTAAACCCTAAACCCTAAACCTCAAACCCTAAACCCTAAACCCTAAAAACATAAAAACCTAAACCTACACTAAACAAAACATAAAAATAAAATAAATTAAAAAAAACTATGGAATTATTAATAAAATTATCTTAAATAATATGATGGTGGATACTCAAACCAAGGAGGTTCATTAATGAAAAAATTGAAGAACTCCAATCATAATTTGCAATCTAAATAGATGGTTCTATCATATTTGATTTGCTCTGTGCTCATTTCTTATGTCATTGTCTTAGAAAACTTTGTGTGTCTTGGTTGATGAAATCAAAAGAAGAAATATTGAATATAAATTTGTTCTCTCTAAAAAAAAAAACAAAACCAAACCCTAAACTAAAACCTAACCCTAAACCTAAAACCAAAACCTAAAAAAACCCCAAACTCCTAAACTTAAACCCTAAATGCTAAACCTATAACCCTAAAAAACCTAAACCATAAAACCTAAAAAACCCTTTAAACCCTAAACTCTAAAACCCTAAACCCTAAACCTAACTAACTACCATAAACATAACCTAAAAAAGCTAAACCTAAATCTAAATAAAACCTAAAATAAAAACATAAACTAAAATAAAATAAATAAATAAAATAAAATAAAACTTAAATAAACTAAACCTAAACCTAAACCTAAAAAAAAGTAAAATAAAATAAAAATAAAAACTAAACTAAAATAAAATAAATAAAAAACTTAAACTAAACTAAAAAAAAAATAAAAAACATAAATAAAATAAAACAAACCTAAAATAAAATAAAATAAAAAACTAATAAAAACCTAAAACCAAATAAAATAAACCTAAAATAAATAAAAAACCTAAACCCTAAACTAAACAAAATATCTATACCAAGAATAAAAATAAAACAAACCTAAACCTAAATTAAAATAATTAAAACCTAAACCTAAACCTTAACCTAAACCCTAAATAAAATAAAATAAACCTAAAATAAACCTAAACCTATAGTGAAAAATAAAAGCTAAAAATAAACCTAAAATAAAAATCTAAACATAGACCTAAAATGAAAAAATAAAACCTAAACCTAATAAATAAAATAAAAATAAAACTAAACTAAAAAAATAAACCTTAACATAAAAAATAAACTAAACTAAATAAAAATAAAAATAAACATAAAAAATTAATAAATAAAATAAACTAGAAAATAAAAATAAACTAAATAAACTTAAACCTATGGTTTAAAATAAAATTAAAACCCTAACAAAAAACACTAAAACCCTAAAAATAATCCCAAACCCTAAACCTATAACCCAAACCTAAACCCCAAACCTAAACCTAAACCCAAACCCAAATTTTAAACCTACAACCCTAACTAAACCCTAAACCCTAAACCCTAAACACCTAAAAAGATAAACCTAAACTAAATTTAACCAAAAAATAAAATAAAAAAAAATATAAACGTAAAAAAAATAGAAAAAATAAAAAAAATAAAAACCAAAATAAAAACCTAAACATAAACCTAAATGTAATAATGAAATAAAAAAATATAAAAAAATATAATAAAAATAATAAAACCTAAACTAAAAAATAAATAAACCTAAAATAAATAAACCAAAATAAAATAAAATTAAACTAAAATAAAAAAATAAAATAAATCTAAAATAAAATTAAATAAAAAAAAAAACCTAAACCTAAACTAAAAAAATAAACTAAAATAAATAAATAAACCAAAACCTAAAATAAACTAAACCTAAACCTAAACCTAAACTAAATAAAATAAAATAAACTAAAGAAACCTAAACCTAATCTAAAAAAATAAGACTAAAAAATAAACCTAAAATAAAACCTAAACCTAAACCTAAAAATAAAACCTAAAAACCTAAAAAAAAAAATAAACCTAAACTTAAAATAAATAAAAATAAAACAAAACTAAAACTAAACCTAAACCTAAACCTAAACCTAAAATAAATAAAAAAAAACTAAACTAAAATAAATAAACTAAAATAAATAAACTAAACTAAATAATAATAAAATAAACCTAAATTAAAATAAAAAAAATAAACTAAATAAATAAAATAAACTAAATAAACCTAAACATATATTTACTTAATTAAAATAAACCTAAACCTAAACCAAATCCTAAACCCTAAACCCTAAAAATAAAACTAACCCTAAATCCTAAAAATAAACCTAACTAAAACTAAACCAAAAAAACCCTAAACCCAAATAAAATAACCTATAAACTAAACTAAACTAACCCTAAAACCCTAAATAAACCCAAACCTAAACCCCAAAACTACCCTAAACTAAACCTAAACCTAACCTAATAAAAACCCTAAACCCCAAAACCTAAACCTAAACCCTAAACTCTAAACCTAAACCTAAACCTAAAAAAACCCTAAACCCTAAACCCAAATAAACCTAAACCCTAAACCCAAAACCCTAAACCTAAAAAAAATAAACCTAAACTAAATTTAACCTAAAAAATAAAAAATAAATAAATAAAACTAAACCTAAAAAAAAAATAAAAAAATTAAAAAAAATTAAAACCTAAATTAAAACTAAACCTAAACCTAAAATAAAATAATAAATAAAAATAAAAAAATAAAGAAAACCTAAAATTAAAATAAAATAAAATAAACCTAATAAAAAAAACCAAAATAAAAAATTAAACCTAAAACAAAATAAAATAAACTAAAATAAAATTAAATAAAAATAAATAAAACCTAAACCTAAAATAAAACTAAAAATAAAAAAAAACTAAACATAAAATAAAAATAAAATAAACCTAAACCTAAACTAAAATAAACTAAAATAAAAAAAATAAAACCAAAACCTAAAATAAACTAAACCTAAACCTAAAATAAAAAAAATAAAATAAAATAAAAATAAACCTAAACCTAAATAGTAAAATAAAACCAAAAAATAAACCTAAAAAAAATAAAATAAAACTTATACTAAACCTAAAATAAAAAATAAAAAAAACCTAAACTTAAAATAAAATAAAAAAATAAAAATAAACCTAAAAATAAACTAAAATTAAAACCTAAACTAAAATAAAAACTTAAAATAAATAACTAAACTAAATAAAAAAAAAAAAAAAACCTAAATAAAAAATAAAAATAAAAATAAACATAAATAAAATAAACTAAAACAAACTAAATAAACCTAAAATACTTAATTATAAGTAAATAAACTAAATCAAAACTAAACCTAAACAAAATATCCTAAACATTAAACCCTAAACCTAAAATAACCTAAATAATAAAAGTAACCCAAACCTAAAAATAATCCTAAACTAAATAAAACCCTAAAACCCTAAACCCTAAAAAACCTAAACCTAAACCCTAAGCTAATCCTAAATAAACTAACTAAACCAAAAATAAACCTAAAAAAACCCTAAACTAAAACCTAAACCAACCTAAATAAACTAAACCTAAACATTAAAAAAAACTATAAAACCCTAAACCAAACCCTAAACTCTAAAATAAACCTAAACTAAAAAAAAACCTAATAAAATAAATAAAACCTAAATAAAATAATAAAATATAATTAATAAAATAAATAAAAATAAAATAAATAAAACCAAAACTAAACTAAAAAAATAAAATAAAAAATCAAACTAAATAAAATAAAACTAAACATAAAATAAAAAAAATAAAATAAAATAAAATAAAGTAAATAAAAAACTTAAACTAAAATAAACTTAAAATAAATAAAAAATAAAACCTAAACCCTAAACTAAAAAATAAACAAAAATAAAATAAACCTAAACCTAAACTAAATAAATAAACTAAAATAAATAAAAAACCTAAACCTAATCTAAATAAAATAAACCTAAAACCTAAAATAAACCTAAATAAATAAAATAAATAAACTAAAATAAATAACCTAAAATAAAAATAAACCTAAAATAAACCTAAAAAATAAATAAAAAAATCTAATCTAAACATAAAATAAAAATAAAATAAACTAAAATAAAATAAATAAAAAATAAATAAAAAATAAAAAAAATAAACTAAAATAAAACCTAAACTAAAATAATAAACTAAAATAAATAAACTAAACTAAATAAAATAATAAAACCTAAATAAAAAAAAATAAAATAAACTAAAATAAATAATAAATAAATAAACCTAAACCTAATTTACTTTATTTTAAAAAAAAAACCCTAAATCATAATAAATAAACCTAAACCAACAATCCTAAACTAAAACCTAAACCTATAAACCTAAAAAACTCTAAACCCAAAACTAACCCTATAAACCTAAAACCACAAACCCTAAACCTAAACTTAAAGTAATTAAATAAATTTGAAAATAAACCTAAACACTAAAACCTAATAAACCTAAACCTAAACCTAAACCTAAACCATAAAATAAACCTAACTAAACATCACCAACCTTTAATCCTCTAAAAATATCTATCAATATAAAAAAGTAATTAAAAAATGATGGAGGTTATCCATGGAAGTACCTGATATGATGGTAGATCTAATAAGATTGGTTCTAAACTAAACTAAAAATAAACCATCTACTTCTAAACTAAAATAATTATCTAAGTTTTTAGTTTCTATGCTCAATCTATGTTATGTCTTAAAATTATGTGTTACTTAGTTGAAAATAAAAGAAATGTTGAATCTAATTTATTCATTAAAAAAAAACCAAAATAAACTAAACCTAATAAATATAAAACCTAAACACTAAACCCTAAACCCTAAAAAAAAAACCTAAACCTTAAACCAAACCCAAACCCTAAATAATAAACTAAATAAACCTAAAACCCCAAACCCTAAACCTAAAACCTTACATTCTAAACACCAAACCTTATACCCTAAACCCTAAAAAGGTAAAAACCTAAACTAAAATAAAAAAACCTAAAATAAATAAACTAAACAAAAAAAAATAAACCTAAATTAAAATCAAAATAAAAAAAAACTAAATAAATAAAGAATAAACTAAAATAACTAAACTTGGCTTAATTTAAAAAAATAATAATAAAATAAATAAAATAACCTAAACCCTAAACCCAAATAAACCCTAAACATAAAACCTAAACCAAACCTTAACCCTAACCTAAATAAAAAACCACTAAAATAAAACCTAAATAAAATAAATAAAACTAAACCTAAATAAAATAAAATTTAAATAAAATAAAAATATAAACTAAAAAACCTAAAATAGACCAAATGAACTTTAAAATAAAATAAAAATAAAATAAAATAAAAATATACTAAATAAATAAATAAAATACCTAAAATAAACTAAAAAAAACTTAAATAAGAATTAAATAAAATAAAAAATATAATAAACCAAAATAAATTAAAATAAAAACTAAATAAAGACTTATATAAACCTAAAATAAACTTAAAAGTAAAAAGAAACCTAAACCTTAAATTAATAAACCTAAACTTAAAAGAAATAAAAAAATAAACCTAAACCTAAACCTAAAATAAACTAAACCTAAACCATAAATTAAATAAATAAAATAAACTAAAAGAAATAAACCTAAACTAAAAAAATAAAACCTAAACCTAAAATAAAACCTAAACCTAAACCTAAAAATGAAATAATTTTTTGAAAACCTAAAATAAAAAATAAAACCTAAACTAGAAAATAAAATAAAAAATAAAACTAAACTAAAAAAATAAATATAAATCTAAACCTAAACCTAAAAAATAAACAAAAATAAAAAACCTAAACAAATAAATAAACTAAAGATATAAAATAAACTAAATTAAAATTAAAAATAAACCTAAATTAAAAAATAAAATAAACTAAAATAAAAAAATAAATTAAATCTAAAAACTTAAATATTTCCTAGACTTTTTATTTTTTTATTTAACGCCTTATTTGGAATGTTCGAGGGATTACACTCATTGTCCACAACCATGTTAGAAGTCTCAGTATTAATAATATTTCTCGTTCTTATTGAACCTCATACATTCTACTAAGATCAATCATGTTGCTAGAATGCTAGGTTTTAATAACTTCTTCTATAATATTAGCAACAAAATTTGGTATTTTTGGAATAATTGATTAATCTATTCTTGATGATCTTCAGCAAGTTTTTAATGTCCATATCTCTCTGGGTGATTTCTCTGCTCTAGGCTCTTTTGTTTATGCTTCTTGTAACAGGGCTGGTAGGAACATCCTTTGGGACAATCTAAGAACTTTTACTTCCACTGTTAACAAACCATGGGTTGGGGTGACTTCAACACTATCCTCTCATCATCCGAAAGGGGTGGTTGTTCTCCATTCACCATGGAAGATTTTTCCAATATGATTCTTGATTGCTACCTCTTTGACATTGGCTTCTCAGGTTTGCATTACACTTGGCACAACTCTAGACTCTGGCAACAGATTGATAGAACTCTCTTTAACTCTCTTTGAACTAATCAATGGCGCCTCTATTGAGAGTGAGTAGAACTTTGTCCACCATGCTCCTCTTTTGATATCCGCTTAAAAATCCTCTAAAAGACTCTCCTTCTCTAACTCTTTCAGATTCCAGAATATGTGGATTCAACACATTGATTTCTTGAATGTTGTCTCCACCAACTGGATGGCCCCTCTTCACCCTGATAATTCTGTTAAGGGCATGATTCATCTCTGGTTTAAACTTAAAAGACTTAAACAAAACCTAACTTGGTGGAACAAGCACTGTTTTAAAAATCTCTTTGCTGACATAAAAAACATGGAACAATTGGTTTGTTTTCTTGAAAATGCTATTTTGACTGACTCTTCTAAATTAAAGAATTTAAATGAAGCAAAAGATAACCTAGTTACCTATAAGAATATGGAGGAAACTTATTGGACAAAAAAGGCTAGTAAACATATTCGATGGGGATAAAATATCAGATATTTCCATGCTCTTTGCCAAAAAAAAGAGAGCTTTAAACTTTGTCCAAAAAATTAAAAAGTGACAATGGCAACTGGATCACTAACAATAATGAGATTAAAGACTCTCACTAATCATTTTAGAAATTTAAACAAGAGCCACACACTTTAGAGGCTATCTCCAATCCTCATTTGATTCCCTTAACAATTACAAGTGATGACAATCATTTGCTTACTATGGTCCCTACGGAAGTAGAGATTGGTCAAATTCTTAATAACATGAACGTTGATTCTGCTGCTGGTCCGGAAGGCTATACTACTCAATTTTTTAGCATTGTTGGTCTGCTATTAAGTATGACTTAGTTGACGCTGTGGTTGATTTCTTTAAGGGTAATCCTCTTTCTAGATATTTCTTTAAGGTACATCCATTATCCTTTTACCAAAGATTGATAATCCTGAGTGCTGGGGTGATTTCAGACCTATTAGTCTATGCACCTTCTTTCATAAACTCTTTGCCAAATTGCTTGACAACAAACTTAGTCCTCTGCTCCAAAAAATTATTTCGCTCAATCAAATTGGTTTCATTAGAGGTAGAGCTATATCTGATAATATCCTTCTCACACAAGAGCTGATTCATGATTTGGATGTCTCCCATAGAGGTGGAAACATCCTTTTCAAATTTGATATCTCTAAAGTGTTTGACAACATCTCTTGGACCATTCTTTTTCAAATTCTTCATTTGTTTGGGTTCTTTGATAATTTCATATCCCTTATCAAAAATTCTATTAGTAATGCTTGATTCTCCGTTATTCTAAATGGTGAGGCCTTAGGATTTTTCCCTTCATCTCATGGTTTACGACAAGGGGATCCCTTGTCTCCCTCTCTTTTTATTATTGCTATGGAATATATTTCTAGGAGCCTTAATGACCTCTTCAACAATAATCCAAGCATGTTTTTTAAAACTCGGTGGTATTCCTATCTCTCATCTTAGTTTTCATGATTTCATTATCTTTTGTAATGCCTCCATTCATCACATTAAAACATTAAAACTTCTTAATTAATTTTGGGAAGGAAAGTGGTCTCTATTAATGAAGGCAAAAGTTGCTTCATTCCTTCCTCTAAAATCTCTAAAAACAAAATTAATCAAATCTTGAGAATCACCAACTTTCAGCAACAATAACTTCCTATTAAATATCTTGGAGCTCCTCTTTATAAAGGATAGAAATGATCACATCTCTTTGATGAGTTAATCCAAAAAATTTGGAACAAAATTTTAGTTTGGGAATTCCATTTACTATCCTTTGGTGGTAGACTCACTTTTCTTAAGAGCACCCTTAACTCCATGCCTTTATATCTTATTCAAACCATTTGCCTACTAATTCTACTTTAAATAGAATTGAGCGCCTCCTTAATAAATTCTTCTGGGTTCACAACTAAAAGAATGCATTGGACTTCTGGTATAAAAGTTGTGGCACCCTTGTGGTTGGTTGTAAGCCAATCCGTGAAGCAATTACTGCATTCTCTCATAAACTTTGGTGGAACTTTAGGAGCAAAAATAGTCTCTGGGCTAAATTCATGATAGCTAAATACTGCAAGGGTAAGCATCCCCTCATTTGTCCTTACAAAGTGAGTGACTCTCATATATGGAAAAGACTTTGTTTCATCAAATGGGATCAACTAATTTCTTGGGGTCAACTCGATCTTCTTTTTTTGGCAAGACAACTGGATGGGTAGTGGCTCTATTGATGATCTTTTATCTACCCACTTCGCTATTAAAGTCAACTCATTCAAATAATAAATGGAATGATATAAAGCTTAATGATTGTATTCCTACCTCTCTTTACATAAAATTACTAACATCCCTATCATCTCTAACCATCCGATCGATTCTCTTTAAGTCTCAAAATGGTGATTTTAACCTTAAAGATGTCGATTCATATTAGAGAAGCTCATGATTTCTCTAACGTGTTTAAACTTTGGAATAACACTATACCCATTTCTATTCTATTCTTACTTGGAGAATTTTGAAAATTTCATCCTGTTGATTCTAATGTGGGATAAAGGCTTTTACTTACCTTCAAAATGCTACTGCTATTTTCACATTGAAACGGTGAACCATGTCTTTGTTAATGGAGCTATTGCCTCTAAACTTTGGGTTTGGTATGATGATCTTTTTAATACTGATCATTTCAATGGATCCTTATCCTTATATCAACTTCTTGACCTTTACTTTCAAAGAACTCTAAAAGGCCACATTAAAGTGATAATTGCCATTACTCTTATATGGTTCATATGGATGGATAGAAATGATGCCAAACATCGGGATTCCTATGAATAAAAAGGATTATTGCTAGAACTAAAGAAAAAAATTCATGCATTATTTAATGCCAGATTAATTACCAACACTCAATTTAAAGGCTGTAAATTGTGGTCAAAAACTTGGTCTTACCTTGCCTGATTATCATATTTGTAAAGAAGATAAGATTGTCTATTGGATAAATCCTCAAAATAATATTGTCAAAATTAATACTGATGGCTCCGTTTCTCAAAATGCTTTTGGTTGTGGTGGCATTTTCAAAAACTTTAAAGGATATGTTACTTGTGCCTTTGCCTATCCTCTTACTACATGTTCTGTTATCTTTGTTGAATTAATGGTTGTCAACAAAGCTATTGAGATTTGTTTACAAAATGGTTGGCTTAACATCTGGATTGAGGTGGATTCTCTCTTACTGATTGATATGTTGACCTCCACCAAGGTGGGCAATACAGATTTGTATTACCTCCTTAATCACCCTAGAGCACTTCTATCTCAAGTTTGTTTCAAAATCACTCATTTTTAGCATGAAGGTAATGCATGTGCTAATTATCTTGCTAATCTGGGTGCCAGATTAGAAGATATAATTTTCCTTGATCAGATTAATCTTCCTAAACACTTACGTGGATTAGTTAATTTGGACAATACTGGATTACCCTATATCAGAAATTAACCTCAGTTTTATGTTTTTAGATCTATTAATGGTTTTCCAAACCTATTTGTTTCAATCCTTTCTTCCTTTATTTTATTGCTCTTGGTTTTCTCGATGTAGTGTACTGAAACTTTTTTGGTTTTCTTGTGTTGGAGGCTCTTGTCTCGATCATACTTGGTTCTTGGGAATTGTCCTTCTATTTATGGGGTATTATTGTACATGCTGGTTCCCTTATTGAAGGGGTTGTGTTATCTTTTTCCCTAATCTGCTTGGTTGTGTTTCCCCTTTACATAATCTGCAGTGACAGATTGAATTTTTTGCTTGCCATCAGGGCTATCTTATGGCTCGACTGGAAATGCTTTCTGTTTGTCTCTTTGCACAATTGGGATTATTTTCAGGCCTTCTTTCTTGTTGTATCTAGTGACACTGATTGCTTAGCCAATGGTTTATTTATCCTTATTTTGAAGGATTTAATGCTGCTATTTCTTTCAATTCTCTTTTTGTTTCAATATAGTAAATGTACTATCTATATTAATCTTTATCGGGCTCAATATTTGGTCTGCTATTTTGGCTACTGGGTAAATGGTTTTAAGGGTTGGTACCTTCAGCAGGCTAACTATTATGGTTGGTATCTGAATGGTCTTATGCTATTTTGTTTCTTGTGGATAGATTATCTGTGACTTTGAGGTATGGGTCTATCTGCCTTTTCATTCCTCTTAAATCTTATAGACCTGTGCAATTTCTATTGTGATCATGCTATTATCAAGGTGATTTAGAACATCTATTTGGGTGACCATAATTGGGGTTTTGCTTATAATCTGAATGATATTTTGGAGTATCATGTTCACCATCCTCTTTTTTGCTTATGGAACTATTATTAGTTCTTGATGCATTTATCTGTATCATTTTATCACTTGTATCATTTTATGGTTATCCTGTTGGTGGAGCCTTTGTTCCCCATTTGGTTAAGCTTTGTTGTCCTGATCCATTTTGGGCTCTTTTTAAGCTGTTCTTTCAGTTTGTGTCTCCTAATTGGCTAACCTGCTAGTTTGTGCTGCCTCTCTTCCCAACTAGTAGAGATAGAATGTTCCTTTTGCTTGCCATCACTGTTGTTTCATTGCATGATTGGGTTTGTTTCTTGATTCCTTCTACTGCTGTCATTTCTGGTGATGTTTAACTTGTTGCTGGTCAGTTTCACCTAGATTTGAAGGATTGTACTGCTGATTATTTCTTGATTTTCATTTTGGTTTTATTGGTACTTCCTACAATATCTATGTGTTTTTCTTTTTTGGTTATTGCCGACGATCTTTGGGTTATTATGTTCTATCCTTTTGCTGGTTTTGTGGTTGCTTTCTTGTTCTGTTGTTGCTGTTTGGACATCCATTTCATCTAGGCCTTTGCAGTATGGATCTATCTGCTGTTTCATTTCCCCCTTGGACCTTTATGCAATTACTACTATGAATATACTTTTATCAAGTGATTGTTATCATCTCTATGGGATCTTGAATGGCTCCCTCTTCTGGGTGGTTTACCTAGACAAAAGCTCTCAAGGGGTGGGATGTGCTTGCTTTTATGATGAGGGTTATTAATTTTGCGAGCCATTTTGTTTTATTTTCATTCACCTTTACTTTGGTACTTCAACCCTTTATCTGTAGCATGTTGTTTTGTATTTATCAACTCGATATGGTTACTCATGCCTCTACTTGACATTCATATTTATTGTTGTGGACTTTTCATCTGGATTTTCATCTGGATTGGGATGTTGACTCTAAATTCTCCTACTTTGTTTGACATCGGTGGTACTTACCTTATAAGGGTGTGGCACCTTTTCCATTCTTATCTATGTTGTATGTGGCTATATTTTGGGTATGCAGGTACTAAAGACCATATGATTTCCTCCCAATGGCAGATGCTCCACATCAGGTATGTGGGCTATGATGGCTGGGATGATTTCACTCATCTTTTGGCTGGTAGTAACACTTGTGATGTAACCCTTCATTGGAAGTTTGGATGCTCATGATTCTTGTGCCCCAATTTTGTGTGGTGAGCTGAGCGTTCTCACACACTCTTCTATAATTCTCTCATATACTAGTATGGTTTTATTTTACATTGATTTCGATTTATTTAACTTACTTTTAGATGTTTGCAGTCTTTTCTTGTTGGCCTCTCTCTAATGGAGACATAAACTCATCCTCAAACCCATGATGAAGATGGTTCAAAATTCTAACCTAAACCTAAAACTAAAAAACTTACATCCCTAAACTAAACCATAAACCATAAACCTAACCCTAAATCATAAACCTAAACCCTAAACCCTAAAACCCTAAACTATAAATAAAATAACCTAAACTAAAGAACCCTAAACCTAAACTATAAATAAAACTAAATAGTAAACCTAAACCCTAAACCTAAACTAAACCTAAACCTAAAATAAACCATAAACCATAAACCCAAACCTTAAAACCTAAACCTAAACCTAAACCCTAAATCTAAAACCCAAAAAAAAAAACTAAACTAACTAAATAAACCTAAAACCTAAATCCTACATTAACCCTAAAATTAAAACCAAATAAATAAACTGCTAAATAAAGATAAAAAATAACCTAAACCAAAATAAAAAATAAAATAAACTAAAATAAATAATAAATAAACAAATAAACCTAAACCTACCACTAAATATTTTAAAATAAATAAAAAATAAAACCTAAATACCTAATCCTAAACCCCAAACTTAAAACTCAACCCAAACCATAAACCCTAAACCCTAATCCCTAAACCCTAAAAACCTAAATACCTAAACCTAAACTAAATAAAACCTAAGAAATAAATACATAAAATAACCTAAACCTAAATAAAATAAAATAAAAGCATAAACTAAAACCTAATCGAAAACCTAAAAATAAAAAAAAAATAAAAAATAAAAACTAAACTAAAATAAATAAAATAAAGACCTAAACTAAACTAAAAAAGTAAAATAAACCTAAAAACAAAAAACCTAAATAAAATAATAACAAAACAAAAAGTTAAAACAAAATAAACCTAAAATAAACTAAAAAAAATAAAACCAAACCTTAAACTTAAAAAAAACATAAACCTAAAAGAAATAAAATAAAATTAACTTAAACCTAAACTAAAATAAACTAAACTAAAATCATTAAAACCTAAACCAAAAAACCTAAAAAAATTAAACCTAAACTAAACTAAATAAAATAAAAAACTAAACCTAAACCTAAACCAAAAATAATAATCTAAAAAAAAACCTAAACTAAAACCTAAAACCTAAACCTAAAAAAAATAAAATAAACACTAAATAAACCTAAAATTAAAAAATAAACCTAAATCAAAAAAAATAAAATAATAATAAAACTAAACTAAAAATAAACATAATCACACTTAAACCTAAAAAAATAAACTAAAATAAAAAATAAACTAAATAATAAACCTAAAAAAAACTAAATAAAAAAATAAAAAATAAACCTAAATAAAAATTAAAATTAAAATAAAAAATAAATAAAATAAACTAAACAAATAAAACCTAAACCTATAAAATAAAAAATAAACCTAAAATAAATAAAATAAACTAAACCCTAAATCTAAAATAACCTAAAAAAAAAATTAAACCTAAACCTAAACTAAACCATAAAATAAATAACCCAAAACCTAAACCTAAAATAAATAAAACCCTAAATTAAACCCTAAACCTAAATAATAACCTAAAATAAACTAAATAAAATAAAATTAAATAACCCTAAATAAAATAAACTAAACCTAAATAAACCTAAACTAATAAAAATAAATAAAACCCTAAACCCTAAATAAATAAACCTAAACTAAATAAATAAATAAACCATAAAATAAAAAAACTTAAACTAAAATAAACCCTAAACCTAAAATCCTAAAACCTAAAAAAATAAACTAAAATAAAACCTAAAAAAATAAAATAAATAAAACCTAAAATAAAATAAAAAAAATAAAATAAAAAAAACTTAAACTAAAACCTAAACCTAAACCTAAAAAATAAAATAAAAATAAAAAAAAAAAAGCCTATAACATAAAACCCTAAACCAAAACCCTAAAATTCTAAAATACATCTTAACCAAAGTCTAACCTCTACCTAACAAAAAAATCTAATCTCCTAAACAAAATAAAACCATCTAAAGACTCTCTAATCTTATCTAAAACCTAAACTAAATACTCATAAATCTCTAAAACCACTCATTCACCTATGCATCCACTATAAACCTAACTACCTTATGCTCAAACCTAAAAGTCATAAAACCACCATCTAACCAAAACTCTAAAAATAAATAAATTCCTCCAAACCATAACTTGGATTCTAATAACATCTCCATCTAACCATAAAAAAGCCTAAATAAATCACTACTAAATTGTTCACCTAATGTCAAACACTACCACTAAACCCTAAACTAAAATTACACTATAAACCTTAGATCTACTAAACAAAAACCTACTAATGTTGACCTCCATAATTCAAACTCCCTCTCTAGTCTAAAAAGAAGAATGTCATCAACAAAAAGCATACACCAAACATCTTCTAAATGCTATAAGAAAATCCATAACTAAAGCAACAAGATAATTAAAATGATCCTGAAATCCAATAAAATAAAATATTTTAAATCCTCTACACAGTAAAACTAGTATACATATCCTTAATGAAATATAACCAATATTAACTCCTTTCTACCTAAACCTCCAAAGAACATCTCAAACTTTATAAAGCTTTCTAAATCAATAAATATCATATGTAACCATCCTTACTTTCTATACTTCTCCATCAAACCTAACAAATGTATAACATCCATAAGATCTACCTAAACCAAACTAAAGAAACTTTGTATCACATCATAACCTATGCTAAACTCCCATAATTTTAATGTATGACACATTAACTTAATTCCTCTATAATTTGTACACTCATCACCTATTCTTAAATATAAACCAACAAACTCTACTCATCTAGCACCTAGTCTTTAAAATAACATTAAAAAAATTTATAAGCTAAAAATTCTTCTCTAAACATACACAAATATCACTACGCTTTCCACATTTCACCTCTAACTTCATATTTACTAATACAACGATAAAAATAAAATAAAATAAAATAATAATAAACTAAAAGAAAATAAATAAAAACCTAAACTAAACTACAAAATAAAATAAACCTAAGATTAAAAAACCTAAAATAAAATAAAAACTAAACGAAATAAAAATAAAATAAACCTAAAATAAAATAAAATAAAACTAAATAAAACCTAAACTTAAAAAAAATAACCTAAAAAATAAATAAAAATTAAAACCCAAACCGTAAACAAAAAAGAAAAACTAAACCTAAAACAAAAATAAAATAAAATTAATAAAATAAACCTAAACCTAAACTAAAATAAACTAAACTAAAATAAATAAAACCTAAACCTAAACCTAAAATAAACTAAACCTAAACCCTAAAGTAAATAAAATAAAATATAATAAAAATAAACCTAAACTAAACTAAAAAATAAAAAACCTAAAATATACCTAAAATAAAACCTAAAACCTAAACCTAAACCTAAACCTAAAAAATTAAAACCTAAACCTAAAACTAAATAAAGCCTAAAAATAAAATAAATAAATAAACTAAATAAAAAGAAAATGAAAACCAAATGAAAAATAAATATAAAGTAAACCAAAAATAAAATAAAATAAAAACTAAAAAACCTAAACTTAAAAATAAAATAAATATATATAAATAAAACCCAAAACCTAAACTAAAAAAAAAAAAAACCCTAAACTAAATAAATAAAATAATAACTTAAACTAAAAAATAAATAAAACCTAAACCTAAACCTAAAATAAAACTAAACCTAAACCTAACTAAATAAAATAAAATAAACTAAAAATAAACATAAACCTAAAATAAAAAATAAAACCTAAAATTAAACCTAAAACCTAAACAATAAACCCTAAACCCTAAAAAGCTAAAAACCTAAAACTAAAAAAAATAAAATGAAAACTAAACGAAAAATAAAAATAAAATAAACCTAAAATAAAATAACATAAAAACTAAAAAAAAAATAAACCTAAAATATAAACCTAAAAATGAAACCTAAAAATAAAACTTAAAAAAAAAACTTTAAACCCTAAACCATAAACCCTAAATCCTAAACTTTAAACCCTAAACCCTAAAATTAAGCCTAAACCCTAAACCCTAAAGCCTATAAAATTAAATGCTAAACTATAAACCCAAACCCTAAACTAACCCTAAACCCTAACCTAACCCTAATTAACCATAAACCTACTAAACCTAAACCTAAAAAACCTAAACTAAACCCTAAAATAACCTAAACCATAAACTAAACTAAAACTAAACCCTAAAAAACCCTAAACCCTAACCCTAAACTACTAAACTAACCTACCCTAAACCTTAAAACCTAAACCCTAAAACCCTAAACCCTAAAGCCTAAAAACACTAAACCCTAAACCCTAAACCCTAATCCTAAAAACTTAACCCTAAACCTTAAACCCTAAAACCCTAAACCCTAAAAACCTAAAAACCTAAAAACCTATCCTAAAGTAAATAAAACCTAAAAATAAAATAAATAAAAAACCCAAAACTAAACTAAAACCTAACCTAAATTTAAAAATAAATAAAATAAAAAATAAAAAAATAAAAAAATAAATAAACCTAAACTAAAATAAAAAAATAAAACAAACCTAAAATAAAACCTAAATTAAAAATAAAAACTAAACCTAAAATAAAAAATAAAAAATAAACCAAAAAATAAAATAAATTAAAATTAAAAAATAAACCTAAAAAATAAATACTAAAAATAAATAAAAAATTAAAACTCAAACCATAAACTAAAGCTAAAAACTAAACCTAAACTAAAATAAATTAAACCTAAATTAAACTAAACCTAAACCCTAAACTAAATAAAAGAAAATAAACTAAAAAAAAACCTAAACCTAAAATAAAAAATAAAACCTAAAAATAAACCTAAAACCTAAACCCTAAAACCTAAACCCCAAAAAGCTAAAAACCAAAACCTAAACTAAATATAACCTAAAAATTAAATAAATAAATAAACCTAAGCAAAAATAAATTTAAAGTTTAAAATAAAATTAAAACATAAATTATAACATAAACTTAAAACGAAAATGAAATAAAAAATAAAAACTAAACTAAAAATAAATAAATAAAACCTAAAATAAAAAAGAACTAAATAAAAATAAACTTAAAAATAAATAAAAAATAAAACCTAAACCCAAACTAAAAAAATGTTAACCTAAAATTAAAAAAAAAATAAACCTAATACTAAACTAAGATAAACAAAACTAAAATAAATAAAAACTAAACCAAAACCTAAAATACCTAAACCTAAATCTAAACTAAATAAAATAAAATAAACTAAAATAAACCTAAACCTAAACTAAAAGAATACATAAAATAAACCTAAAATAAAAAATTTAAAACCAAACCTAAAAAAAAGAAAAAATAAAAAAACCTAAACATAAACCTAAACATAAAAAATAAAACCTAAACCTAAAAAAAAAAAAATCTAAACTAAAAAAATAAACCTAAGCATAAAAAATAAACTAAAATAAATAAAAATAAACTAAATAAACCTAAACATATGAGTTTACTTAATTTAAAAAAATGAAAAAAAATTAAAAAATAAAAAATAAAAAAGAAAAACCCTAAACCTACAACCCTATACCCAAAACCTAAACCCTCCTCCCAAGCTCTCATTCTCTGATTTTGATTCATTGGTGTCGCACACCGACTTGGGATTTTGTGTCTTTGGCTTCAATTTTGACCATTTCAAAGGCTTGAACGACATCTCAAGTTTATGATGTTTTATCATTGACCATTTTGGTGTTTTCAATCCTTTGGTTCCACCTAAAATATGGATGTTTTGGCTAGGGCATCGACATTTTTGAGATTGGTAGACTAATGCATCTTCTATTAAATCTTTAAGGAAGCCTTCTAGTAAGATTTATCCTCTAGATTTGGTTAATCTCATTTTAACATCTTTTAGAGGTTTGCCAGCCTTAATGTGTTTTGATGCAGATGTTAAAAAGTTGGCAAACCCTCTAAATTATCTCTTATCAGTAAATTTTCTTTGTGTCATTCAAATTTGGATAAGGTCCACTTTTTTTCCATAATCTCAAGCTTACAGGTGACTTCTATTGGTCTTATATCTCGATATCCTAATTTAACTTTCTAATGATGGATTATCCATGTTTTTCACATCATTCTTATTTCATCTTTAATTGTCAAATTTGTTTGTTGAAGTGGTCACCCTTTTTGACATTAAGGAGGAATCTCCTATTGTCCCTGTGTGGTTATTTCTTCCTAATATGCACATTTATTTAGTTACCCATCATGTGCTTTTTTCATTAGGGTTTAATTTGGTCAACCTTTACAACCTGACCAAGCGATCACTAAGCGATCTCGCCCTTCTATGGCTCTAAAAAATATGGGTATTTTCCAAAGGTTGAATTGGAGAACCTTCTAGTTTTTGTTTCCACTATAAAATACACAGCCATGATAATTCAGAATGTTTTATTCTCCATCCCCACATAAAAGAAATGAATTCCTCCTAACAAAAATGTTGTCTCTACCCATAAGCTGATTCTTACTTATGTTTAGAAATCAGCCTCGGATCCTAAGGATGGTATAAAAGATGTTATTGAGGTTGATTCCTTGAATATTAGGGTTAATCCCGTTGAACATGTTTCAGCTTCTAATGTTGGTAGGGATTCGGCTGATATTCAAAATGGGAAGGATGATTTACCTCTTATTCCTTCTTCAAATTTTGAATATTTCTAATGCGGAGAATAATAAATTCTCTAAGTTATTAAAAGATGATTCTATTTCCTCTAATTATTTTCTTACATCTATGCCAACTTAGATTGATGAAAATGAAGCTTTTAATGAGGATTTAATTGATGTCGAGCATGGTGAAAACTTTTTTTATCGAAAATTTACTACTTGTACTTTAAATGGTTCTAAATCATCACCATCTCTCATTTCTAATCTTGAAATTCATGTTAATCCTACTTTTCAACTAAATATGGATTTGGAAGAAGGTGAACTCCATTCCAAACACTTGGAGATTTCTCCTAAATCTATGACCAATGCTACTAAATCTTACCGATGATGACTCTAGGGAAAAGAAAATGGTTTCAAACTTATCATGCTAAAAAGAAAAAAATGTTAATAATTTCCCTCCCAAATTGTCCAAAAACACTAGATCTACTCTCACTCCTCTCTTAATTAACCTTGCTTAACCCCCCCTTTATTTTTTTCTTATGTTTAATTTTCTTGTTTGAAAGAGGGATCTACCTCTCTATTTATAATCATATTAAAAATCTTTATCGCATTCAAAATATTTCTCTTCTTATTATTCTAGAGCCTGTTATTCATGCTAATAAAATTAATCATGTTGCTAGAATGATCAATTTAAATAAATCTTTCTCTAATGTTACTAATAATAATATGTGTTTTTGGAATAATTTCATTGAGGTCTCTATTCTTGATGATTTTCATCACGTTGTCAATGCTCACATATCTTATGGTGATTATTGTGTTTTGGGGTCTTTTATTTATGCATCTTGTTATAGATCTAATAGAAATCTTCTTTGGGATAATTTGGGAATTTTGCTACCTCTATCAACAACCTTGGTTTGTTGGTGGTGATTTCAACACCATTTTATTCTCTTTGAATGAGTGGTGGTTGCTCCCAATTTCATTCCATGGAAGATTTCTCCAATATGATCCTTGATTGTAATTTGATTGATATTGGATTTAAGGGCTTCCAATTATACTTGGCAAAACTCTAAACTTTGGAAAGGTTGGACCGATTCTTTTAATACTCATTGGATTTCAATGCTAATTACTGTGATCATTTAAGCAAAACCTTGTCGATCATGCTCTCTTTGGTTTCTATTAAAGATAATTCTAATAGACTAAAAAACCCTTCTCCTTTTAGATTTCAAAACATGTGGATTAAGCATATTAATTATTTTAATGTTGTGCCTAATAATGGGAAAGCTCCTTTACATCCTGATAATTCAATTATGGGGATGAATAGACATTGGTTTAAACTTAAAAGACTTAAACAAAATTTGGGCTGGTGGAATAAGCATTATTTTAAAAACTTTTTTGCTAATATTAAAGATATGGAAAGATTGGTTTGTGATCTTGAAGTCTCTATTATGTTTGATCCTTCTAAGATTACAGACTTGACTGAGGTGAAAGATAAACTTGTTATCTTCCAAAATATGAAAGAGACTTATTGGCACCAAAAAGCTACTAGTAAACATATTGTGGATGGTGATAGAAATACTAGGTATTTTCATTCTTTGGTTAATAAAAAGAGAGCTTTAAATAATATTCAAAAAATTAAAAATGATAATGGAGATTGGATTATGGAGAAAAATGATATTAAGGAATCAATTTTTAATTACTTTAGAAATATGCTTAATAAGAATTTCTCTTATGAAGCTATTTCGTAAATGCACTTGATTCCTTCTATTATTTCTAATGATGATAATGATTTTGTTACCATTGTGCCTAATGAAGATGAAATTTTCAAAGTTCTGAATAGCATGAACATAGATTCTGTTGTTGGTCCAGAGGGTTTCATTGCTCAATTTTTTTCAAAAATGTTGGTTTATCATTAAAAATGATTTGATTGATGTTGTGATTTCTTTAATGGTAATCCTTTTTCTAGATATTTTTCTAGTACTTCTATTGTTCTCATACCAAAGAAAGATAATCCAGACTATTGGAGTGATTTTAGACCTATTAGTCTTTACACATTCTTCAATAAGCTAATTTCCAAAATTTTTACCAACAGACTTAGTCCTTTACTTAATAGAATTATCTCTCTCAACCAAACTAGTTTTGTTAGAGGTAGATCCATTTTTGATAATATTTTACTTGCCCAAGAATTAATTCTTGATCTTGATGCCAAAACTAGAGGTGGAAAAATTCTTTTCAAATTAGATTTTACCAAAGCCTTTGAAAACATCTCTTGGTATTTCCTTTTCCATATTATGAATTTATTTAGATTTTCTAGTAAATTTATTTTTCTTATTAAATATTATATTAATAATGCCTAGTTTTTTATTTTGCTTAATGGGGAAGCCTTGGGTTTCTTTCCCTCTTCTCATGCCATATGACAAGGGGATCCTTTATCTCCTACTTTATTTATTATTATTGTTGAGTACTTCTCTAGAGCATCAATGATTTATTCTTAAACAATCCTAGTATGTACTAAAACTCTTGGTGGTCTTCCTATTTCCATTTAAGTTTTGCAGATGATTTCATTATTTTTTGCAATGCTTCTATTCATCACATCAAGATCTCAAGTCTTTTTTAAATAAATTTGTAGAGAAAGTGTTTCTATCAATGATAACAAAAGTTGTTTTTATCACTTCCTCTAGTATCTCCAGTAATAAAATCAATCAAATCTTGCATATCACTAATTTTAAACAACAACACTTACCTCTTAAGTACTTGGGTGCTCCACTCTTGAAAGGCCCGAAACATTCCCATCTCTTTGACGAGTTTGGGAATTCCATTTACTTTCTTTTGGTGGTAGGCTCACTATCCTTAAAAGCACTCTCAACTCAATGCCACTTTATTTGAAATAAACTATTATCTCCACTAATGCTACACTTATCAGAATTGATCATTTGCTTAACAAATTCTTTTGGGGCTCCAATAATTCAACCTAAAGAATGCATTAGACATCTTGGCATAAGTGTTGTGGTCCTTTGGGAGAAGGTACTCTTGGTTGCAAGACTATTCATGAAGCTATCACTACCTTCTCTCATAAGCTGTGGTGGAATTTGAGAAAGAATGTTAACCTTAGGGCTAAGTTTATGATGGAAAAATATTGCCAAGGTAAACACCACCTTATCGTGCTTATAAAGTTGGTGACTCTCCGTTTGGAAAAGGCTTTGCTCCATTAAATGGGTTGTCAAATCATTAATATCTTGGGGTATTCAGTTCTTCCTTCTTTGGCAAGACAATTGATTGGCAATGGCTCTATTGACACTTTTATCTACCCACTCTACTACTGCTATCAAAGTTAATTCTTTTGGCTTAATAACAATTGGAATGAAAACAAACTTGAGAATTATATCCCTATTTATCTTTTTGACAACTTTAGAAACATCCCCATTTCTTCTAACAAACCTAATGAACTTCTTTTTAAGCTTTCTTATAATGGTGACTTTGTTCTTAAAGAGGTTTGGAATTTTATTAGAGATAAATAGAACCCCTCTAATGTTTTTATTAAACTTTGGAACAATATCATTCCCATTTCCTATAAAATTTTAGCTTGGAGGATTTTGAATAACTTTATTCTTGTGGACTCTTTGCTCTAGACTAAAGGGTTTTACTTACCTTCAAAGTGTTATTGTTGCTTTCATATTGAAAATGTAAATCATGTTTTTATTAATGGTGCTATTTCTTCTAAATTATGGTTTTGGTATGATGATTTATTTAATACCAACTATTTTCAAGGTTCTCTTTCTTTATATCAACTTCTTGAAGTCTATTTCAAAAATACAGTGAAAGGTCATATCAAAGTTTTAATTTATTTATCTGTTCATCTAGATGGATAGAAATGATGCTAAATATCATGGTATTCCTATGAACCATAAAAGGATCCTGCTAGAACTAAAGAAAAAATTCATGCACTTTTTAATGCCAAACTTATTAGTAATATTCATTTTAGAGGTTATAAATTTTTGGCTAACACATTGGATATCATTCTGCCTAAATTTGACTTGTATAAAAGTGCTAGGATTATCCATTGGATCAAACCTAAAGACAATTTGATTAAAGTGAATATTGATGGTTTAGTTGCTCCCAATAAATATGGCTATGGTGGTATCCTTAGGGATTCTAATGGTACTATCATTTATGTTTTTTCTTATCCTCTTAAAGCCTGTTCTATTATTTTTGCTGAGCTTATGGCTATTAATAAAGCTATTGAAATTTGTTTGAATAGAGGTTTCCTCAACATCTAGATTGTAGTTGATGCTCTCTTGCTTCTTGACATGCTTAATTCCAATAGAAATAGGAATGATAAATTATTTTATCTTCTTAATCATACTAAAAATCTTCTTTCTCAAGTTTATTTTAAAATTTCCCACATCATTCATGAAGGTAATGCTTGTGCGAATTACTTGGCTAACTTTGATGCCAACTTAACTAAGTTCACTTTATTTGACAACCAAACTTTCCCGAAACTATTAAGAGGTTTGGTTAATCTATATAATAATGGATTGCCTTATCTCAGATTATAAATTCTTGGCTTGGATTTTGTTGTTGCTTTTTGATGATCTTTTTCTTTTGGTTGCCCCTTGTTAAACCCTATTTAGGTTGTGGTTATCTTATTTTCTTTTCTATCTTTGGTGTGGTTATGTTTTTGATCTCTTACTTTTGGATAGGCTGGTTTTGCTACTGGTGGTTATTATAAGTGTACTGGTTGTTTTGGTTTTTTTCATTGGTGGGTTCTATCTGTGGGTGTTTATCACAATTTTCCTTATTATTTTATAGCCTCCTTTTTGGTTGGCTATGGTCGATGGTTTTATTTCTTGTATGGGTTTTGCCTTTTATGGGTTGCTTACTAACTTACATAAGTTGGATCTGTTGTTGTGGTGGTTGATAGGGTGGCTTTGTTGGCTGGCAAGTTTGGCTGGTTGGGCTAGTTGGATGGATGGCTATTTTGGGTATTTTTTCATTTTCTGCTGGTGACTGATCTGGGGGCTATTGGTGGTATATCTCTGGCTTGCTTTTGGCATGGTGGAGATTGTTGGTTGCGTTATTTTCTATTTTGTTGACTAGGGCTTGGTGGTTGGTTTGCTAATTTTGTTTTATTTTGGTTATGGTTTTGACCTCCTAGATTGGCCTTCTCTGGTATAACAGATTTGGTTTGGGTATTGTTCTAGATTGGCAAGGGTGTTTTGTGGTCATATTGGTCGGTTTTGGTTGGGTGCCTTATTGTTGTTGTTCCATTCTGGTTTTGTATCTTAATGGGCTTTGTACATTTTGTCGCTTTTGTTTCTCTTCAATGATATTTTCTTTTACCTTGGTTTTTGGGTTTTGTCTACTTCTACCCTTTCTGGCTATCTTGGGTGATTTTGGTTTGATTGCTATTGGTCTTACACTACTTTCTTCTACTCTGTGGTGGTTGACTAGGAGGATATGTTTTGGTTTATTGGTTGTGTTATCTTGTAGGTTGAGGGGTGGCTATTTTGGCTACTTTTTCTTGCTCCTTTGGTGATTGTTCTAGGAACCTGCTGGTGTTTCTTTCTATGATCTGTATTTTTAGTTTTCTCCTACTTTTTTTTCTGACTTTGTGTTGATTTTTGGCGCCTTGTTGTTTTTGCATAGTTGTGTTTTTTTTTACTTTTATTTGTCTCTAGTTTACTCCATATGTTTTCTCCTTTTGATTTTGTTATTCCTTTTTAGTGGTGGCTTTGGTGGTGCTCCTATTGTATTGCTGCTATTCCTCTGATGGTTGGTTGATTATCTTTCTTATTAGGCTTGGTTGGTCAGGTGGCTTGGTGGTAGGCTATTATGTTTGCTGTTTGGAGGATTTTGCAGCCTTCCTAGATGACAGACTTTGGATGATGGGCTACATGAGGTATGTTGGCTATGATGGCCTTGATGTTTCCCACTCTTTGTTTTTTTGGTTGGTAATGTTATATGTGATTATAACCCTACTCCTGAAGTTTGGATGCTTACATATAGTGTTGCTTCTTGAGATGATTGTAACTGAGCCTGAGACTTTTCTTTACTTTACTCCTTTTATTTGCTGTTACTTTTTATGTTTGCTTAATTGTACTCATCATTTCAAAAGTATGTTGATTTCTTTATAGGTCGAGAGTCTTCATGGATCTTGCTAGTATTAAAGGGACAAAATGAAGTTTACTGATGCTCATATGGATTTTCTACTATTGATTTTTGGGTTTTTCTTTTGCTTTATTTCCTTCATTATTGAAAGAAATCCAATTATCACACTTTACATTATATGAAGGTAATGTCAAACTACAAATTATGGACCATTTAACCATCTATAGCATCGACCATGTAATGAGATATTATAATAGATCCTAGATTAAGTTCACCCTAAACCATAAAAGTAAAACTTTTGGGATGCAAAGATTAAAGATAAATGCTCAATGGGTGGATAATTATCCTCATCTATTAGATGAACTTAGTAGAGTGCATTTTTCTTCCTTCAACATTGGCTTGCTCCAACAAAGCACCAAAGTTATCTAACAAAATAAAGTATAAACTATAAAATCTAAATAAAATCATCTAATGCTTGATGTCTTAAGGCATGCTCACCCTTATCATCCAACTAAACTTGGCATCCTTTTGACAAGTGCTAAAATACATCTTCCTAGGTTGGATATAAAACATCTTCTAAACCCCAACCACCCTAATGATAGTAAAACTAAATTTCTATTATCACCTTTATCTTCTCATAATCAATTTTGATTCCCTTGTGTTGTATAACAAACTCAAGGAATTTACCTAAACTACTCAATACACACTATTCATTTTGAGGTTAAATTATCTTAAATGTTCAAAAAACTACTCTCAAGTTAAAGAGATGGTCCCTTACTTTTGACCACAAATCATTGACATAACACTAACTAGATGATGAATGACTTCATCAAAGATTAGTTATAAATGTAAACCAATATTTTAAACTAAAGGCATGACCTTATAGCAATAAATTCTGATACTCTAAAAGCATTATTTATCTTCTCCATCTTTATTCCTATATATGAGCCATCCATGAAAGAAAACTGCATGAGATGAGACAATGTCCACCATCCCTATTAGTATAATTCATCTTTTGGGCATGCCTTATTTAAATCCCAAAATTAAGCATATAAATTTGGTCATTCTTTTCTTAACCGGGATAAACCTAACTATATTTTTCTTTTACCTATACTTTTTTGACTTCATAAATGAAACCTATTGCTAGTTTAAACCTATAAAGCCAATCCAAGAATCTCCTCATTAATAAATGTAAAGTAGTCTTTAAACCCTAAATACCTAACTAAGTCATTGGTTTTAATTTCATTCAACAAAAAAACAGATGTACAATATCTTCTTTAGTTCCTATGTTAATTTTCTTGAGTTTGTCGATGGTAAACCATCTCTTCTTTAACTCTGCATCTTTTACTTAAAATCCCTATCATCTAAGTAAACCAAGTTAATGTGATTTGAAAAAAAATTTAAATTCCAAATGATTGGTGATGACCTAATCATCATCAAAACCCATTATAATGAATCCTAGTCGGTCTTGATAGATTTTACATTTGTTCTTCTATATTCTTTCAAAGTAGTATGACTTGTGCTACAAATATAATTAACTCCCTAAATTATGAACACAAAAGTACCAATCAAAAAATAATTCTATTAAATATTTAAATCATCCTCACATACCTACTAATGATGCTCCTAAAGAACCTGAGTCTTCACACAAAATGACTTAAACTTCCCTAACTAAACCCATAGCTAAAAAAATGGTGTTAACTAAGGTTTTCAACTAATGCCTAAACCTACATATAGACTTGGATACACTTATGCTTTACTTTAAATTCAGCCTTCACTATTTAGCTCAAGTGTCACCTCAATAATCTACTAAAAAAGTCGCTCACCATAAACTCATCCATGAACTAGATTCTAAGTCTATAAATAAATACTTTGGTAAATGGGACATATCTTCTATATGGCCAATAAAAGGTTTTCCACCCTAAACTACCTCTAAACTTGCCTCTTCCTCCCTTTAGTGGATCGTCATCCTACCCATATGTTTGAATGGAGTAAAACTATATAAATCTAATGTCCCCACTTCTTCCTAAGTATCTGCTCCTATCTTCTTTTCATTTTCTCTTTTCTTTTCTTCTCTCTTTCCTTTCTTTTCTATTTTTATTTTAAACTTTTGCTAAGTTTAGAATAGACTTGTTGATTTTGAAAGGTAGTAAGTCGCATCCTCATCTAACCCTAAAACTAAATGACTTAAGATCACCTTTAAAATAACAATCCCACCTCTCATAAACTTTATAAATATGTAAAATAACCATGTTGCTCATGCATCCATGGTCTCTGTGTTAAAGATGTATCTGAGTCTATAATGTGAAACTTGGCTTCAGTCTTCCAATCAAATCTAAGCCAAACAAAACCAAACAAATCCAATGAGCCAAATTGGTCAACTTAACCCATTTGACCCAAACGAATTCAAATGAGCCAAAATCAAACCTAAACCAAACAAAACCAAACCAATTGAACCAAAACATCCCAAATGATCATATAAACTAATAATTAATTGACCTAATAATTGACCTAAATGAGTCAAATAAAACTATCCAAATCAAATTGACTTAAAATTTGAGCTAACCCACTGGACTAAATCTACCCAAATCAAATCAATGCCAAATAATCATTCTACCCTTGGGTCAAGGGCATCACCTGAGATAAACCATTCATGTATGTGGTCATTTACATTCTTTGGCCACTTGGTACTCTCCTAATATCTAGTATTGGACACTAATCCACCTACTGTGTGGTTGTGGCTATTACCATTGGAGGTGAAATCACCTCACCCTCCCCATTAGAGCATTTGAAACCAATAAGACACCCATGATTCCTCTTACCAACCTTCAACCAAAGCTAACTCACCTCCTAAAATGGCTTAGATGGTAAAAAATAAAGCCAAAATATCCTACTGATAAGATGAATAACACATCCTCGTTTCCACTCAAACACACATAAAAATAATTACTCAGAGCCCTAACTACCCAATATGACCCTAGAGCCATTTCTTCTAGCTCCTCTCAAAAAAATGCCATATCCATCAAATAGGACACTATTTTTGACCTAACTTTCCCATTTCTCCATCAAACTCAAATTAACTAAACCTTCTAAACCTCAAAGAATAAATCATCTCCCAAGCTTTCATAGCTAAACCTCGATAAAGAGCTCCAAATCATCGATTAAATAACATCAAAATTGATCCAATTGTTGCTCAAAATGCTTCATCTCCACTAGATGAGGCTTCTAATCTAAATCTTGAGCTCCTAGGTATGCTTCCAAAAAACCGATCCTTAGGCAAAATGGGTTGGAGCTTTTGAAGAAAACTTGCATCTCTAATCTTGATGTTGATCCCTATCAATGTCATAAAGGTGTGGGATCCTAGTTGATAAGAAGCTATCAAGTGAGCAATGAACTCATTCTCTCTCAAAATGAGGTTAAACTATTCCACGGATCAAAATGGACAATCATGATTACATTTGCTAGATATGATTTAATCCTAAGCTATATTATCAGATGTGATCTTAAAAAAAAATTCCACCCCACATAATAATAAGTTTTAAGTACCAATCCTAATAATAAGCATGCTAGTACCTAACCAATAATTTGGCTTAATCATTTTTAATGGCTAAAACTTCTAAAAATCATCAAAAATCATAGAGAATTAAACAAATTCAAATAAATACTCAATTTAAAAGTATTTCAGAGGAGAATTATTTGAAAATGATCTTAATTAAATTTAAATAGTAATTAAGGTTTAATTAAAGTTTAATTATAAAATTTATTAGCTTAATTACTCCTTAATTACTTAAGCAATTAATCCCAAAATTTATGGGTTAATTTAATGGGATGACCTCTGGCTCCCATACTTTTCTTGGGTTTATTGCTCACTTAAATAAGAAAATTGACTAATTAAACCTTAACTACTATTTTAAGTTAATTAATGATTAATTAATCCCATTAATAGTAATAATTTAGGTAATTAAGTTTATTAATTATTGTTCAATAGTAAGTCAACTAAGGAATAGGGTAGGACCCCTTTCCTAAAGTTTATTTCACCTTTTTTTAAAATGAAATTAATTAAATCATTGGGTAGATCTTTAGGTGTTTAATAACCTAAAGAAGTTTAATGAAATTATGGTTAGTTCACATATGTGGGAAAACCATAAGAGCAATTAATTAAGTTCTTTAATCTAATTAACTATTAATCATTATCCAATTGCATTAGGCCACTTTTATTTCATAGGATCATTGCAAGTTTATTTTCCATGCATATCATGTTGGCTCATAATTATTTAGTTAATTACTTTAAGGTAACATAGGTAAGGGTAATTAATTCATCTAATTAAAGGCTAAACTTAATTAACCCATAAAATCAATTTAATTACATTTTCTTAAATTAAATCAAATCACTAATGTGGGAAGGGGTTTAAAATAGCAAGTGATGATTTCTCTTCCTTTTAAATCAAATCAAATCCAAAACTTAATTAATAAACTTTGGTTTTAAATAATCTTATTTGATTTGATTGTTCTAAAACTAGTTTGGTTAAATGAATCACATGCTTATATTTGATTGTCCTCTTTCCAATCATGTTAAATTTGGTATGTCATTTGAATCCATGCATCCATCATTTCAAAATCAAGTAAAATAAAATGGATTTCCATTATGTAAGCTTCCATGTGTTCACTTAATTTAATATATGCATAGCTTTTATCACTATTAAATCCAAAGGTACTTTTCAAAAGCTTATAAATGAATAATAATATTTGTTATGATGCTAGTTATAAATACATAAGAAATGTATGTGCTTATAAAAAGTATAAATGTTGGGTTTCTCTTCCTCTATTCATGTGTTGATTTATATAAGATGAATGGTAATGGGTATATAGTCTAGACATCAACATGAGACATTAGATACCCAATGAGGTCATATTGATTACCTCACTTCCTGTTTGTTACTTGTTTGATGAAATTGAAAAGAAGAAATATTGAATCTGAATTTGTTCTTTGTTAAAAAAAAAAACCAAAAGCCCTAAACCCTAAACTAAAACCTGAACCCTAACATACAACCCTAAACCCTAAACCCTAAACCCTAAATACTTAAAAACCTAAATATAAACTAAATAAAACCTAAAAATAAAATAAATATAAAAACTTAAACCTAAATAAAATAAAAACCTAAACCTTAAAATAAAATAGAATAAAAATAAAACTAAACAAAAATAAAATAAATAAAAACCTAAACTAAACTAAAAAATAAAATAAACTGAAATAAAATAAAACTAAACATAAAATAAAAATCAAATAAAATAAAAACTAAATAAACACTTAAACCTAAAAAAATAAACATAAAAATAAATAAAAATTAAAACCTAAACCATAAAATAAAAAAAAACCTAAACCTAAAATAAATAAAATAAAATAAACTGAACTAAACTAAATAAAACCTAAACATAAACCTAAAATAAACTGAACTTAAACCCTAAACTAAATAAAATAAAATAAACTAAAAATAAACCTAAACATAAACTTTAAAAAAACCTAAAAAAAATAAACCAAAAACCAAAACCTAAAACCTAACAAAAAAAAATAAAATAAGAATCTAAACCTAAACATAAAAATAAAATAAAACCTAAACCTAAACAAATAAAATAAAAATAAACGTAAACAAAAAATAAACATAAACCTAAGCCTTAAGCTAAAAAATAAACTAAAAGAAAAAAACCTAAACTAAAATAAATAAACCTAAAATAAATAAACTAAATCAAATAAAAAATAAAAAAACCAAAATAAAAATAAAAAATAAACTAAATAAACCAAAACCTACGAGTTTACTTAATTTTTCTAAAAACAAAAATCCTAAACCCTAAACCCTAAACCCTAAACATTAAATCATAAAATAAAATAAAATAACCTAAACCTAAAATAAACAAATTACAATAAACTAAACTAAAATAAATAAAACTTAAACCTAAACCTAAAATAAACTAAACTTAAACCCTAAACTAAATAAAATAAAATAAATAAAAAATAAACCTAAACATAAACTTTAAAAAATAAACCTAAAAAAATAAACATTAAACCAAAACCTAAAACCTAAACCTAAAAAAAATAAAAATCTAAACCTAAACATAAAAATAAAAAATAAAACCTAAACCTGAAAAATAAAATAAAAATAAAAGTAAACAAAAAATAAATATAAAGCTAAACCTAAACCTAAAAAGTAAACTAAAAGATAAAACCTAAACTAAAATAAATAAACCTAAAATAATAAACTAAACTAAATAAAAAATAAAAAAACCTAAATAAAAATAAAAATCAAACTAAATGAACTAAATAAACCTAAACCTAATGGTTTACTTAATTTTTCTAAACAAAACCCTAAACCCAAAACCCTAAAACCTAAACCCTAAACCCTAAACCCTAACCCCTAAACCCTAAACCATAAACTCTAAAACTAACATGAAACCCTAAACCCCAAAACTACGCCCTAAACCTACAAGCCTAAACTCTAAATCCTAAAAAATCATAAACCCTAAACCCCAAACCCTTAACCCTAAACCTTAAACACTAAACCTTAAATGATAACCCTAACCGTAAACCCTAAACCCTTAGCCCTAAAACCCTAAGCCCTCAACCCTAAACCCTAAATCCTAAACCCTAAAAACCCTAAACCTTAAACTCTAATCCCAAAATTAACCTAAAACTTGCATCTAAACCCTAAACCCTAAACTTAAATCCTAAAACTATAAACCTAAAGTTTAAACACTAAACTTAAACCCTAAACCCTAAACCCTAATCCTAAACCCTAAACCCTAAATCCTAAAACCCTAAAGCCTAAAGCCCTAAACCTTAAACCTTAAACCCTAAACTCGAAACCCTAAAAACCTAAAAACCTAGATCAAAACTAAATAAAACCTAAAAATAAAATAAATAAAAAACCTTAACCTAAATAAAATAAAATAAACTAAAACCAAAACCAAAACCTAAACCTAAGCCAAAAAATAAAATAAACTAAATAAATAAATAAATAACTAAACTAAACTAAAAAAAAAACAAACCTATGAATAAAAAAACCTTAATAAAATAAAAACTAAATGTAAAATAAAAATAAAATAAACAAAAAAATAAAATAAAATAAAAATTTTAAAAAAAATTAAATAAAAAATAAAAAATAAAATAAACAAAATAAAATAAAACTAAACCTAAACTAAAATAAATTAAACTAAATTAATTAAAACCAACACCTAAACCTAAACTAAAAAAATAAACCTAAAAATAAACCTAAAAGGAAAACCTAAAAGCTAAACCTAAAATATAAAAATTAAAAATAAAACTTAAACCTAAAATAAAATAAAAATAAAACTCAACTAAAAAATAAACCGAACCTAAAAATAAACTAAAATAAAAAATCTAAATAAAAATAAAAAAATAAAATAAACTAAAATAAATTAACTAAATAAACCTAAACCTACCGGTTTACTTAATTTGAAAAAAAAACCATAAACCCTCAATCCTAAACCCTAAACCCTAAACATACAACCTTATACCCTAAACCCTAAACCCTAAACCCTAAACGCTAAACCCTAAAAACCCTAAACTCGAAACACTAAACCCTAAAAGAATAATGTTTAAAATCCTAAACCCTTAAACTTGAACCCTAAATTCTAACCCTAAACCCTAAACCCTAAAAGCCAAACCCTAAACCTATACCAAAAGTAACTAAATAAATTAAAAAATAAACTTAAACCTTAAAATCTGAAAAACCTAAACCAAAACCTAAACCCTAAGAATGGGCAGAATCTTGACTGCAGGAACATCACCATCAAGCAGGCACAGTCTAGATCTTGCGGTGGAGGCAAAGTCAGAGGCGGTAGTTTTTGCAATGGTGGTGGGAGAATGTTGTTGGATATGGAGGTGGTTGAAAATGGAGGTTATGGAGGGAGGAGTGATGAGTTACAACCATGGTGGGGAGAGAGATCGGGATATGATGGTGGATCCCACTACTAGAGGCCAAGGTGGTTCCATTGGGAATTGGAGAAATTGAAGAATGATTGATCTGATCTACTGCTTATGGAACTGTTTCTTTATAATATAGACAATTCCAATTATCTAGTGTTTTTGATTTGCTCTATGTGTGCTCATTTTTTACCTATGTCATCACTTGTGTCTTAGAAAACTTCATGCATTAAGTGGTTCATGAAATCGAAAAGAAATGTTAAATCTGAATTTGTTCTCTACTAAAATAACCAAAAAACCCTCAAACCTTAAACTAAAACCTGTACCCTAGACCTAAAACCTAAACCTTAAACACTAAACCCTAAACCCTAAAACCCTAAACCATAAAACCTAAACCCTAAACCCTAAACCCTAAACCCCAAACTCTAAAAAGCTAAAAACCTAAACCTAAACTAAATAAAACCTAAAAATAAAATAATTTAAAACTAAATAAAAACATAAACCTAAAAAATAAACCTAAAAATAAATCCTAAAAATAAATAAAAAATAAAACCTAATTTAAACAAAATAAAATAAACATAAACCTAAACTAAAATAAACTAAACTAAAATAAATAAAATTGAAACCTAAACCTAAAATAAACTAAACCTAAACCCTAAATTAAATTAAATTAAATAAAATAAAAATAAACCTAAACCTAAACTAAAAAAACCTAAAAATAAACCTAAAATAAAAACCTAAACCTAAACCTAAAAATAAAAAATAAAACATAAACCTAAAAAAATAAAAATAAAATAAACAAAAATAAATAAACCTAAACTTAAACCTAAAAAAATCTAAAATAAAACCTAAACTAAAAAATAAACTTAAAATATAAACTAAACTAAATAAAATAAAAAAATAAACCTAAATAAAAATAAACTAAATAAATAAATAATAAATTAAATAAAGAAAAATAAATAATCCTAAATATAAACTAAAACTAAACCCTAAATAAACCTACAACCTAAACCCAAACTAAACACTATTCCCTAAACCCTAATCCTAACCCTAAACCTAAACCAAACCTAAACCAAAACTATCCCTAAACCTAAACTACCCTAATCAAAATCCCTAAACCTAAACCAACCTAAACCCTAACTAAACTTAAACTTAAACTCTAAACCCTAATCCTAAACCAAACTTGCTAACCTAAACCTAAATTTAAACCTAAAATAAACTTAAAGCTCAAGCATTAAACCCACTAAAACCTAACCCTAAACTTAAACCCTAAAACCCCAAATAACCCAAAAACAACCCTAAACCTTAAACCTTAAAAAAACTCTAAACCCTAAACTAAACTAAAATCCTAAACCCTAAACCTAAAACCTAAAACCCAAACTAAACCCCTAAAACCTAAAACCCAAATAAAACTTAAAAACCTAAACCCTAAACCCCAAACCCTAAATTATCTTGGAGATAATGATCATTTACTGAAGATAGAGAGAGGAACATTCCCCAACAGAGTCACTAGAAAAATTTGTGGTTATTTTTCATAAATAAGGGACACCACATAGATCTTAGGTGGGTAATTATTGAGGTGATCAGGTATGACATTGAGGAATGATGTACTATCTCAAGAGACAGAAGTCACCATCCTACAATGGACCTAATCACTTAATAAGGACTCCAAAGGCCAATGGGTCTTCAAATGTACCATAGATCTTTCCCCTACTTTACATGGAAAAGTAAAGTAGGGTTTATTCTAATCCAGGTTCATTAAGTTCCTCAACAATCATACACAACTAAGGAATGAGGTTTCCTTAGAATACTCTCAAGGTAAATGATCATTATCTCCAATGATTTCAAAGATAACTATAAATCAATTGGTTATTTTTAGAAAATCAAGTGGGATTGATCAAAAAGGAGAGAGTTATTATCAAAACCAAAGGTAGAAGAGTAGGGGATGCTCATGATACTACGAAACCTAGTGAGCATCCTAAACTATCATATGGTTGGGCTTTATATGTTTGAAATTAAAGAGTATTATATGTTTGAGTTGAATTTTTGTTAAAAATTTGAGACTTATAATTCCACAATACAAGATTATAAAAATGCCTAAGAGGCAAGGATTTATGCTTGTAGCTCCAAAGGGAAATAGTAACCACATATCCTAAATCTAGGGAGCTTCAACATAAGCCAAAAGGATGACCTAAATCTAAGCGATAAAATGGGCATATGGTTTACCTCCACAAGAGAGGATAAACCACCCAACTGTTGGACTTACAACTGCTTGGGGTGGCTTCCAACTAACTCCTCCTACGATTTTAAATACATGTAAGAAAGTCATATGCTTTGGAATATGGTTAGGCTGTTATTTATTTAGAAGTGAAACTAAGTCCTTAAACTCACTCCCTGAGAGACTAGATCATGAAGGTCATGGATAATGACCTAAATCTAATGCAAACTTTGTCAAGTTTTATTTTGATTTTTTGACATTTTTATTTGACACAAGCTATGGTATTTTATATGGATAATGCATGAGATAATCAGCTATGGGCAAAAATCATAAAGAAGGAGGTGTGTTTCCACCATGGCTTTCAAAGGTCAAGCCATTTTCTCTAAAGAAGCTCCATGGCAAGTGAGACAATATGATTTATGCATGATATGAGACATACAACATCCAGCTAAATGGGTTGCTAAATCTTTTACTATCTTGGTTTATGTCCTATGCCTTATGTGAGGTTATGAATTGTTTAGTTTAATTTTGATATGATTAATTGGATAGAAAATTTATTTTTTTTCTAAGAGCCTAATCATATCCAGGCCATTCAACACTCATCAAACAATTAAAAAACTAAGAAAATTATGCCATCCTAATTGCACAATCATGAAAATTACATCAATCAATTTATAAAATTAGTTCAAAAGAATAAGAGATGTGGTGGTTCCATCGACAACCCAAAGAAATGGAAATGAAGCTCTACCCTTATACATGCTATAATGAAAGAATACAAAATGAAGTTATGACAAGTGTTATGGGGTCTTCATTCTTCATCCTCCATTCTTCATTCTTTGTCTTCATTCCTTCATCTTGGTTTGCTCCATTTCTCTATTTCTTTGGTTTGACTTGGGATGTTTCCAAGGCCTCACATGGTATATAAGACATGATCTTATAACCAATGTTCACCTTAGTCCCCATAACACTATACAAATCCTAATGCAAAATTACATTAAAAGGAAGGAAAGTAAATCTAGCTACACTTGCAAAACAAATGTTATCTAAACACACCATACAACCCAAGTAGTTATAGGAATAATTTAGTGCCCCACACATGGCCAAGCCTCCTAATTTGGGTTATGCTTAGGGGTATAAGAAACTTGCATAGCAAGAAAGAATTTATATTCTTATTATAGCACCCCTTAACCACAACCCCCTATAGAAAGCATGATTAAGCTAATATCAGCCTATCATCCAGACTATGCACATACACCCTAACATCCAGTCTAAAATAATACATCACAAAACTAAACATTCATCAAATCATGCACCGCCCTAACCTAAAGCTAGAAATGGAGACTTAGTCTAATGTGCATGTGTCAGAGCTTGTGTGGTATGTCCTAGCTAGGCTTTAGAGTTATGATTTGCTAAGTGTGAGAGGTTTAATTTATAAAAGGTTGATTTCTCTTTAAGTAGTTTAGTTGATTCGAGGAATTTTACTTAATGTCTTTTCTTATTTCATGTAACCTACACTTAGCAACTAAGTGTTATAAAGAGAAGAAAGAGAGGGAGAGTATCTCTTTTATCCCTACCTTAAGTAATTTCTAAGGTAAATTGATTAATGAATTTCATTTAGTGTTAGTTAACCCTAAGTTTAGATTTGCTCTAAATAGCCCTATTCAATAATAAAGGCTTCATAGAATTAGTTAGGGTGGATTACTATCATATAACACACTCATTCATTTCTTTCCACCATGTAGACCATGCATATGAATAATCCTAAGAATACCTATACATGTAATGCAAATCTTAGGACACTTTGATGATGAATGCAAAGAGATGTGATTTAAAAATTTGGATATTCCATTTATTAATTGGATCATTAATGCATGCCTTTGTTATGTAGAAAACAAGGATGTTTCATCCATTAGCTAAATTCACATCTGTAGGTATAAAAGTTATAAGTGAGTATGGCACCATTATTCTCTAAACTAGGGGCATAAGGTACAAGACCTACTTAGGGCTACTTAAAGCCTTGTAGCCCCTAGATTTCTAGACTGATATACCACTTTTCTTAGATACATATAAATGTACAAAAAGAACCAAATGTATAACGAATCATGCAAGAGATTATGTTTGATTTGGTTGTATGATTTACATGTATAATATGAAGGTCCTTCCTAAGTCTTAATATAGAGATGCATAGGAATAGATCTAGGCAAATACTGTGTTAAGAGAAGGAAAGAGAACTTTATAATACACATCTTATTCTATCATCACATGCAAGCTTATAAATATTTATAACTAGCATCACTTCATTTATAATCTTTGATTTATAAGTTTTTTAAAAAATAATATTTGGTTTAATAGTGATAATAGCAACTTATATTTTTAATTTTAGCCAACACATGTAATTTGACAAAAAAAAAGAAAAAATTTTACTTAATTAATTTTTTTAAAAGAAATGAATGCATGATTTCATATGGTAAATGATATTTAGCATGATTGGAAAGAAATAAAGGAATGAAAGCACATGACTTCATTCATCCTAATTAATTCCTTGGGATAATCACATAAAATTAGATCATTTAAAATTAATCAAAATTCTTTAAGGAGATTTTTATCTTTGAATTTGATTTAACTTAGGAAATATAAGAAGGGTTTGCTAGTCAAAACCCATTCCCCCATGTGTGAATTAGTTTGGTTTAATTTAGAATAATTAGGTTGATTTTATGTTTTGATTAGGTTAAAGTATGAATTAAATATTTTAATTACCCTTTTAACATAATTTATCCAAGTAATTATGGGCCAACATATGATATGCAACCACATGGAAATTAAATCAGTAATGCACCTAGGAAATGAAGGTGCCTAATGCAATTGGCTCACAATTATTAGTTAATTAAGCTAAAGGATTTGATTAAGTACTTTTATAACCCTCCTACACATGTAGTTTGATTATAATTTCCTTTGGAATTCTCTTAGGTTATTGAACACCTAACAATTTTCCCAAGAATTAATTGATTGAGTTCTAGAATGATTTGGTTTTGAGTTTGATTAATTAAACTTTTTAATGAAGTGATTAAGCCATTAATTAGTTGCAAATTGATTAAGTGTTATTCAAATGAATTAAACTTATGGGAAAAGATTGGAAAAGAGGTCCTAATCTCATTCCTTATGTTCATTCACTATTTCATAATGATCAGCCAACTTAATTAATGGATTCATTACTATTTAACATGCTAATTAATCATTTAATTAATTAAGAGAGGGATTAAGAATGAAATAAGCAATTCTCCTAATTAATCAAGCAACAAATTCAAAGAAAATTATGGGTGGTAGAGGTCATCCCACTAATCAATCTCAAGAATTAATTTACTAGAGTAATTAGAAATACTTAATTAATAATAACACCTAAATTGAGTCAAAATCACTATTCAAAATTAATTGATTTTAATTTTCTATTATTCTTCTTTGAATTACCTTTAAAATGAGTATTTATTTGTATTTTTGGATTTTTCTACAATTAGTTGTGAATTTTGGAAGTTTCATCATTAAAATTAGATTAATTAAGCCTAATTAAACTTAATCTCATTAAATATGGGCCAC
Source organism: Cymbidium sinense (assembly GCA_021442155.1). NCBI lineage: Eukaryota > Viridiplantae > Streptophyta > Magnoliopsida > Asparagales > Orchidaceae > Cymbidium > Cymbidium sinense. The sequence goes on along the minus strand of CM038214.1, from coordinate 314,973,999 downwards.
ACGTGACACGCTTTCCATGCGATGGTTATTTAAGTTATCACATTCATCACTTGAGTCACCGAGTTTTTTCTCGTGGGTCATCATCTAAGATTGGATGGTCGAGATTAATCCCATGGTTTAAGAGGAAATCAGAGAGATCTAAAGTGTGATTTGATGAGGACCATCCATCCGATCAAGCGGAATGGATGGTCTGTGATCTGTCTCCTCCTGAGCGGTGGGAAACAGATGGCATCCATCGATCATCGCTTGATCCGAGCTCACCCAAGCTCTAATGGAGCTCAAATTCATCCCACACCTTCGAGGAAGCACAAGAAATAGATCTAATGGTGGAGATCACATGACATAACAATTTCCTTCACAAAGGACTAAGCAAATTTTTTTTTTATGGTTTGTTTCAATGGCATACCTCACCAGAGCTTGTGACCGAGGGTTCCAATAATTGAGGAAGCTTTATTTAGATGAAAAGAATTTCTGTTGAGCCGCACGAGCTTTGATTTGATGTAGTTAGCTTAGAAGATCAATCCATGAAACATAGGTGATCGACTTCTATCAAACTCCTAGTTTCGATCATCAGGAAGCTCGGGATTCAATTCATTTCAACTCACCTTGGTCCAAGGATGGTGTGTGCAAGGTTAATTGTACTTTGGTTGTGGATTGAGTGAGTTGAGCTCAGGATTGATCTCCCCTATTTCAGTTTTGAGTAAAACTGAGAAACAAAAAGTAAGGAAGCTCAGGAATGGATTGGAAAAGCTTGAGGAGGCTTCGATTAGACTTCTTGAACTATGTGGAATGAATCTCTCTCTTTGAGTGAGAATGAGGGGAGTATATCTCCCACTCTTTGGATTGGATGGTGTATGGTTGATTTTCCATTTTAGCTCAATGGCTTGGATTGGCAGATTAGTTTTAGCTAGAAAACATCCCACATTGGTCATTTTAGGTGGAGGAGTGAGAGAGAGTGGTTGCCCATGTGATTGGTGAGTGGATTTGGTGAGCCAAGTGTTCAAGGGTAATTGGGGAGGTTGATTTGACCTCCCCTTGGGTCATGGCTAACCCAAAATTATTGGGTCATGTTCACCACCCTCCTTGGGGCTCATGTGGACCAATAGATGGGTGTCAAGTGGCATTGGGAAAGGAATGGCCAAATTCTAAGTGAATTTGGTCATTTCTTACCCATGGGCAAAGTGGTCATTTGGCTATCTTTATTTGGGAAAATTTGAAATGATTTAAAATGGGTTGGGCCAAATTTCAAGTGATTTAGAGTTCATTTGATTTGATTTGGCTCAATTTGACCCATTTGGGTCAAATTAAATTAGGTTGACCAATTGGTCAAATTGGGTCTAACCATGGGTTAGGTTAAGTTCAAATGATCATTTTGAGCCTATGGGTCTCATTGGTTTGGTTTAATGTGGTTTAGATTTGGTTTTGGTTCATTTAGGTTCATTTGGGTCAAATGGGTCAAGTTGACTAATTGACCCATTTGACCCAAAAGTTAGCCATGGGTTGGTTTAGGCTTAGTTGATCATTTCAAATGTATTGTAAGCTTTGGTTTCAATCAATTCTGATTTGGTTTGATTTCAAGTTGATTTGACCTTTTAAGTTGTTCATCATCAAAGCTAGGTTGGCTTTAATTGGTCAATTGAAGCTTTGGTCAAGTTCAACAATCAATTTAGAATGAATTTGACCCATTGATTGCAATCGATTTGGCTTAGATCAAGATTTGAACTATTTTAGCTTTTTTTAAGTCAATTTGGGTCAACAACTTGGGGAGGGCCAATTGGGTTTGGTCTAGCTCAAGTGAGAGCTTGGCCATGTTTAATAATTGATTATGGATTTGTTTAGATAAATAGTCAATTTGGTTCACGTAAATTTTGGCTTGTTTAGGTCTCATCTAAGTGTTGACTTGGTCAAAAGATAGGTTTGATTAGTTTGACCCAATTTGAGTGATTGATCATTCTAGGATGATTGTTGATCACAATGTGAGCTTGCTTGGTTCAACCAATTCAGAGAAACTTGGTTCAAAAAAAGGGTCTTTCGATACTTTGGGTCAAGTGGACCTAAAAGGTTGAATGCTTGATCATGATCATTTGATCAAGTTTGAACTCACATATGAACTTATGGTGGAAATATAAATCCAATTGCAAGTGGTTTGGAGCCAAATTAGTTTTGATTCATTTGATAATTTCAAGTCAAAAGGATGAATATGGGTTTGACTTGGGTTAGTTTGATTTTGGCTTGGTGATTGTAGTTTATGTTTATATTTGGGCATGTGATTGAAGGAGAGATTGTTTGAAGAGAAAATCGAATGGTTTGGATTGATGTGAGGATGATTTGGGTAAATCCAAGAAATTGGCTTAAAGGATATAAATTGGGTTTGGATTTGAGTTTTGAATTTATATCAATATTATGTTGGCCATTTGAATGTATATTTCATTTATATTTGTGAAGATAAATGAGAGTATAAATGATCCATGAGAGAATCATGTGAATTAGGGTGATTTGATTGTGAATTTGGCTAAGGTAGGTAAAAAAGTTTGAAAAGGGGGTTTTCATTTGGTTTGATTTATGTTCATTTGATTTGGATGATTTGAATGCCAATTGCATTTATAGTTGTGAATACATGTGATTGAATAAGTGATTTATAATGAAAACACTTGGCTTGAAAGGGTTTGGCAAAGTTTATTGATGTGATTCATAAGGCTTAGGAAGGTTTTGGATTTGGAATTGATCATGGGTTTCAGTCATCTAGAATTTGAGTTGGATTTGGAATTGATTTTGGATTTGAATCATTTAATTGAGTTGGGATTGATTTGAGATTTGAGAAAATCAACTGAGTTGGGATTGATTTGCGATTTGATTTGAGATTTGATTTGGATTGGTTTGAAGGAGTATACATGGGCTAGATTTGAGCTATAGGGTAAGTTGTTGAATTAAATCCCTAATACACAACTTAATTCTATGATAAACCCTTCTATTTCTCTAGGGTTAGGTTAAGTGTTAATCTAGTCACTAGAAGTGTCTCAAGACTAAGGAACTCTTAGTGTCTAGAGGAGTCCTATTTCTAAGATGGAGAAGTTGAGAGCTCACTCCAAAAGTGAGGTCAACATTGACCAAGTAAACCCATTAACCCATTTGAACCTAAACTAGCCAAATTGTAACCTAAGCCAAATCCCTTGAAACCAACGATTCATACCAAATGAAAATCAATATTTGAATATGACTTGACCTTCAATTGACTCAAACCAAACCCAATTGGCCCTCTTGACTCAAGTTGGCTTAAATTGACTTAAAAGAACAAATTGGGTCAAATTAAAATATAAACCAAGTTGATTGCAACCAATGGCTCAAGTTCATTCCAAATTGATTGTTAAACCTGACCAAAGCTATGATTTGACTCAATTGAACCCAATTGACCTACTTAGCCTAAATTTATCTAAGGCTTTAACATGGCCTAAATCAAAACCAATTCCAAATTAATTGAAATCAAAGCCTACGATAATCTTTAATTGGTCAACTAAACCCAAACTAACACCCAACCCAAGCCAATTTGGCCAAATTGGTCAAATTGGCCAACTTAATCAATTTTACCCAAATGGATTCAAATGAGCCAAAATAAACCAAACCAATTGAACCAAAACATCCCAAATGATCATATGAACTTGACCCAACCCTTGGTTTGATCCAATTTGACCAATTAGTCAACTTGACCCAACCTAACCCAATTTGACTTAAATGAGTCAAATTGTGCCAAACCTAACCAAATCAACTCCAATTTACTTGAAATTTAGGCTAACACACTTTTGGCTCATTTCAAATTTGCCCAAATAAAATCTAATGCCAAATTATCATTCTAACCTTGGGGCAAGGGCATCACATGAGACAAAGTGCTCATGTAAGTGGTCATTTCCATTCCTTGGCCCAATGGTACTCTCTAGATGGTCCACAGGCACCAACCTTGCCGAGGTGGTTGGGTCCATGACCCATGAAAGGTGAAATCACCTCACCCTCCCATTGAACATGATTTCTCTTGGCTACCTCCAAACCTTCAACCAACCATCGAGCCAACTCATCTCCTCTCGCCACCCGACTCCACGAGATGGCGGCCATTAGAAGCCAAACCTGATCCCACCATGTGATCAAGATGAAAAGGGTTATACACCCCCTCATTTCCACTCAAACACACACAAAAATCATTCTTTAGAGCCCTAGCTACCCAAGATGAGCTCTGAGAATTCCTTCCTCAGCGTTCCTCAATCAAACAATGCCATTCAGTTTGTCCCAAATAGGACAATCCCATTTTGACCTAACTTCCCCATTTCTCCATCAAACTAAAATTAACTTTGCACCTTTGGCCTCATCGAGAAGAATGAATCATCTCCAAGCTTCGAGCACCAGAGGGACTTTGATTAAAGTCGAGCTCCAAATCATAGATTCATGGACTTCCGAGTGAACTTCAAGCAATTCATCCAATTGCTGCTTAATAGGACTTCATCTCTACTAGATGAAGCTTCCTCAATTGTTCAAGTCATCAATCTTGAGCTCTAGCAAGGTATGCCTCCAAAACTAATCCTTTGGTAAGAAAAGGTTGCAGGTTTTTGAAGAAGAGTTGCATCTTGTGTGATCTTGACCGTTGGATCCCCTCTGATTGATATCTTGAAGGTGTGGGAACCTTTTGGAGTTGATCCGATCTCGGGTAAGCTCATATCAAGAAAGTAATGGCGGACAAACTCCATTCTTTCTCACTCACTTGATGTTAGATCACGCACCATCCATTTCACGCGAATAGAATGGATGGTCATGATTAGATCCACTAAATCGATCAGATTTAACCCTATTAAGTTATGAGATTAATCATAGAGTTGACGATGGGAGAAAGCATATGCGCCACCACATAAGCGTAGTGGATAAGTTTTAGTAGCCAATCGGTGCGTGGAAGCGGTAGCATGTGGCATGTGGCTTTAATTAGGCTTAATTAATCATTTTAATGGTGAAAACTTCTAAAATCATGAAAAATCATAGAAAAATATTGCAAATAATAACTCATTTTAAAGGTATTTCAGAGGAAAATTAATTAAAAATGATCTAAACTAATTTTGAATAGTAATTAAAGTTTAATTATAAAATTAATTAGCTTAATTACTCTTTAATTACTTGAGCAATTAATCTTAAATTTTGTGGGTTAATTTAATGGGATGACCTCTACCTCCTATGATTTTCTTGGGATTTATTGCTCTCTTAATTAGGAAAATTGACTAATTAAACTTTAACAACACTTTTAAGTTAATTAATGTTTAATTAATCCCATGAACAATGATAAATTGGTTAATTAAGTTTATTAATCATTGTTCAATAGTAAGTGAACTAAGGAATAGGGTTGGGACCCCTTTCCCTAAGTTCATTTCACCCTTTTCTAAAATGAAATTAATTAAGATTTAACTAATTAATTAAATCACTTAATCAAATTGAAATCATAATCACATCAAACCTTAATTAATTAAATCATGGGGTAGATCTTTTGGGTGTTTAATAACCTAAAGGAGTTTAATGAAATTATGGTTAGTACACATGTGTGGAAAACCATAAGAGTAATTAATTAAGTCCTTTAATCTAATTAACTATTAATCATGAGCCAATTGCATTTAGCCCCTTTTATTTCCCAGGTTGCAAGTTTATTTTCCATGCATATCATGTTGGCTCATAATTATTTAAAGTGACATAAGTAAGGGTAATTAATTCATCTAATTAAAGGTTAAACTTAATTAACCCATAAAATCAACTTAATTACATTTCCTTGCTTAAATTTCTAATGTGGGAATGGGTTTAAAATAGCAAGTGATGATTTCTCTTCTCCTCTTTAAATCAAATCAAATCCAAAACTTAATTAATAAAGAAGCTTTGGTTTGCTTTAAATAATCTTATTTAATTTGATTTCCTTAAGAATAGTTTGGTTGAATGAATCACATGCTTATATTTGATTGTCCTCTTTTCAATCATGTTAAATTTGGTATGTCATTTGAATTCTTGCATCCATCTTTTGAAAATCAAGTGAACTAAAATGGTTATCTTTATGTAAGCTTGCATGTGTTGATTTAATTTAATATATGATTGCTATTATCACTATTAAATCTAAATGTATATTTTCAAAAGCTTATAAATGAATAATAATATGTGTTATGATGCTAGTTATAAATACATAACAAATGCGTGTGCTTATAGCTTAAGTGCATGAATGTTGAGTTCTTTTTCCTCTATTCATGTGTTGATTTATATAAGATTAAATGGTAATGGGTATATAGTCTGGACATCCTGGGAACACGATACTTTAACTAGCCCCAAGGAGGTTATTTGATTACCTCACTTCTCTGGTTTAACAATGGCATGTACCCATTTGATTTCATTCTTATGTATTTCAACATTAAAATTGGGATAGAGCTTCAATTCATATATATAAATGATTCAATCAAAAATATATACAATCTTTGCATGGTTTTCTTTGCCTCATTTATGTAAACATCCATGTGTGCCTAGGAAAAGCAATTTCTCATGTCCTTTTTGTATAAGAATTTCGATAAAGTTTTAAATTAATAAGTTTAAATAATTCAATCAAATAAAATATAAATTCTAAACATACACATACATTCATAATTTAAGGGTGCTAAAATATGTTGCATGTATAGATACACTTAGGATTAAATCATATGCATGTTACATGTGATGGAAAGGAATGATATAATATATGTCATCTTGTAGTAATTCAATTAAATTAATCTTAAGATGCCTTTCAATTTGAATAGGATTATTTAAAGTGAATCTAAACTTAAGATTAATTAAATAATTTAATAAGCCATTCACTAAAGAAAACTAAATCAAATTAATATACTTAAGAAAGTGACTTAAAGTAGGGATGCAAGAGGGTAATCCTCTTTTCCTCTCTTCATAACACTTAGTTGCTAAGTGTAATCAAATGAAAAAAAAGGAAACAAAAATTAAAATTCTCAAATCAATTAAACTACTTCAAGTGAAATCAACCATTCATGTTAAATTGATTCTTACACTTTGAAAAATATAACACATGCCTAACAAGACTTACCACACAAGCCTTAATACACACATTAGAATTAAGTCACCACTTCTAGCTCTAAGTTAGGATGGTGTATGATGTGATGTATGTTTTGTTTTAAGATGTATTATTTTAGGTTGGTTGCTGGGTGATAGTCCAATATTAGCCTAATCATGTTTTTTGCAGGGGATTAAGCTTAAGGGATGCTTAAAAATAAATGTGAATGCTCTGTTTGCAGGTTGCTTAAATCCTTAAGCATAATCTAAGTTAAGATAGGTGGGCTTAGTTACCCATGTGTAAGTTGCTAAGTCTAAATTATAAATACAACTACTTGGGATTATATGTATATTTAGCTAACCTCTATTTTGCAGGTGTAGTGAGATTTTTTTTTTCTTACATAAATGTAATTTTTGCAATAGGAATTAGGATTAGTGCTATGGGGTATTTGGATGAGCAGTGGCTAGAAGGCTTTGTCCAAGGGTTCCTTGTGATAGCTTTGAAGCACGCACCTTCCAAATCAAAGAAGGAACAAAATCAAAAATGCAGATATAAAGAAAAAAGACTCCCATAACATTTAATACAATTATAATTATTCATCTTTTCTCTCTTCGGGTTGTACGACGGTACCCGACCTCATCGGCCTTTTATTCTTTTACAATAGTTTATATAATTGTTTGATGTTATGTTTACATTGTGCATTAGGACGGCATGCTTTTCATAGTTTCTTAAATAATTGATGCTTTAATGTGTGGTTTCGATATGATTATGCTCTTAGGATAAAAAATAACTTTTCTACCAAACTAATCACTCATAACTAAATTTTAAATAACACATAGCCTCATCATAAAGCCTAAGACATAAATAAGATAATTAAAAGATTTAGCAACCCCTTAGCTGTATGGTTGTATGTTTCACATCATGCATGCATATTCTTTCTCTCTTGAACATGAAGGAGCTCCATCCTTGCACGATAAAGAAATGCTTGACCTGTGAGGGCACCCCTTGTGGTGGAGAACACCTTCTTCTAGCTGATTTGACCCATAACCTATTTCATCATGCATTTAGGCAAATGAAATCCTAAAGCCTCTGTAAAAATGATGTGTCTAAAATGAAATAAAATTTGAAAAGATTTTGCATCTATAGATTAAGTCTCTAGTCTCTTAGGGAGAGTGTTTAGGACTTTAGTCTCTTTCTAATTAAATAACTACCCTAGCTATCTTGCAATTAATAAGACCAAATTACATGGTTTTAAAATTGTAGGAAGAGTTAGGTGGCGGCCACTCCAGGCGATTATAAGTCCAAAAGTCAGATAATTTATTCTCTCTTGTGGAGGTAAACCCTTATGTCCTACTATCGCATAGATTTTGGTCATGATAAAGCTCCCTAGATTTAGGATTTGAGGTAGCTATTTCTTTAGGGCTACGAGAATAAATCCTTACCTCTTAAGCATTCCCACAACCTTGTGTTGGTTGAGTATAAGCCCTAGTAATCTAATTAAATTTCAACTCAAAACATATAAATCTTATCAACTTCAAAACTATAAAGCCCAACCATAGGATAGATTGAAATGTTCACTAGGCTTCTTAGTATCATGAGCATTTCCTACTTATTTCATTTAGATTCCAAAAATAAGTCTTCTACTTGAGCTTTCCCAATTGATTTTCCAAATACAACCAATCTTTTGATAGTCTAACCTTGAAATCTTTGGAGATGATAATTGTCTACTTTAATCGAGTATTCTTAGAAATTTCATTTCTAAGATGTAACTATGGAGGCTTGCCTTCATCGAACTTAAGAACTAGTTTAATATAAACTCTGCTTTATTCATCCATGTAAAGTAAGGAAAAATCTCTCATACATTTGAAGACCCATCATGCCTTAGGAGTCTTTATTATGTGATTAGGTCCATTGTAGAGTGAAGCTTCTATCTTTCGAGATGGTACATCACACCTCAATGTTGTACTAGAGCACCTCAAGAAGTACCACCCCTATGATCTACGTGGTGTCCCCCTCCTTACATCCAAAAATAACACCATAAGGCCCTCCCACCTTGTTCATTTCATCCTCTCAACATCATCCTTTCTTTCTGGAGTTTGGAGATGTCGATCCTCAAGTAGGCAAGGGTCCTTAGACTCATAATGTTAATTGATACACTTGGGTCAACCAAAACACTGGATAGTCTATATCTACCAACATCCACTGTAATGTAAAGTGGCGATTGTGCTCGGTCATCCTTAGGAGTAAGTCTTCATCATCGAATGTAACTCCTAAGATTTCCTTCGAGTGGCATGCATCTTCTTTAGTAGCGGTCAGCTGAGCTAAGCATATCTCTAGATCAAGTAAGGCCTTGATTAGAGATTTTCTCATCTCTTTGGATAAGACAATGGCGCCATATATGCTTAACATAGCTAGAAACTTTCTAAGGTGAGTTAAGACATTGTAATCAAATAAAACTAAAAACTACTAAAACCTAAACCTAAAATAAAATAAAATAAACAAAATAAATAAATAAATAAACTAAAATAAATAAACTAAACTAAAAATAAACTAAAAAAACTAAATTAAAATAAACTAAAACTAACTAAAAATAAAACTAAAAATAAATGAAATAAAAAAACCTAAAATAAACCTAAAATAATAAATAAAACCTAAATAAACTTAATAAAATAAAATAAACCAAAAGGAATAAAATAAAACTCAATAAAATAGGCTGAAGCCTAAATAAAAAATAAAGCTAAAATAAAATAAACTAAAATAAATAAAACCAAAATAAAATAAAATAAAATATAAAAATAAACATAAATGACACGGTTTTCTCTAATTAAAGAAAAAAAAACCAGACCTAAAATCAGGACCCTAGGCCTAGGCCAGACCCAAAGACCCTGAGCCACAGGCCAAAAATCCTGAGCCACACTGCCTAGGCTGGGACCTAAGGCCACAAGCCCAGAGAGCTGAGCCTGAGCCACAAATCTGAGCTGAACTGGAAGCCACAAACATAGGCCAAACCTAGAAAGAAAGGCTAGAGCCACAGAGGCAAAAGAAACCTGCTAGAGAAATAAACCCTAAAGAATAAAATAAATATAAAACCTAAGATAATTAAATAAATAAAATAAAGCTAAACTAAAGACTGAAGAATGGAATTTAAAAAAAAAAATAAATGATAACAAATAAAGATAAAGATAAATAAACCTAAAGATTTAAAATAAAATAAAATAAAGAAAGCAAATAAAATAAAATTAAAATAAAACTAAGATAAAATGGAGCTAGGCAATGAGCTTAAAGGCTAATAAAACTAAACTAAAATAAAATAAATAAAACCTAAACTAAACTAAAAGATAAAATAAACCTAAAACAAAAACCTAAATAAAATAAAATTAAAATAAAATAAAAATAAAATAAAAAAAAAATAAAATAAAACCTAAACCTAAAATAAACCTAAAAAAATAAATAAAAATAAAACCTAAACACTAAACTAGAAAAGAATAACCCTAAAATATACAAAATAAAATAATACCTAAACTAAAATAAACTAAACTAAAATAAACTAAATAAAATAAATAAAACATAAACCTAAAATAAACTAAACCTAAACCCTAAACTAAATAAAATAAAATAAACTAATATAAACCTAAACCTAAACTAAAATATAAACATAAAAATAAACCTAAAATTAAACCTAAAACCTAAACCTAAAAGAATAAAAAAAAACCTAAACCTAAACTAAAATAAAAAAAATAAATCCTTAACCAAAAATAAAATAAAATAAAACTAAACTAAAAAAATAAACATAAACCTAAACCTAAACATCAAAAATGAATTAAAATAAAGAACATAAACTAAAATAAATAAATTAAACTGAATAAAAATAAAAAATAAACCTAAATAAGAATAAAAAAATAAAATATACTAAAAAATATAAAAAATAAACTAAATAAACGTAAACCTATGATTTTACTTACTATAAAAAATACCCTAAACACGAAATCCTAAACCCTAAACCCTAAACCCTAAACCCTAAACCCTAAACCCTAAACCTAAAACCCTAAACCCTAAACCCTAAAACCTAAACCCTAAACCTACAGCCCTAAACCATAAACCCTAAACCCAAATTATAAACTAAAACATTAAACCCTAAACCCTAAACCCTAAGCCTAAAAAACCTAAACCTAAATTAAATAAAACCTAAAATAAATAAAATAAAATAAAAAACCTAACTAAAACTTAAACCTAAACCTAAACTAAACCTAAACCTAAAATAAAAAAACTAAAACTAGACTAAAATAAAATTAATAAAATGTAAACTAAACTAAAAAAATAAAATAAACCTAAACAAAACCTAAGTAAATAAAAAATAAAAAAGTAAAATAAAATAAAATAAATAAAATAAAATAAAAGAAAACTAAATAAAAAAAACCAAAACTAAAATAACCTAAATAAATAAATATAAATAAAAAAAAAAAAATAAAACCTAAACCCTAAACTAAAAGAAAAAAGCTAAACCTAAAAAAACAAAATAAAATAAACTAAACCTAAACTAAAATCTAAACTAAAATAAACTAAACTAAAATAAATAAAACTAAACCTAAATTAAAATAAACTAAACCTAAACCCTAAACTAAATAAAATAAATTAAAATAAAATTTTTTAAACCTAAATTAATAAATAAAATAAAAAATAAAAATCTAAAACCTAAATATAAAAAAAAATAAAATAAAAAACCTAAACCTAAACCTAAAAAATAAAAAATAAAACCTAAATCTAAAAATAAAACTCAACTAAAAATAAACCTAAAAAAAAATAAACTAAAATAAAACCAAACTAAAATAAATAAACCTAAAATAAATAAACCAAACTAAATAAAATAAAAAATAAACCTAAATAAAAAAATAAAAAAGAAACTAAAATGAATAAAAAATAAACTAAAAACTACCTTTTTAATCTAAAAATAATAATTAAAATAAGCAAAATAAATTAAACCTAAACCTAAACTAAAATAAATTAAACTAAAATAAATAAAACTTAAACCTAAATCGAAAATAAACTAAACCTTAACCTAAACCCAAATAAAATAAACTAAAATAAATAAAACCTAAAAACAAACTAAACTAAAATAAATAAAACCTAAACCTAAACCAATAATAAACAAAACCAAAATAAAAACCTAAGCCCTATATAAAATAAAATAAACTAAAAATAAACCTAAACCTAAACTAAAAAATAAAGCTTAAAAATAAACCTAAAATAAAAATGTTAAACCTAAACCTCAAAAAAGAAAATAAAACCTAAACCTAAACCTAGAAAATAAAAAATAAAACCTAAACTTAAAAAAATAAAATAAAAATAAAAAAAACTAAAAAATAAACATAAACCTAAACCTAAACCTAAAAAATAAATTAACATAAAAAACCTAAATAAAAATAAACTATACTAAATAAAAATTAAAAAACAAAATAAAAATAAACTAAAATAAATAAAAAATAAACTAAATAAACTGAATAAACCTAAACCTACTAGTTTACTTAATTTTTTTAAAAAATAACCCAAAACCTAAAACCTAAAAATAAACTAAAAAAAACCAAAACCTACCAGTTTACTTAATTTAAAAATAAATCTAAACTAAAACTTGAACCCTAAACCTAAAACAAACCTAAACAAACCCTAAAAATAAAATAAACCCTAAACCTAAACCATAAACTATAAACCTAAACTAAATCTAAATCAAAACCCTAAACAAAACCCAAAACCTAAAACCTAAACCTAAACTCTAAACCTAAACCCTAAAATTTAAACCCTAAAGCTCACTAAACCCTAACCTAAACCTAAAACCTAAAACTAACTCCCTAACTAACCTAAACCTAAAACTTAAACCCTAAAACCTAAACCTAAACTAAACTAAACCTAAAACTAACCTAAACCAAACCTAAAACTAAACCTAAAACCTAAAACTAACCTAAACCTAACTTAAACTAAACCTAAACCTAAACCCTAAACCTAAACCCTAAACTAACTTTAAACTCCTAAACCCTAAACTAAACCCTAACCCTAACCCTAAACCACTTTAAACTCCTAAAACCCTAACCCTAAACCCTAAATTAACCTTAAAACATAAACCTAAACTTAAAACCTTAAACCCTAAATTAAACTAAATCTAAAACCATAAACCTATACTATAACCTAAAACCTAAACTAAAGCTAAACACTAAACCCTAACCCTAAACTCTACCTCACCCTAAACTATAAACTCTAAACCCTACCTTAAACCTAAACCTAAAAAATAAAATAAAATAAAACCTAAACTAAACCTAAACCTAAACCTAAAGAAAATAAAATAAAAAACTAAAATAAAATAAAATAAATAAAACCTAAACTAAACTAAAAAATAAAACCTAAATAAAATAAAACTAAACCTAAAATAATAAAATAAACCTAAATTAAAATAAAATAAATAAAAGCTAAACCTAAAATAAACCTAAATTAAATCTAAAAAATAAATAAGAAATAAAACCTAAACCCTAAACCAAAAAAAAAACCTAAACCTAAAATAAAATAAAATAAACCTAAACTAAGATAAACTAAACTAAAATAAATAAACCTAAAAATAAACTAAACCTAAACCTAAACTAACTAAATAAAATAAAATAAACTAAAAATTAACCTAAACCTAAACTAAAAAAATAATACCTAAAAATAAACCTAAATAAAACCTAAAACCTAAACCTAAAAAATAAAATAAAACCAAAAACCAAACCCTAAACCCTAAAACCCTAAACCCTAAAACCCTAACCCTAAAACACTAAACCCAAAACCCTAAACCCTAAACCTAAACCTAAATCTAAACCTAAATCCTAAAATAAAATAAACTAAAACCTAAACCCTAATCCTAAAACAACCTAAACCTAAAACCTAAACCCTAAACCTTAAACCTAAAAATAAAAATAAAATAATAAAAAGTAAAAAAAATAAAAACCCTAACCTAACCCTAAACCCTAAAAAATTAACCCTAAACCTTAAACCCTAAACCTAAAACCTAAAAACCAAAACCCAAAACCCAAAACCCTAAACACTAAACCCTAAACCCAAAAAACCCAAAACCATAAAGCCTAAACCCTAAACCCTAACCCTAAATAATAAACCATAAAATCTTAAAACCCTAAACCCTAAAATCCTAAACCCTAAACCCTAAACCCTAAAGAAACCTAAACCTAAAACCTAAACTAAAAATATAATAAAAATAATACTCAACTAAAAAAAAACCTAAACCTAAACCTAAACCTAATCATAAGAAATAAAGTAAAATAAAAAACCTAAACTAAAATAAATAAACCTAACATAAAAAAAATTAAACTAAATATAAATAAAAAATAAACTTAAATAAAAATAAAAATAAAATAAATTAAATTAAATAAAAAATAAACTAAGAAAACTAAATAAACCTAAACCTACCAGTTTACTTAATTTAAAAAATAAATAAATAAATAAACCCTAAACCCTAAATCTAAACCCCTTACCCTAAACCCTAAAGAATAAAATAAACCCTAAACCCTAAACCTACACACTAAATCTACAACACTAAACCTTAAACTCTAAACCATAAATCCTAAACCCTATATAACCCTAAACCATAAACCTTAAGCCTTAAACCCTAACCCAAAACCCAAAACCCTAAAGGCATAAACCCTAAAACCCTAAACCCTAAACCTAAAACCCTAAACCCTAAACCCTAACCCTAAAACCTAAACCCAAAGCCCCAAACCCTAAACTTAAACCTAAAGTAAATAAATAATTTTAAAAATAAACCTAAATCCTAAAACTTAAAAAACCTAAACCTAAACCTAAACCCTAAGAATGGGCAAAACCTTGATGGCAGGAACATCAACGTCAACCGTGCTGGCCTAGATCACGGTGGCAAGGTAGATATGATTATCGAGTGTTGGTTGGGATCCGAGGTGTTGGTGGATATGGAGGTGGTGGTGAGTAGTGGTGTTTATGGAGGTAGAGTGATGGAGGTTACCATGGTGGTGGAGGGAGAGATCGGGGATATGATGGTGGATCCCGCTACTCGAGAGGCCGGTGTGGTTCTAATAGGAACTAGAGAAACTGAAGAATGATCGATCCTATCTTCTACTTATGGAACTTTATCTTTATAGTAGAGATGGTTCTAGTTATCTAGGGTTTTTGATTTGCTCTATTGGTGCTCATTTTTTATTTATGTCATCGCTTGCATCTTAGAAAACTTGGGGTGCTACTTGGTTGATTAAATCGAAAAGAAAAATTATTGAATCTGAATTTTTTTTTCTATTAAAAAAACTTAAACCCTAAACCATAAAGCCTAAACCCTAAACCCTAAACTATAAACTAAAACTTAAACCCTAAACCTAAAACCTAAACACTAAACCCTAAACCCTAAACCCTAAAAACTCTAAACGCTAAACACTAAACCCTAAACCCTAAACCCTAAACCATAGACCCTAAACTCTAAACCCTAAAGTTTAAACCCTAAACCCTAAACTCTATACCCTAAAACTCTAAATCCTAAACATCAAACCCTAAACCCTAAGACCATAAACCCTAAACCTAAAACTATAACCCTAAACCCTAAACCCTAAATCCTAAAACCCAAAGCCTAAACCCTAAATCCTAAACAAACCTTAAACCCTAAACACTGAATCCTAAACTAACCATAAACCCTAACCCTAAACCCTAAGCCATAAAGCTTGAACAAAGATATCATTAGGAGTAGATCTAAAGAATGACCTAATCCTAACGTAGTTATGGTAGCTAAAGAAAATGCATTCAAGAGACATTCCCTTGACTATCATAGATTTGAATACCCTAACTCTAAATCATATTATAATACCATATATTATAGTATAATGTAGCATCATATATTTGAGCATGTACTGTGTTTTTGGATGTCATAAGATGTTTTGAAATGTTTTAGTATATTATGGTATTGTCCTATAGTCTATATTAATATGAATCATAAAAATATTAATTTAATAAATCAGATGATGAAATTTGTTAAATTTGAAGTGGGAATTAGGTTGTAGTACAAAAGGTGTGCTACACCACTTGTAATCTAAAAAGTAAGATTTTATGTTCAAAATAAATATTATATGTTGTAGCATAGTATAACATCATATATCATAATATATTATTCTATGGATTTTAAATTCTTTTAGTATTTTATAATCATGAAGTCGACCCATTAGCATTATTTATAAAAATGCTGATTTAGACTTTAAAATGATGGAATTTGGCCAAATTCATAAGGATGATGATCATGATATATTTCAATTTAAAATATGTAAGTGATACTGACTAAAATATAGAGTTTTTTATTGTTTAGACACATTTTATGATTTTTTATCTTAACCAATCCCTTGTGATGTGATATGAAATATAATATAATATAATATGTTATAGTGTATTATAATATAGGATGCCATAACATAGTGTAGCATCATTCATTATAGCATACTATTTTGTATTACTACTTGTTGTTTAGCATATTTTAGTTTGTTATAGTATGATGTAGTAGAGTTTGTACTAGTATAATTCATAAAAATATTGATTTATAGAGATGATGGGATTTCCAAATTTAAGGTAAGCTTTAGGGAACATCATTGGGTGTGCTATGGTGTGTCATTTAATCAAAAGAATGGAATTTTGCATCCAAAATAAATGTTCATTTTTCAACCAAATTTTACAAATTTTTTGTTTAAACTTATTCATTTTAAGGTGTAATGTAAGATAATATATTATATTAAAGCATATTAAAATAAAATGTACATAATAATATAACTTAACATATATATGAATGTGGGGTGTGTTACTAAATGTTATTCTAAATTTTAGTATGTTTTACTTTTGTTATAATACATTGGGTAAGAACTCACTAAAATGTTAATTTGAAAGTTGAGATGGAAGAATTTGGCCAAATTCACACAAAAAGCAACTAAAAATTATGCTACTTTGTACCATTTCTATTAGAAAAATAACAATTTACATTCAAAATGATCATTATTTATATTTTGAGAAAATCTTGTTATTTGATCCTTTTAAGTGATTCTAATGTGGTGTAATGTTAGACAATATATTATATTATAGAAAATTATAATGTAACATCATATATCATAATATAATATAGTGTGTTAATTCACACTATAATATGTTTAGCATGATATTGTATAGTTAGTTGGTTTTAACCATCAAAATCATAAAATGTTGATTACAATGTTAAGATGATGTAATGAATGAATACATTGTTAGGCTTTTAGTTGAAGTATTAAAGGTGTGCATAAGAGAAAAATAATATTTGATGAGAATTCCATGTCAAGGACATGGAGGGAGATCGCTAGGGATCACACATTTATTGGACATGACATGTGAGGGGTCTATGTCGAGGGCATAGAAGAAGAAAATCTATTGGGGATAAGGTTTGAATTTGATTTGATTATATGATTTATGGAAAGAAGATCCACTAGGGATAAGAATCTATAATCCACCGGGGATTAAGATCGAATCGACTTTAATTTGTTTTGTTTTAATTGATGTGGAGGCACATCTGCTAGAGATATGGGCTCGAGTGTGGGATCGGGTATATGAACCTTCCACTTGGGAAACAAGTTTGAGCTATCTGCTGGGGATTGGGATTTGTGTTTGATTTCATAGATTTGTTTGGGGATGTATCTACTGGGGAAAAGAGTTTGGTTGAATTTCTTCATTTTTTACTGGGAGTTGGTTTAATTTGGCTCCCAAGGAGGTTGGTTTTGAATTTTATTTGTTTCCTTGACTTATTTATATATGATTTGGGGCTCCATGGGAGAAGGGTGTGATTTAACTCCACTGGAAAAAAATTAGATCGGGTTTAATTTATCTATGTTAATGTATGGCCCCTATCGGTGAGCAATGGACCCATTAAGAAGGGGATATATCAGGCTTGACCTACCTCAAGTTTACAAATCCAAGGGATAGTCACTGTGGGTAGAGCTAGCCAACCTAAGGGGTTGCCTTTCAAGTGCAATGTGCTAGGAAGAAGGCATAGTACTTACATCTTCCAAAGTGAGGAACAACCACCGGGTGACTTGGATGCACAACAAATCAAACCCGACCTAGTGACTACCGAGTGAATGCCACTGGGACTTATGTCACCAAAAGTAGAATTAATTTTCTTAATTTCATGTGATTTGGTATCATTTGTTTTGTTTAGATTTGATTTTGAATTAAGGGCATATCCGCGGGGGATGTGAGCTCATAAAATTTGATAGATTTAATTTATGGACCATGTCGATGCGATGGACCCACTAAGAAGGGGTATATCACTTATCCTTTCTCGATTTACAAATCCAAAGGGATAGTCTACTGGCTGTGAGGTAGAGCTAGCTAACCTGGGGGTTGCCTTTCGATGCAATGGTGCTAAGAAGAAGGCATAGTAGACTTACATCTTCTAAAGTGGGGAACAACCGCTGGGGTGACTTATTGGTAGCATAACAAATAGAACCCACTTAAGGGTGACTACCGAGTGAATGTCACCGGGACTAATATCAACTCAAGAGTAGTCAAATGATTCCTATAGGGAGTTTTTGACAGCCCCTAAAGATAGGATGCCCTTGGAAAAGGTAGCTAGGGTGTCCTCCTAATCCACAAGTGAATATATATTTTGTTTATATATTTATGTGAACCTTGGTGCACGAGGGACCAGAAGCTATGTCACCTTCACTTATCTAGATTTACTGACCAAGGGAGAATCTGCACATCCACAGGATGGATTCTCCAACCACAAGGGTGGTTAATAGAAAAGGGGAACTATCCAATCTGATAGTAACCCAAGTAGTGTCTAAATGGGGTTGCAAAGGATGTGATCCAAATATAGTACCCACAGGGAGGTGCTAGGGGTATCTCGAGCCCTAGAAAGAAAGCCTATAGATGGGTGGCCAACTCGAGAAAGCATAGTACACTTACATTTGCCATGAGTGTATCCTATGTGAGAACCAACCAACCTAAGGTGTATCCATCGCATGAGTGGTGTACACAAGATAATGAGAACCAACCAACCTAAGGTGCTCGACATGCAATGATCAATCAAGAAAGAAAGCAGCTTACAACTTTCAAAAAATGATCATCGGATAATTTATCGTGGGTGCAAATGCTTCAACTAGAGCACTACTAAGCGAGCCGAGGAAGGACTGGACCGACCGGGAGGGAAGGATCCACTAGGGACTTATCCTAAACCTTAAATATACTCAACCCAATCAGTAAGGCTAATCCAAGAAGGAAGCATAGACTCACATCCTCTTGAATGAAGCCAACATGAGGTAGCTACACCACATAGTAATGCCTACCAAACTAACAAGATGCTGATGTAGTGGCCAAGTAAGGAAGAAAAGTGTATTATACTTACATCCTCCAAAGTAAGAAGACCACTTGGGTGATAAACTAGGGGTAGCAGTCACCAACTAGAGCAAGCATCGAAGTGCCACGCGTTATCTCAACTCAGTAGCCGAGATAAAAGATATGTATTTGTTTTATATGTTTATGTGTACTTTGTGTTTGTGTTGTGTCGATGAAGGATAGATGCCAGGGTTCCTTACACCTACCCTAAACACATCATGGGATTCACAACAAGAATACTTTCAATATGGAAGAGATTGAATTCAAAATGGAATTTTCATTGATGATAATTATTTTCAAACATGATTTATAATATTTCTTTAAGTACAACCCATTAATTAGAAGCATTGGGCACTCTCCCTTATGATTAATAAGTAAGATCCTCCTTGGTAGGCCTTATCTATGGAAAAAGGGCCTTCCCAAGTGGGTTCAAACTTACCTCCCATATTATGATGGGCAATAATCGGTCTCCTTAGAACTAAAATAAGCTCTCCTACTTGAAAAGCTCTAGGACAGACCAACTTCTTGTGAGCTTGAATCATTTTAGCTTTGTACAACTTGAGGTTTTGGCATGCCCACAGGCATCTCTCCTCCAAACTTTTGAGCTCTTCTAACCACAACTTGGCATTGCTTATATGATCTTGCTACCCACTATCCTAGTGATGGGAGTTGGACTTAATGGTAGAAACTTCAACCCATACACTAAGGAGAAAGGAGTAGACCGAGTTGGAGTTCTATATGTGGTGTGGTAGACCCACAAGGCTTCAACAATTCCTCATGCCACTATCACTTGTTATTGAGTGTCTTGATTTGGATCGAGTTTTGTTGGAGGCTTGCTTTACCCTCGGTAGTTGATGGTAGAATATCTCCAATCCATGTTGTTCTCGGGAAAAGTTATTGATCTTGTGTTCTTGAATGCGAACCATTATCGATATAATTCATGATGGCACTCAACCTATATACGATATGGTTCCTAAAATGTTGAAGCACATGCGATATGACCTCTCGAGTGAAATCAACTTTGCCCATTTGGAAAAGTACTCAATAGCAGCTAAGATGAACTGATGACCCTTGGAAGAAAGATGATTAATCAGACTCACTATGTCGAAACCCCTACACTCGAATAGCAATGAGGCCAATGTAAGATGTAGAATGTTGGGTGGTTGGTGTAGGACCACACCGTGTATTTGACATTGGTGGCATCGACTAGCCATATTTGTGCAATCTTTGATCATCGATGGCCAGTAGTATTCTAGCCTCTTTATCTTTGCTTTCATCTTTGGACCGGATTGGTTGGCTTCACATAATCCTAAGTGTACCTCAATCATGATCTTATGGGCTTCATGCTTGTCTAAATAACTTAACCACATATGATCAAAGATATACAAGACACCATCCAAGAGCATAGAAAGTGCTCTACTTCATCGATGGGATTGGGACTTCGAGGTAGTTTACCTTTCATTAGGTAATCCATGAATGGTTGCCTCCAATCTAACTCCTTGTCCTTCTTGGTAATGACAACATCCCCTTCAAGAGAGTACTTTTTGATGAGTTCAATATCAATAAAGGATAAGACTTATATATTTTGGATCTTTATTGATTTGGACTTATCCTCCGGACATGCCAACTCCTTGGCAAGTTTGGCTAAAGCATACACTACGACATTCTCTCCTTGAGGAATCTTATAAATGGTAGCCTTTAGGATTTGGGCCAACAACTCCATGGTGTACTTGTGGTAGTGATGGAGCTTGGGCTTTATAACCTTATAGGACCTAGCGATTTGGTTGATAACTAGCTGAGAATCCTCAAAGATGTTGATGTTCTGGATGCTTAGAGTAATGGCTAACTCTAGACTAGCAATCCAGCCTCATATTTGACTTTATTGTTGGAGCAAAGATTGATGATATGAGAATCTCATCAATAGTCCGGAGTTAAGAGAACTAGTCCTACCCTACCTTTTGGAATAGTAGATTATGATTCTTCTCTCTTGAGAGCAAGCACCATCAAAGTACATCTCCAAGGTGAATGCTAGTATCCCTAAGTTCATGATTTATTCATTGGGAGATCATCACGTAGAGAGTCACTGGAAGTGGGTGTGCTACTAAGAAATGCTAGTGCTTGTCCATTCACCTGAGGGGTACAAAGGTAATGTCAAATTGAGAGGATCATGGACCATCATGCCAACCATCCGATAACATCGATAGTGTCATGAGATACTATAGTGATTTATCATAGAGATTAAGTTCACCTTATGAGGAAGCATGTAGTGTTGTAGCTTTTGAGATGCAAAGATTAAAGCTAGGCAATGCTTCTTAATGAGTGGATAATTATCCTTAGCAAGGACTAGACAGCAGCTGGGGTAGTAGAGTTTATTTTCCTTCTCTTCATCATTGGCTTGGGCCAATGAAGCACCAAGGGAGTCATCTAATGCAGTAGTGTAAAGTATGAGCAGCTTGCATGGGATAAGGGCTGCTAGAACCAACGACGTCATCAAGTAATGCTTGATGTCTTCAAGGCATGCACTACTTGTCATCCCAATTGAACTTGGCATCCCTTTTGATAAGTGATGAGAATGACATCTTCATATGTTGGATATAAAGCATCTTAGATACTCGAACCTCATGTTGAATGATCTGAGTTGAGTTAAACTTTTAGAGGGTGGCATTTCTAATATCGCCTTGATCTTCTCTAGAATTTCAATTCCCTACTAAATAACAAACCAAGGAATTTCCTGAAGCTACTCAATGCACACTTGGGGTTCATTTTGAGGTTAAATTTCCTTAACTTTTGAAAACTACTCTCAAGTCAAAGAGATGGCCTTCCTTTTCTCTACTTTTGACCATAAGATCATCGATATAGCACTTGACTTGATGATGAATGAGTTCATCAAGATTAGAGTCATAGTCACGATGGTATATAGCACCATCATTTTTAAAGGAAAGGCATGACCTTATAGCAATGATCGAGGGGTTCTAAAAGTAGGTTTCTTTCATCTTCGGGCCATCTTTATTTGGTTATATCTAGATGAGCCATCCATAAATGAGAAGACGCATGAGATGAGGCAATGTCCACTATCAACTCGAGATTGATAGTGGAAATTCATCTTTGGACATGCCTTATTTAAATCCCTAAAATCAAAAGCATATGTGAAATTGACCATTCTTTTTTTTTAAATGGGATGACACTAGCTAACCAGGTAGGTATTATTCTTCCTGGATGAAGCCAGCATCGATCAATTTCTTGACTTCATAAATGACTTGTTGTTCTATCCCTAATCATAAGCTTCTACCATTTTACTTCATAGGGTTAGCAGTAGGCTCTATTGCTTGTTTATGGACCGCTACGTTAGGAGGTAATCCAGGCATCTCTTCATAACTCCATGCAAAGCAGTCTGTTGACCTCATTTTTATAATGAACTCTCAACCCCTCCATCTTAGACATAGGACTTCACTTAAATAGTATGAGTATCCTTAGTCTTAAGACACTTCTAGTGATTAGGTGCACTCAACCTAACCCTAGAGACTTAGAAGAGTTAGCCATAGGAATAGGTTATGCCTTAGGGGTGTTAGAAAAATTTGCCTACCCTATAGCTTGAACCAACTCCTCACTTCCTTCTTCCAAGTCAAAACTCAAATCAATTCCAATTGATTTTCTCAAACCTTAAATCAATTCCAACTTAATTGATTTTGCCCAAACTCAAACCAATTCTAAATGATTGAAGCCCATGATTGAATTCCAAATCCTAAAAATCTTTCCTAAGCCCTTTGATTTCATCTTATGGACTTAGCCTAAATCAAATCCAAATCAAATTTCAAGAAATTTTCTCATAACCCATTTATATTCTCATTTATATTCATAAATATAAATGAAATATAAATTCAAATATCCAAAAAATCAATTCAAAACTCAAATCCAAATTCAATCAAAATTCAACCTAAGCCTTTCAAGTCAAATTCTTGAACTTAGCCAAATCAAAAAATCAAGTCAAACCCTTGATTTTTCTTCATGATTCAATCAATCCTTCAATCATGAATCCAAATATAAACATAAACTTCAATCATCAAACCAAAACTAAATTCAAAAATAAAATCCAAAACTAATCAACATTCAACCTAAGCCTTTCAAGTCAAATTCTTGAACTTAGCCAAATAAAAATCAAATCAAATCAAACCCTTGATTTTTCTTCATGATTCAATCAATCCTTCAATCATGAATCCAAATATAAACATAAACTTCAATCATCAAATCAAAACTAAATTCAAAACTCAAACCCAAATCAAACTCATGTTCACCATTTGAACTTGAAATTGTCAAATGCATCAAAACCCATTTGACTCCAAATCACATGCAAATGGTTTTATATTTCGATCATAAATTTATATGTGAGTTCATGCAAACTTGATTCAAGCCTTGATCAAGTCAATTGACCCACTTAGGCTCACTTGACCCAAAGTGACCTAAAGTACCCCTTTTGAGCCAAAATTCTAATCCTACCCAAATTGGATTGAACTAAGCCCAACTAAGCCTCACATTGTGAGCAACAATCATTATGAGATGATCAATCACTCAAATTGGGTCAAACCAAGTCAAACCTAAGGGTTGACCAAGTCAACACTTAGCCAAAATGAAACCTAAACTAGCCAAAATCCATCATAGGCCAAATTGATTGAAACCATTGATCAAGACTCATTCTAAATCAATGTTTGAACTTGACCAAGTCATCATTTGAGCCAACCTAGCCTAATTGGCCACTTGACAAGTTGACCCAACTTGACCCAAAAAAAGTCAAAAAATGGGTCAAAACTTGATCTAAGCCAAATTAATTGAAACCAATGGGTCAAGTTCATTCCAAATCACTTATTGAACTTGACCAAAGCCTCAATTGGCCAACTAGACCCAACCCATTGACCATGAACCCAACTTAACCTAAAGGTCAAATTGAGCTAAAATCAAA
This sequence comes from Cymbidium sinense, assembly GCA_021442155.1. NCBI lineage: Eukaryota > Viridiplantae > Streptophyta > Magnoliopsida > Asparagales > Orchidaceae > Cymbidium > Cymbidium sinense. Next base: position 314,949,595 of record CM038214.1, on the reverse strand, counting down.
TTAAACCAAAATTGATTGGAAACAAAGATACCAATACATTTCAAATGACTAATGAAACCTAAACTAACCCATGACCTAACCAATAGTCAAATGGGTCAAATTGGTCAACTTGACCCATTTAAACTAAATGAAATTAGATAAACCAAATCTAAATATAAACCAAATTGATTGGAAATAAAGATACCAAATCAATTCATATGGTCATATGAACTTGACCCAACCCTTGGTTTGACCCAATTTGACTAGTTGGTCAACTTGACCCAAGTTGACCCATTGTGACCTAAATGGGTCAACATGAGCCAAATCATATCAAACCAGCTCCAAATTCATTGAAACTTTGCCCAAGCCATTTTTCAATCATACTAAACATATTCAAACTGAAATCCAAGCTAAATGATAATTTTCCCCTAGGTCAAAGAATTCTTGGCCAAATTCACTTGGAATTTGGTCAAATCATCTTCATGGCCACTTGACACTCTCTTAGTGGATAAGTGGACATGACAATGGGTTTGGGTCACCCAAACCCAACCCAATGGCCAAACTGACTCACTCACATGGGATCCCTCCTCCACTCAATTAAGCACATGACAACTTCTCCACTACCTCCTTTGGCCAAAACCAAACCACATGCAACCCAAAAAGGCCTAACAAACCCATTGCATATGAGGAATTTGATCAAAATGGCATCTCTATGCTCGACCATCCGATCCACCTAGGGGAAGATATACTCCCCCTAATTTCACTTGAATTGCATTATCTTGCATTCGATTGAGTGAGAAGAAGCCAGAGGAAGCAATTACAAGTCTCCCAAGCTCCCCCAAGCCAATTCAATTTCCCCATTCTTGATTTTTTCTAAGAAAAAAATAGGGGAGGTAGCAAGATTTTTTAACTCATCCAATACACAAATTTAACTCAATTCCTCCCTCAAGCACCTTGAGGAAACCCAATCGAAGTTCACCCAATCCTTCATTCAAGTTCTCAAGCCAAAGAGTGCTCTTGATCAAGGCACAAGAATTTGAAGAGGAGCTTGGTCCATAGGAAGATCCACTCAGCCCCAAGCCCCAAATCTTTAATAGCTCTCCACTGACGAAGCTACCTTGATGATTGGGAGCTGGTGATAGCCTTTGTGAGGTATGCCTTCAAACCGAGCTTAGCTATAAGAGTTCTTGGTCCTTTGTAAAAGAAATTTTCACCCCATGCAAAATTGACCGTAGATCTTCTTGTTGTTTATGATGGTGGGTTTGAGCTCAATCCAGCTCAAGCTCGGATCTTGCCCTAAGGATGCCAATCTTCGCCTCCAGCGAGCTCGACGGATCATGGACCATCCATGCTTGCATTTTGGATGGATGGTCCTGATCAATCCAATAGATCCTCCGATTTATCCCTTAAGAACCTGGCATCTCAACTTCGATTTGATCGGACGATCCAAAGAGATAGCATGTAGTGCCACCACTGATGCGGCATGGCGATGTGACAACTTAAGTGATGAATCCCATTGTGCCACGTGGAAAGCGCACGTTGTGTCAGCGACCCTCGTGGTACCAACAGGATTAGTCATATAATTAGGGGTTTTAATTAATTCCTTAATCACAAAATCTTCAAATATTCATAATTAAATATAGAAAAATCAAAAAAATATAAAATAAAATGCATTATGAAGATAATATAGTACGAAATTCACTAAAATTATATCTAATGCATTTTGAACAATCCATTTTCAATTTTTTAATTTAAACTTAATAACCTTAATTACTCCCTAATTACTTCATTAATTCATTTCAAATTTCATGCATTTAGTGGGATGACCGCCTCCCCTAATTTTCTTGGGATTTATTGATGAGTTAATTGGAAATCAATTGATGAATCCTTAATCATTCTCTTAATGTAAAGGGTAATTAAGCATGTGAATATGGTTTAATCCCTTTATTAAGTTAATTAAGCTTTGCTGGTGAACAGATGTTTATGAAATGATTTTGGGATATTTTTCTTAAGCTATTCCTTAAACTCCCTTCCTTTAATCTAAATTTAATTAGGGCTAATCCACTAATCACCTACTTAATTAACTTGATAAAATTTTAAAACATTCCAAACTTAACGAATTCATCTTTGGTAGGTGCTTAGGTGTTCAATAATCTAAGTAACTTAAGGAAATCAAAATCCAACCCACATGTGTGGGAAGGGTTATGAAAGTACTTAAATTAAATTTTTTAATTAATCACTAATTATGAGCCAATTGCATTAGGTCTTTCCTAAGTGCATTACATTTAAATTGTGTGGTTTTATGTCATACATTGGCTCATAATTATTTGATTAAATATGTTAAAGTGGTAGGTGGGGTAATTAATGCACTCAATTCACACCTTAACCTAAACAAAAAATATAAAATCATCTAATGGTTCTAAAAACTAAAAAAACATACACATGTGGGAAATGGGTTAGGACTAGCAAATCTCTTCACATTTCTTAAATTCAAATCAAACTCAAACAAAACTAAAATCCCTTAAACCAACTTTGATTTACTTTAAATAATCTTATTCCATAGGATTGTCTTTAGAATTAATTAGGGTTGAATGAATTTACCTGCTTTCATCACTTTATTTCTTTCCTAGCATGCTAAATGTGTATGTCATATGAAAATCATACATTCATGCCTTTTAAAATAAAATTAAAAGTGAAATGTTTCCTTTATGTCAAATTGCATATTTTGGCTAAAGTAAGAATATGAATGGCTATTATCACTACTAAACCCAAAATTATTTTCAAAACTTATAAATAAAATATCATAACTGAATGGTATGCTACTTGTAATTATTTATAAGCTTGCATGTGAATAGCATAAAAATGTGTTATGTGATTCTCCCTCTCTTTCTTAACTTAGAATTGTATAGGATTTTCAAAGTGTATAGTCCATTTGAAAAGTACATAACACTTGCATAAATCCATTCATATACAGTCCTATGTCATTACTTAAGAAGGAATTCACATCAAACATATAAACTAAACAATCAAACCAAAATCAAACAAACATAAATTTTTTTGCATGACTCTCTTTCCATACATTTCTTTTTTGAACATGCACATGTATTTAAGAAAAGTGGTATATTATTAAAAGGGTTGCAGGCTTTAAGTAGCCTTAAGTAGGTCTTGTACCTTACACCCCTAACAATAATGGTGACTTACTTATGTCTTTTATACTTGTAAATGTGTGTATGAAAAAAGGATAAAAGAATCCCTCTCTTCTATTTAACAAAATCATGCATCATGAATCATCCAAAATTTATTAAGTAACTCTCTTAGCATTCATCATGAAGGTGTGCTAAACATTTCATTTGCATATGTATATATATGCTTAGGATTCATCCATATGCATGTTACACATGTTGGGAAAGAAATGAAGTGTTGAGTGTTTTGTGATAGTATTTCACTTTACTTAATCTTAAAATGCCTTTCTTTTGAATAGGTTTGTTTAGGAAACATATAAACTTAGGATTAATCAAAACACATAATAAAACATTCACTAAACAAAATCAAATATGAATCTACCTTAGAAATTACTTATAAGGAAAGAGAAGTTCTCTCTCTTTTCCTCTCTTTACAACTTAGCAATTGTAGGATTCATTCAAACCAAATCAAAAATACAAAATAAAATCAACCAAAGCAATTAAATCACTTAAATTAAACCACCCTCTAAGTTGAACATCTTCACACTTAGAAAACTTCAACCTTAAAGCCTAGCTAAGCATACCACACAAACCTTAAATGGCACAGATATTAGGCTAAGTCACCACTTCTAGCTTTTGAGGTGCATGGTTTGATGTTTGATTTGATTTCATGATGTATTTTTTTTTAGTTTGATGTTAGGGTGTATGTGCATAGACTAAATGGTAGGTGATCTTAGACTAACCATTGTCTCTATGGGATTGTGCTTAAGGGCTTGTAATAAAAAATATAAAACTTTTTTTTGTGCGGTGCTTATACCCCTAAGCATAATCCAAAATAGGCTAGGTGGACTTGGTTACCCATGTGAGGTGCTAAATCCAATTCATACATATACATGCTTGGGATCATATGGTTTGTTTAGCTAATCTATGTTTTAGATTTTAGTTAGATTTACTTTTTCCCATTTTCATGTAATTTTGCAATTAGATTTTGGAATGATTGTTATGGTGCATTAGGATGAACATTGGTTATAAGGCTATGCCTTATGTACCATGTGAAGCCTTTGGAGCAACCACATTCCAACCAACCAAAAGAAGAAAGAGGAAAGAAAAAAGAATAATGAAGAAATGAAGAATGAAGACCCCATAATAATGAATTCCTTCTTGATTGTATTTAATTCATTTATAATCTGGGTTGTATAAGGGTATAGCTCAGTAATTTTTTTGGGTTTGTAAGCTCGACCAAAAATGTCCTTATTCTTTGCTAGCTTTATAAATTGATTGATGTTTGTTTAGCTTATGCATTAAGATGGCATCTTTCCAAGTTTCTTCCTTCCTTTGATGTATGGCCTGATGATGATTAGGCTCTTAGGAAAATAAATTTTCTATCCAACTAATCAATTCAAATTAAAAATAAATAACTCATAATCTCACCTAAAGCCTGAGCTATAATCAAGATAAAAGAATTAGCAACTCCTTAACTGGATGTTGTATTACTTTTCTCACATCATGCATAAAAAAGCATATTATTTCACTCTTGATTGAGGGCTTCCACTTTTGCCAGAACTTGGCTTGACCTTTGAAAGCCATGGTGGAAACATATTTCTTTATCTGATTTTGGCCCATAATCTAATTTCTCATGCATTAGGCATATGAATCCTAAAGTGTCAAATTGATTGTCCAAAATGACAATAAATGTAACAAAACTTGCATTAGATTTAAGTCATTAACCCATGCCCTACATGATGTAGTCTCTTAGGGAGTGTTTAAGGACTTAGTCTCTTTCTAAGTAAACAAACTTAGCTATCTTGCAAAAGCATTTGACTTGCCTAACATATTTAAAATCGAGGAGTTAGTTGGCCACCCCCAAAGGTTGTAAGTCCAATAGTCGTGGTTTATCCTCTTGTGGAGGTAAACCAAATAGCCATTTTCACCTTAGATTTAGGTGCTTTTGGCCCTGCCAAAGCTCCCTAGATTTAGGTTGAGGTTGCTACTTCCCTAGGCTACAAGCATAAATCCTCACCTCTAGGCATTTCCATGACCTTGTATCATGGAATTGTAAGCCCTAACTTTCTAATAAAAATTCAACTAAAACAAATCAATTCAATTTCAAAAATATAAAACATACAACCATAGGATAGTTTGGGATGCTTACAAGGCCTCCTAGTATCCTAAGCATTCCCTACTTATCTTCATTTGGCTTCAATAAGAACTCCCTCCTCTTGATCGATTCCACTTGACTTTCTAAAATAAACCAATCGATTGATATTCCTACCTTTCAAAATCTTTGGAGACAATGATCATTTACTTTAATCGAGAGTATTCCTAAGGAATCCCGTTCCTTAAGATGTAATTAACTCTGGGGCCTGGGAAACTCAATGATCGTTTAAAATAAACCTTTACTTTTCCTAAAAGTAGGGAAGAATCTCGTACATTAAGACCCATAGTCTTAGGAGTCCTTATTAAGGTGATTAAGTCCATTGTAGGTGGTGACTTTGATCTGAGATAGTACACCTCTTTAATGTCATTGATCACCCTAATAAGAACATCTGTGGATCTATGTGGTGTCCCAATAAAGTGTTATATATTTCTATTTTCATTTATCCTCTTTTCCAAAAAGAGGGGATAGATGAAGGCAGAAATATATAATTTTTTCACCACATGGTCTTTAAACTCAATCAATAGCCTAACTAAGTCATTGTTTTAATTTCATTCAAAAAGTACCGATGCATGTGCGTGGATCTTCTGCCCTAAGTTGATTTTCTTGAGCTCTGGATGGATGACTTGATCTCTTCTTCAAACTTTGGTGCATCTTTGACTTCAAAATCATCGGATCATCGAAGTTTCTAAGCACAACTCCTCATATGAGTTAATGTGATTTGAAAAGAACTATCATATTCTAAATGATTGGTGATGACCAAGCAATAATATCATCATCATGACCTTATATCAATCTAGTCCTATCTTGATTGAGAGATTTTGCATTTGTTCTTCTATATTCTTTCAAAGTAGTTTGACTGTGCTTTGACCAAGTATATGGGATTAACCTTTCTTTGCTAAATTATGAACACAAGGCAAGTACTAATCAAAAGGTAATTCTATTAAATTTTTATATGAATCATCCTCAAGTTCTACATCAACTTCTTGACTTGAGGATGATGCTCCCAAAAAGAACCTCTAAGTCTTCACACCTGTGGATGACTTAGTTTCATTAACTACCAAAACCCCGCCTTTTGAGAGGAAAGTGGGGTTAGAGCTAAGGTTCCCAAGATGCCTAACTTTCACATATAGACTTGGATATACTTATGCTTTGCTTTGAGTCTTCATCACCATCTAGCTCAAGTGTCACCTCCAAGGGAATCTTCTAGAAGAGATAGGTGTACTAACCATATAAGACTCATCCTATGAACTAGATTTTAAGTCTATATGGATAGCAAGTGTACTCCTTGTAGCTGGGACATATCTTCTACTAGGTGGCCAATAAAGAGGTTTTCCACCCCTAGGACGATCTCTGAAATGGTCTCTTCCTCTACTTGGTGGAGGTCAGATCGTCCTACCCATATGTTGAATGGTAAAATAAGGTGGAATTTAATGTTAGACTACTTCCTCCTCCAAGTCTATTTTCACCCTTTTATTTTCTTTTCATTTTCTCTTTTCTTTTCTTTTCTTTTCTCTTTCCTTTTCTTTTTATTTTTATTTTCTTTTATTTTTAAACTTTGGCCAAGTTTAGAATATTGTTGATTTTGAGGGAGGTAGTCGCATCCTCATACCCAACCTCGAACTGTAAATGGCTTGAGATCTCCTTTGACATATAGATGATCCCACCTCTCCTAACTTCATACACGATGTAGAGGATGGAACTATGTTATTCTCATGTATCCATGGTCTCTCAAAACATTGAAAGACAAGGTCTATAATATGAAACTTGCCTTGCCTTTCCAAGTCATCTATCTCCAAGAGCAACACTATGGAGCCTAAGGCTTTGACCTCACTTTTGGAGTGTGAATTCAATCTTCCCATCTTAGACTTTGAGTCTTCTAGGAACTAAGACTTCTATATAAGACACTTCTAACAATTAAAACACTTAACCTAAACAAAAAAGCATAGAAGGGTTAACCATAAGATTTTATGCCTGGGATTAGGATAATCCACCTACCCAAACCCAAATCCAATCCATGTTCACCTTCAAACCAAACCTCAAGTTCAAAACATAAAATTCAAATCCAAATCCAAGCCCAAATTCCAAAACCAAATGATTGAAGCCCATGATCAAATCCAAACTTGAAACCCTTCCTAAGCCATATGACCTATCCCATGGACTTAGCCAAATCTTAATCCAAATCAATCCAAAATCAATTGATTTTCTCATAATCAATTTATATCTTCAATCATCTTCCTAAATATAAATCAAATCTACATTCAAATGATCAAAATTAAATCAAACTAAATCAAATTAAATCAAAACCTTCCTAAGCCATAAGACATCCCATGGACTTAGCCAAATCTTAATCCAAATCAATTCAAACTAAATTGATTTTCTCCAAATCAATCATATTTTCCAAAACCAAATGATTGAAGCCATGATCAAATCCAAACTTGAAACCCTTCATAAGCATATGTCCCATGGACTTAGCCAAATCTTAATCCAAATCAATCCAAAATCAATTGATTTTCTCATAATCAATTTATATCTTCAATCATCTTTCTAAATATAAATCAAATCTACATTCAAATGATCAAAATTAAATCAAACTAAATCAAATTAAATCAAACCCTTCCTAAGCCATATAACCCTATCCTATGGACTTAGCCAAATCTTAATCCAAATCAATTCAAACTAAATTTATTTTCTACAAATCAATCATATTTTCAATCATATTCAAATTTAAATGAAATAAACTATTAAATCATCAAACTAAATCAAACTAAATAAAAAAACTAAAAGCCACATGACCAACTCCATGGACTTAGCTAATTCCTTCATTCCAAAACCCAAATTCAATTGATTTTCTCATGAATCAATCATACCTTCAATCATACTCACAAATATAAATGAAATCTACAATCATCAAGCAAACCAAAATCAACCCAAGTCAAACCTAACTTAACCCTTTTTTTGAAATGTTCAAATGAACCAAAACCCATTTGAACCAATTGAATTGAATCTATATCAATCCCAAATCCATATATAAACTCAAATAAATTAAGCCAACTAAACCCAATCAATCCACTTGACCCAAAGCGGCCAATTTGACTTATTTGAGCCAAGTTCTAATCCTACCCAAATTGGATTGAACCACCCCATCAAAATATAAACCAAATTGATTGCAACTAATGGCTCAAGTTGATTCCAAATTGATTGTTGAACTTGACCAAAGCCATGATTGGACCCAATTGAAACCAATTAACCTACTTAGCCCAAATTGACCTAAAGGTTCAAGTTGGCCTAAATCAAAACCAAATCCAAATTAATTGAAACCAAAGCCTATAATCATCTTCAATTGGTCAACTAAACCCAAACCAACACCCAACCCAAGTAATTTGCCAATTTGGTCAAATGGTCAACTTAACCCATTTGACCCAAATGAATTCAAATGAGCCAAAATCAAATCTAAGCCAAACTAATCCAAACAAATTGAACCAAAACATCCCAAATGATCATATAAACTTGACCCAACCCTTAGTTTGACCCAATTTGACAAATTGGTCAACTTGACCCAACCTAACCCAATTTGACCTAAATGAGTCAAATTGAGCCAAACCTAACCAAATCAACTCCAATTGACTTGAAATTTGATATAACCCACTTTTGGCTAATTTCAAATCCACCCAAATCAAATCTAATGCCAAATCATTCTACTTGGCTCAAGTGCATCACATGAGACAAATCACCCATGTAAGTGGTCATTTCCATTCCAGCCACTGGTACTCTCCCAAAGGTCCACCTAGGCACCTACCCCAACCCAACCTAAGGGTGGTTGGTCATGACCCATGGGAGGTGAAATCACCTCACCCTCCCCATTGAGCATTTGACACCCATGATTCCTCTTGGCCCCACCTCCACACCTTCAACCAACTAACAGCCAACTCACCTCCTCCTCACCCATGACTCCTGAGATGGCATGCCCACTAGAAGCCAAACCCATCCCACCATCCATCAAGATAAACACCCCTCATTTCCACATAAAACTCATAAAAATCTTTCCTCAGAGCAATAACTACCCAAGATGAGCCACTAGAGCCATTCCCTAAGCTCCCAAGCTTGTTCCTCGATCGAAAAATGCTATTCCCATCTGCCCCGAAATAGGACACTCCCATTTCTGACCTAACTTTTCCATTTTTCCATCAAGCTCAAATTAACTTTGCACCTTCCTAGGCCTCAAGCAAGAATGAATCATCTCCTTAGCTTCTCGAGCACTGAGGTGGGACGATCAAAGCCAAACTCTAAATCATCGCCATGGCCTTCGAGCAACATCTGGAATTGATCCAATTCTGGTCAATAAGACTTCATCTCCACTAGATGAAGCTTCCTCAATCATTCGAACCATCTTGAGCTCTGGTGAGGTATGCTTCCAAAACTAATCCTTAGAAAAATATGGGTTGGAGCTTTTTGCAAAAAACTTGCATCTCGTGTGATCTTGACCATTGGATCCCCTCTGATCGATGTCATGAAGGTGTGAAATCCTTTTGGAGTTGATCCAAGCTCGAGTAAGTTTCGATCAAGTGAGCAATGGCGACCACTCCATTCTCCCTCACTCATGTGATGTTAGATCATGCACCATCCATTCGCATGATTAGAATGGTCATGATTAGATCTACTAGATCGATATGATTTAATCCTAAGTGGGATTAATCGTAGATGTCCGATCTTAGACGATGAGATAAAGTGCATCCGCCTCCCCACACATGAGTGATAAGTTTTAAGTAGCTAATCTCAGCACACAGGAAAGCGCCATGTGGCCAATAGATTAGGTTTAATTGGCTTAATTAATCATTTTAATCAAAAAACTTCAAAATCATAAAAAAGCATAGAGAAATAAAAAAATGCAAATAAATACTCATTTTAAAGGTATTTTGAGGAGAATAAATTAAAATGATCTTAACTAATTTTGAATAGTAATTAAGTTTAATTACAAAATTAATTTGCCAATTACTCCTTAATTACTTGGAAATTAATCCCAAATTTTGTGGGTTAATTTAATGGGATGACTACCTCCCCCATGATTTTCTTGGGATTTATTGCTCACTTAATTAGGAAAATTGACTAATAAACTACTCTTTAAGTTAATTAATGATTAATTAATCCCATGAATAGTAATAAATTATTTAATTAGTTTATTAATCATTATTCAATAGTAAGTGAACTAAGGAATAGGGTTGGGACCCCTTTCCCAAGTTCATTTCACCCTTTAAAATGAAATTAATTAAGATTTAACTAATTAATTAAATCTTAATCAAATTGAAATCATAATCACATAACCTAATTAATTAAATCATGGGGTAGATCTTTAGGTGTTTAATAACCTAAAGGAGTTTAATGAAATTATGGTTAGTACGCATGTTTGAGAAAACCATAAGAGTAATTAACTAAGTCCCTTAATCTAATTAACTATTAATCATGAGCCAATTGCATTAGGCCCCTTTTATTTCTTAGGATCATTGCAAGTTTATTTTCCATGCATATCATGTTGGCTCATAATTATTTAGTTAATTACTTTAATGTGACATAGGTAAGGGTAATTAATTCATCTAATTAAAGGTTCAACTTAATTAACACATAAAATCAACTTAATTACATTTCTTTAAATTAAATCAAATCACTAATGTTGGAATGGGTTTAAAACAACAAGTGATGATTTCTCTTCTCCTCTTTAAATCAAATCAAATCCAAAACTTAATTAATAAAGAAGCTTTGGTTTGTTTAAATAATCTTATTTGCTTTGATTGTCCTTAAGAACTAGTTTGGTTGAATGAATCACATGCTTATATTTGATTGTCCTCTTCCAATCATGTTAAATTGGTATGTCATTTGAATTCATGCATCCATCTTTTCAAAATCAAGTAAAATAAAATGGATTTCATTTATGTAAGCTTGCATGTGTTGATTTCATTTAATATATGTGGCTATTATCACTATTAAATCCAAATGTATTTTTCAAAAGCTTATAAATGAATAATAATATGTGTTATGATGCTAGTTATAAATACATAAGAAATGCATGTGCTTATAGCTTAAGTGTATGAATGGTGAGTTATCTTTCCTCTATTAAAGTGTTGATTTATATAAGATTGAATTGTAATGGGTATATAGTCTACACATCAAAAGAGGCTTTAGCTAAGGAGGCCATTTGATTACCTCACTTTCATGGTTTAACAATGGTACATACCCATTTCATTCTTATGTATTTCAACATTAGAATTTGGATAGAGCTTTAATTCATATATAAATGATTCAATCAAAAAATATACAATCTTTGCATGGTTTTCTTTCCCTCATTTATGTATACATCCATGTGTGTCCAAGAAAAGCAAGTATATAGTCCGGACATCCTAGAATACGAGGCTTTAGTTAGCCCCAAGGAGGTCATTTGATTACCTCACTTCCCCGATTTAATAATGACATACTTGCCTATATCTTTGTATGAATATGTATATGTGATTAATGAATGAAATCCCATTTTACATTAAAATTGCATGCATTCATAATTGACTAAGTGGTTGAATTAATTAACCATATGATTTGTAGCTTGCTTCCTATGTTCATGTATACAAATTTACATATGTTTGAATGCAAATGGGTATATGGTATGGACATCCCTAGAATATGAGGTTTTAGCTAGCTCCAAGGAGGTCATTTGATTACCTCACTTCCCTGGTTTAACAATGGCACATGCCTATTTAATTTCATTCTTATTTTCCTTTTGTATAAGAATTTGGATAAAGTTTTAAATAAATATGTTTAAATAATTCAATTAAATAAAATATAAATTCTAAACATACACATACATTCATCATTTAAGTGTGCTAAAATATGTTGCATGTATAGATACACTTAGGATTAAATCATATGAATGTTACATGTGATGGAAAGGAATGATTTAATATATGTCATGTGGTAGTAATTCAATTAAATTAATCTTAAGATGCCTTTCATTTTCAATAGGATTATTTAAAGTGAACCTAAACTTAGGATTAATTAAATCATTTAATAAGCCATTCACTAAAGAGAACTAAATCAAATTAATATACTTTAGAAAGTGACTGAAGGTATGGATGAAAGAGGGCAATCCTCTTTTCCTCTCTTTATAACACTTAGTTGCTAAGTGTAATCAAATGAAACAAAAGGAAACACAAATTAAAATTCTCAAATCAATTAAACTACTTCAAGTGAAATCAACCTTTCATGTTAAATTGAATCCTTCTACACTTAGAAAATACAACACTAATGCCTAACAACACTTACCACACAATCCTTAATATACACATTAGAATTAAGTCACCAATTCTAGCTCTTAGTTAGATGGTGTATGATATGATGCATGTTTTGTTTTATGATGTATTATTTTAGATTAGATGTTAGGGTGTATGCTTTGTAGACTGGATGATAGGCCAATATTAGCCTAATCATGTTTTTGCATGGGATTATGCTTAATGGATGCTTTAAAATAAATGTGAATGCTCTATTTGGTTGCTTAAATCCTTAAGCATAATCCAAGTTAGGATAGGTGGGCTTAATTACCCATGTGTAGGGTGCTAAGTCCAAATTATAAATACAATTGCTTGGGATTATATGTATATTTAGCTAACCTCTATTTTGCAAGTGTAGTTAAATTTACTTTTCCTCATAAATGTAATTTTGTAATAGGAATTAGGATTAGTGCTATGGGGATTAGGATGAGCAGACAAGGCTTTGTCTGGGTGCCCTGATGCCTTTGAAGCAAGCACCATCCAAATCAAAGAAGGAACCAAATCAAAATGGAGATATGAAGAAAGAAGAACCCCATAACATTTAATACAATTATAATTATTCTTTCCTATTCTAGGTTGTATAAAGGTAGAGCTACCCATCTTTTCTCTCTTGTGAGCATCTCGCAGACCGACCTTTTATTCCTTTACGATAGTTTATATAATTGTTAGATGTTATGTTTACATTGTGCATTAAGATGCCATGCTTTTCATAGTTTCTAAAATGATTGATGCTTTAATGGGTGTCTTGAAGAACTTTTCTACCCAACGATTAGGCTCTTAGGATAAAAAGAACTTTTCTACCCAACTAATCACTTATAACTAAATTTTAAACAACTCATAACCTCATCATAAAGCCTAAGACATAAATAAGATAGTTAAAAGATTTAGCAACCCCTTAACTATATGGTTATATGTTTCACATCATGTATGCATATTCTTTCTCTCTTGAACATGAAGGATCTCCATCCTTGCACAACAAAGGAATGCTTGACCTGTGAGGGCATCCCTTGTGGTGGAGAACACCTTCTTCTAGCTGAATTAACCCATAACCTATTTTATCATGCATTTAGGCATAATAAATCCTAAAGCCTCTGTCAAAATGATGTGTCTAAAATGAAATAAAATTTGAAAAGATTTTGCATCTATTGATTAAGTCATATGCTCATACCACTCATGCTCTAGTCTTGGGAGTGTGTTTAGGACTTTAGTCTCTTTCTAATTAAATAACTACCCTAGCTATCTTGTAATTCATAAGACCAGACCAGATGGTTTCAAAATCAGAGGAGGAGTTAGCTAGCGGCCACTCCAGGCAGTTATAAGTCCAGAAGTCGGACACCTTCTATGGCTTGGGCCTAGATGATTGGTCAGGAAATGGCAATTATATGGCTTCCTCTTGTAGGCTAGCCACCTTGTTGATTAATTTCTTGAATGTTTTGATGGTAAAGTCCTTAAGCATGAAATCACTGCCATGGATATTCTTGAGTAATCTCAATGGCATGTTGTTCGATATTGTGGTTCAGATTTCATGTTCAGTTGCCACCGAGAATGTAATCAACATCACTTGTTAAGTTTGTTTCTACAATGAGGTCTCCTACATCACCCTCTGAGCTCCAAAGAAACCTTTGATGAAGAGGTCTTCCAACTCAAAGAAAGTCTTCAACCAACCAAAGATACTCAAATGCACATACAGATCTAATAAAAAAGGCGGAGGAGTGCCTTTTGTCGCCTGTTGCAAATAAAGTGTGCAATGAGTTATCGAGCTCCCATCCATCAAAGATCTTAAAGGTTGGTGGCACAAAACCCTAAATAAAATAAAACTAAATAAAACCTAAACCTAAAAAAATAAACCTAAAATAAATAAAAATAAAACCTAAACCCTAAACTAAAAACTTAAACCTAAAATAAACAAAATAAAATAAACATAAACCTAAACTAAAATAAACTAAAATAAAATAAATAAAACCTAAACCTAAACCCTAAATAAAATAAAATAAAACAAACTAAAAATAAACCTAAACATAAACTAAAAAAAACCGAAAAAAAAACCTAAAAAAAAGCCTAAACCCTAAACCTAAAAAATAAAATAAAAACCTAAACATATACCTAAAAATAAAAAATAAAACCTAAACCTAAAAAATAAAATAAAAATAAAACTAAACTAAAATCAAAACATAAACCTAAACATAAACCTAAAAAATAAACTAAAATAAAAATCCTAAATTAAAATAAATAAACCTAAAATAAATAAACTAAACTAAATAAAAATAAAAAGTAAACCTAAATAAAAATAAAATAAAATAAAATAAATAAATAAAATAAACTAAATAAACCTAAACCTATCATTTTACCTAATTTTAAAGAAGAAAAACCCTAAACCCTAAACCCTAAATCCTAAACCCTAAACCATAAACTAACCCTAAAAACTCTAAACCCTAAACCCTAAAAACCCTAAACCCTAAACCTAAAGTAAACTAAACCCTAATAATCCCTAAACCTAATAACCCTAACCCTAAACCTAAACACCAAACCTTAAATCCCTAAACCCTAAACCCTAAACTAACCCTAAACCCTAAACCCTAAACCCTAAAACCCTAAACCCTAAAGCCTAAACCCTAAACCTTAAACCCTAAACCCTAAACTAACCTAAACCCTAAGCTAACCCTAAACCCTAAACCCTAAAGCCTAAACACTAAACCCTAAACCTAAACCTTAATCCCTAACCCTAAACCTAAACTTAAAACCCTAAACCCTAAAACCTTAAACCCTAAACCCTAAACCCTAAACCCTAAAAACCTAAAAAACTAAACCTAAACTAAATAAAACCTAAAATAAAATAAATAAAAACCTAAACCTAAATATAATAAAAAATAAAATAAAATAAAACCTAAACTAAATTAAACTAATCCTAAAAAATAAAATAAAATAAACTAATAAAATAAACAAAAATATAATAAATAAAAAACCTAAACTAAACTAAAAGTAAAATAAACCTAAGAATAAAAAAAACCTAAATAAAATAAAACAAATTAAAATAAAATAAACCTAAAATAAAATAAGATAAAAACCTAAACCTAAAAAAATAAACGTAAAACTAAAACCTAAAAATAACCAAACCCTAAACTAAAAATAAAACTAATCCTAAAATAAAATAAAATAAACAAAATAAAATAAAATAAACTAAACCTAAAAAATAATAAACTAAATAAATAAAAAAAAAATAAACTAAATAAAATAAAATAAACTAAAATAAACCTAAACCTAAACTAAAAATAAACCTAAAATAAAACTAAAATAAAAACCAAAAACCTAAACCCTAAAAAGCTAAAAACCTAAACCTAAACAAAATAAATCCTGAAAATAAAATAAATATAAAAACCTAAACAAAAATAAAATGAAAAAATACAATAAAATAAAAACATAAACTAGAACCTAAACCTAAACCTAACCTAAAAAGAAAATAAAATAAAAAATAAAAACTAAACTAAAATAAAATATATAAAAACCTAAACTAAACTAAAAAAAATCTAAATAAAATAAAAACTAAACCTAAAATAAAAATATAATAAACCTAAAATAAAATAAATTGAAAACTAAATAAAAACCTAACCTTAAAAATAAAACCTAAAAATAAATAAAAAATAAAACTTAAACCCTAAACTAAAAAAAACCTACACCTAAAATAAACCTAAACCTAATCTAAGATAAACTAAACTAAAATAAATAAAACCTAAACCTAAACCCAAAATAAACTAAACCTGAACCTAAACCAAAACTAAATAAAATAAAATAAACTAAAAAAAAAACCTAAACCTAAACTAAAAAATAATATCTAAAAAAAATCCTAAAATAAAAACTTAAAACCAAAACCTAAAAAAAATAAAATAAAACCTAAACCTAAACCTAAAATAAAAAATATAAAACCTAAACCTAAAAAATAAAATAAAAATAAAACTAAACCAAAAAAATAAACTTAAACCTAAACCTAAAAGTAAACTAAAATAAATAAACCTAAAATAAATAAACTAAACTAAATAAAATTAAAAAATAAACCAAATAAATAAAAAAATAAAATAAAATAAATAAATAAAACAAACAAATAAACTTAAACCTACTTATTTACTTAATTTAAAAAAAAAAATAAAAAAATAAATAAAATAAACCTAAACCCTAAACCCTAAACCCTAAAACCCTTAACTCCTAAACCTTAAACCCTAAACAATAAAATCTACAACCCTAAACCCTAAACCCCAAAGCCTAAACTAAACTCAAACCTAAAACCCAAAACCCTAAAAACCTAAACTTAAACAAAATAAAACCTAAAAATAAAATAAATAAAAAACCTAAACCTAAATAAAATAAAGTAAAAAAATAAAATAAAAATGTAAACTAAAACCTAAACCTAAACATAAACCTAAACCTAAAACTAAAAAATAAATAAAAAACCTATAAAAGTAAAAAAATAAAATAAACCTAAAAATAAAACCTAAATATAATAAAACTAAAGGTAAAATAAAATAAAATAAACCTAAAATAAAATAAAATAAAATTAAATAAAACATAAACCTAAAAAAATAAACCTAAAATAAATAAAATAAAACTTAAACCAAAACTAAAAAAGAAAACCTAAAGCTAAAATAAATAAAGATAAACTAAACCTAAACCTAAACTAAAATAAACTAAACTAAAATAAATAAAACCTAAACCTAAACCAAAAATAAACTAAACCTAAACCCTAAACTAAATAAAATAAAATAAATTAAAAATTAACCTAGACCTAAACTAAAAATAAACCTAAAAAATAAACCTAAAATAAAACCAAAACCTAAACCTAAAAAAAAAAAATAAAAACCTAAACCTAAACCTAAAAATTAAAAATAAAACCTAAACCTAAAAAAAATAAAAATAAAACTAAACTAAAATATTAACATAAACTTAATACCTAAACCTAAAAAATAAACTAAAATAAAATTAAAAATAAATAAATAAACTTAATATAAATAAAAGATAAACTAAATAAACTAAACTAAACTTTAATTAATTTTTTCTAAAATCCTAAAACCCTAAAAAATATAAACCAAAACCCTAAATTAAACCTAAACCCTAAAACCCTAAACCTAAACCCTAAAACCTAAAACCCTAACCCCAAACCCAACTAAACCTAAACCCTAAAACCTAAACTCTAAACCCCTAAAACCCTAAACCTTAAAGCCTAAACACTAAACCCTAAACCCTAAACCCCAAACCCTAACCCTAAACCTTAAACACTAAAACCCTAAACCCTAAACCCTAAAATAAAACCTAAACCTAACTAAATAAAACCTAAAATAAAATGAACAAAAAAAAAACCAAAATAAAAATATTAAAATAAAATAAAAACCTAAACTAAAACTTAAACCTAAAATTAAAATAAAATAAAAAATAAAAATAAACTAAAATAAATTCAAGAAAAACCTAAACTAAACTAAAAAATAAAATAAACATAAGAATAAAACCTTAATAAAAAAACTAAACATAAAAAATAAAATAAACTTAAAATAAAATAAAAATAACAAAATAAAAAACCTAACCCTAAAAAATAAACTAAAAATAAAACCTAAAATAAATAAATAAAAAACCCAAACCCTAAACTAAAAAAAAAACAAACCTAAAATAAAAATAAAATAAACAAAATAAAATAAAATAAAACCTAAACTAAAATATAAACCTAAACCTAAACCCTAAACCCTAAACCTAAACCTAAAGTAACTAAATAAATTAAAAATAAACCTAAACCTAAAACCTAATAAACCTAAACCTAAATCTAAATGCTAAGAATGGAAACCTTATCAGAACATCATGAACCGTGCTCAGATCCGGCGATGGAGGAGAGATGAGATGGCACAAGCATATCCGGTGGATGGGTGGTGGTGAAAATGGGTGGTGGTGAGGAGTGAAAGGCCACACCGTGGGTGGCGAGGGAGATCGGGGATATGATGGGATCCGCTACAGAGGCGGGGTGGTTTTGATGGGATATGGAGAAACAAAGAATTGATCCGACCACGCTATGGAATTGTGTCTTTATAAAGATGGTTCTAGTTATCTAGATTTTTGAATTCTATGCGTGCTCATTTTTTTATCTATGTTATCATTTATGCCTTAGAAAACTTGGTGTGTTACTTGGTTGATGAAATCTAAAAGAATAAATGTTGAATATGAATTTATTCTCTACTAAAAAAAACCCTAAACCCTAAACTCAAACTTAAACCCCAGACCTACAACCTAAACCCTAAACCTTAAACCCAAAAATCCTAAACCCTAAACCCTAAACCCTAAACCCTAAACCCTAAAACCCTAACCCTAAACCCTAAACCTAAAACCTAAACCCTAAACCCTAAATGCTAAATTAACCTTAAACCCTAAACCCTAAAAGCTAAAAAACCTAAACCTAAACTAAATACAACCTAAAAATAAAATAAATAAATAAACCTAAACTAAAATAAAATAAAAAATTAAAATAAAATAAAATCCTAAACTAAAACCTAAACCAAAACCTAAAAAGAAAATAAAATAAAAATAAAACTAAACTAAAATAAAATATAAAAACCTAAAATAAAGTAAAAAATAAAAACCTAAATCAAATAAAAATTAAAGCTAAAAAGAAAAATAAAATAAATTAAAACCAAATAAAAAATCTAAACCTAAAAATAAGACCTAAAAATAAAACCTAAACGCTAAACAAAAAAAAACCTAAACCTAAAACGAAAATAAAATTAACCTAAACCTAAACAAAAAAAAATTAAATTAAAATAAATAAAACCTAAACCTAAACTTAAACCTAAACCCTAAATAAGATAAAATATGCTTAAATTAGACCTAAACCTAAACTAAAAAATAAACCTAAAGTAAAATCCTAAAACCTGAACCTAATAAAATAAAATAAAATGTAAACCTAAATTGAAAAATAAAAAATAAACCCTAAACTAAAAAAATAAAATAAAAATAAAACTAAACTAAAAAATAAACCTAAACCTAAACATAAACCTAAATAATAAACTAAAATAAAAAACCTAAACTAAAATAAATAAACCAAATTTAATAAAAATAAAAATAAAGCTAAATAAAAATAAAAAATAAAATAAACCAAAATAAAAAAATAAATCAAATAAACTAAATAAACCTAAACCTATTAGTTGACTTATTTTTTTAAGAAAATAACAAAATTAAAAAATAAAAAACCCTAACCCTAAACTAACCTAAACCTAAACCTAAACTTAAACCTACAACCCTAAACCCTAAACCTAAAACCTTAAACCCTAAACCTAAAACCTAAACCTAAAGTTTAAACCCTAAACCTAAAGCCTAATCCCTAAACCTAAACCCTAAACCTAAAACCTACAACCCTAATCCAAAACCCTAAACCCTAAATCTAAACCTAAACTAAAACCCTAAACCCTAATCCTAAACCCTAAACCTAAAACCTAAAACCTAAAACCTAAAACCTAATAAAAATAAAATAAATAAAAAAACCTAAACATAAATAAAATAAAAAATAAAATAATAAAACCTAAACTAAAACCTAAACATAAACCTAAACCTAAACCTAAACCTAAACCAAAAATAAAACCTAAACATAAATGTAGAAATAAAATAAAATAAAAAATAAAAACTAAACTAAAATAAAATAAATAAAAACCTAAACTAAACTAAAAAAATAAAATAAAAATAAAAATAAAAAAACCTAAATAAAATAAAAACTAAACATCAAATAAAAATAAAATAAACCTAAAATAAAATAAAATAAAAACTAAATGAAAACCTAAACCAAAAAAATAAACCTAAAAATAAAACCTAAAATTAAATAAAATATAAAACATAAACCCTAAACTAAAAAAAACCTAAACTTAAAATAAACAAAATAAAATAAACCTAAATCTAAACAAAAAACTAAAATAAAATAACCTAAACCTAAAATAAACTAAACCTAAACCCTAAACTAAATAAAATAAAATAAACTAAAAAGAAACCTAAACCTAAATAAAAAATAAAACTTAAAAATAAACCTAAAATAAAAACCAAAAACTGAAACCTAAAAAAAAAACCTAAACCTAAACCTAAAAATAAAAAATAAAACTAAACCTAAAAAATAAAATAAATTAAAACTAAACTAAAAAAAAGAATAAAGCTAAACCTAAACATAAAAATAAACTAAAATAAAAAACCTAAACTAAAATAAGTAAACCTAAAATAAATGAACTAAACTAAATAAAAATAAACCTAAGTAAAAATAAAAAATAAAATAAACTAAAATAAATAAGAAATAAACAAAATAAACCTAAACCTATCAGTTTACCTAATTTTTTTAAAATAAAACCCTAAACCCAAAACCCAAAATCTTAAACCCTTAATCCTAAACCTTAAACCCTAGAAATACTAACCCTAATCCCAAAACCCTAAACCTACAACCCTAAACCTAAAAAACCCAAAACCTAAAAAACCCTAAACCCTCAAAACCCTAAACCCTACAACCTAAACACTAAACCTTAAACCCTAAACCCTAGACCCTAAGCCCTAAACCCTAAAGGCATAAACCCTAAAACCCTAAATCTTGAACTCCAAACCTTAAACCCTAAACCATAAACCCTAACCTTAAACCCTAAACCCTAAATCTAAACCTAAAGAAATTAAATAAATTAAAAAATAAACCTAAATTCTAAACCTTAAACTAACCCTAAACCCAAGAATGGGCATTACCATGACAACAGGAACATCATCACCAACTAGGCTCAATCTAGATCTAGTGTTGGAGGTGAAGACGGTGGCATGCTATCATAGTGGTGGTGGGGATTTGAGGTGGATATGGAGGTGGTGGTCAGTAGTGTGGTTATGGAGGCAGGAGAACATATGTTACCGTGGTGGTGGGGAGAGGGGATATGATGGAGGATCCTGCTACTTGAGAGATGGGGGTGGTTCTGATGGTAACTAGAGAAACTAAAGAATGACTGATCTGATCTGCTGCTTATGGAACTATGTCTTTATAGTAGAACGGTTCTAGTTATCTAGGGTTTTTGATTTATGCATGCTCATTTTTTATCTATATCATCCCTTATGTCTTAAAAACTTGGTATGTTACTTGGTTGATGAAATCAAAAAGAAGAAATGCTAAATTTGAATTTGTTCTATGTTAAAAAAAACCAAAACCTTAAATTAAAACTTGAACCCTAGACCTAAAACCTAAACCCTAAACCCTAAAACCCAAATCCTAAAACCCTAAACCCTAAAACCCTTAACCCTAAACCCTAAATCCTAATTGTAATTTTCCTCCTCAAGACAATACCTTGATTCACCTAACCTCTCTAGTGAACCCAGGAGACTCATATGATCCTTAGTGGTGATTTGAATGGAAATTTGAGATTGGAACAAAAATCTAAAACAAATTTTGAGCTAATCCTTTGATGATGGAACAAAATATGAAAACTAATTCAAATTGATAAATCTGCTATTAATGGCTTTAACCTCCTTCCTTCTACTCTTGAGAGTGATACACATGCTAACCCACTCTCTCACTTAATTGAGAGGAAGGGGAAATTACCATTAGAAATGCTTTGATGATATAGGTCCTTCTAAATATCACAAGTCTCTCGGATGGTGATTCTTTGGACAAAGATAGACCTTTTCAAACTATTTTAAAAAAAAATCACTTAAAGCAAAAAATGTTCACTAATAGCTCCACTAGAACTACTAGATCTTCCTAACTTCCCATAAATAAATGTTTCTATTTCCATTTTCTTCTTGCTTTATTATATCTTTAGTTATCTCTTTTCTTTTCTTTTCTTATTTTATTATGATTAACTTACTAATTTGGAATGTTCGAGGTATTGGGACTCTCATTATCCATAACCGTATTAGAAGTCTCTGTCGTATTCATAACATAGCCTTACTTATTGTTATTGAACCTTTGATACACTCTTCTAAGATCAACCATGTTGCTAGAATGCTCACAACTTCTTTTATAATATTAAAATAATTTGGTATTTTTGGAATAATTTAGTTAATATATCTATCCTTGATGATCTTCAACAATTGGTTAATGTCCACATCTCATTGGGTGATTTCTCTGCTAGGTTCCTTTATTTATGCTTCTTGTAATAGAGTGTAGGAACATCCTTTGGGACAATTTAAGAACCTTTGCCTCCTTGGTCAACAAACCTAGTTTGATTTTAACACTCTCTCTTCCTCAGAAAGAAGGGGAATTTGCTCTTCTAACATTCATTCCATGGAAGAATTTTCTAATATGATTCTTGATTGCAATCTGATTGATATTGGCTATTCAGGTTCATATTATACTTGGCATAAATCTAGACTGGAAATGGCTAGAGTGATTCTTTTAATTCTCTCGATCAATCAATGGCTTCATTGAGCATTTGACCAAAACTTTATCGATCATGCTCTCTTTGATATCTATCAAAAATCCTCTAGTAGATTAACCTCCTACCTCTTTAGATTCCAAAATATGTGGATCAACACATTGATTTCTTAAATGTTGTCTCCATCAATGATGGCCCCTTCACCGATAATTCTATTAAAGGTATGATTCGCCCGCTTAAGCTTAAAAGGCTTAAACAAAACCTTAATTGGTGGAACAAGCATCATTTTAAAAATCTCTTTGCTAATATCAAGAACATGGAACAATTGGTTTGTTCTCTTGAAAATGCTATTTTTATAGATTCCACTAAACTTGAGGACTTGAAATAAGCTAAAGATAACTTGGTTAGCCATCAAAATATGGAAGAAACCTATTGGCGGCAAAAGGCTGCTAGCAAACATATTGTGATGGTGACATAAATACTAGATATTTCCATGCTCTTTTTCAAAAAAAAAGAGCATTAAACTCTATTAAAAAAATTAAAAGTGATAACAATCGGATCTCGACAATAATGATATTAAAGATTCTATCACCCATCATTTTAAAACTTATTGAACAAGAACCTTCCTTTAGAAGCTATCTCCAACTCCCACTTGATTCCCTCAACAATTAATAATGATGACAATCACTTGCTTAATATGGTTCCTAAGATGAGATTGGTAGAATTCTTCATGAATGATGAATCTGCTGTCGTCAAGGCTACATGACTCAATTTTTTTAGCATTATTGGCCTATTATTAAGTCGATTTAGTTGATGTCATTGATTTCTTTAATGGCAATCCCTTACCTAGATATTTTTTCTAGCACTTCCATTGTCCTCATTCCAAAAATTAATAATCTCAATCTTTGATTTGACCTATCAGCCTTTGCACCTTGTTTCATAAAATAATTGCTAAATTGAATGCCAATAGAATTATTCCTCTGCATCCTAAAATTATTTCTCTCAACCAAACTGGTTTCATTAAAGGTAGAGCTATATCTGATAACATTCTTCTTGCCCAAGAGTGATTCATGATGATGCTTCTATCGAGGTGGTAACATCCTATTCAAATTGGACATCTCTAAAGCTTTTGACAACCTCTCTTGGAATTTCCTCTTCTAAATTCTTCATTTGTTTGGTTTTTCTGATAAATTTATTTGCCTCATTAAAAATTATATTAGCAATGTTTGGTTCTCTATTATGCTGAATGGTGAGGCCTTAGGTTTCTTCCCTTCTTTGCATGGCTTGAGACAAGGGGATCGCTTATCTCCTTCTCTTTTTATTAATACTATTGAATATCTTTCGAGGAGATTTCATGACCTTTTCAATAATAATCCAAGCATGTATTTTAGAACTCAAGGTGGTTTTCCTGCCTCTCATCTTAGTTTTGCTGATGATTTCATTATCTTTTGCAATGCCTCTATTCATCACATTAAAAATATTAAGAATTTTTTAAATAAATTTGGAAACAAAAGTGGTCTCTTTCTTAATGAAGGCAAAAGTTGTTTCATTCCTTCCTCTAAATTCTCTAGTAATAAGATCAACCAAATCTTGAGAATCACTAATTTTCAGCAACAACAACTTCCTATTAAATATCTTGGTGCTCCTCTTTTAAAGGTCTGAAAAGATCACATCTTTTGATGAGTTAATCCAAAAAATCTCTAATAAAATTTCCATTTGGGAATTTACTCTTTTGGTGGTAGGCTCACTTTGATTAAGAGTACCCTTAACTATGCCTTTATATCTTATTCAAACCATTCAATTACCCATTAAATTGTGCCCTCCTTAATAAATTCTTATGGTTCTAACAATTCTACTAAAAGAATGCATTTGACCTCTTGGTATAAAAGTCAGGCACTCTGTCAAGGTGGCTTGGTCAGGCTAATCGTGGAAGCTATCACCGCTTTTTTTTATAAACTTTGGTGGAATTTTAGAGAGCAATAATAGTCTTTGGGCTAAATTCATGATTGTTAAATCGCCGGTAAGCCCTCTCATTTTCCTTACAAAGTGGGAGATTCTCATGTATGGAAAAGACTTTGTTCCATTAAATGGGAGTCAATCCTTAATTTCTTGGGGATTAACTAGAACTTCCTTCTTTGGTAAGATAATTGACTGAAGTATTATTGATGATTTACTTTCTACCCACTCCACCGCTATTAAAGTGAACTCTGGTAGAATAATAAGTGGAACAATAGTAAGCTTACTGACTATAACCCTATCTCTCTTTTAGATAAGCTTACTACCATCCCTATCATCCCTAGCAATCATGATCATATTGTTTTCAGCTTTAAAATGACTTCAACCTTAAAGATGTCCGATTCATTTAGAGAAGCTCATGATTTCTCTAATGTGTTTTTTAAACTTTGGAATAACACTATCCCTATTTCTTACTCTATTCTAACTTGGAGAATTTTGAAAAATTTCATCCCTATTGATTCCTTGATGTGGGGTAAAGGTTTTCACTTACCTTCAAAATGCTACTGCTGCTTTCACATTGAGAATGTCAATCATGTTTTGTTATGAGCCATTGCTTCCAAACTTTGGGTTTGGTATGATGAATTTTAATATTGAAAATTCAATGGCTCCTTAACTCTTTATCAACTTCTTGAGGTTTATTTTGACTATTAAAGGCCACATTAAAGTGATAACATCACTCTTATATGGTTCATATGGATGGACGTAAATGATGCAAAACATCATGTCCTATGAACCATAAGAGGATAATTAGAATTAAAGATAAAATGCTTTATTTAATGCCAATTTAATTAACTACAATCAATTTAAAGGTAAATTTGGCCAATAAACGGTTTTAACCGCACCATCCCAAAAAGATGATAAGCTTGTTTATTGGAAAACCTCATGATAATATTATTAAAATTAATACCGATGGCTCCATTTCAAAATGCTTCTGGGTGGTATTTTAGAAACCTTAATGGTAAAGTTTTATGTGCCTTTGCTTATCCTCTTACTACATGTTCTTTTATGAGCTAATGGCTATTAACAAAGCTATTGAGATTTTCTAAAAAAAGGTTGGCTCAATATTTGGATTGAGGTGGATGCCTTGTCGATTGATCTTGACTTTCACCAAAGTGAGAAATTCAGAATTGTACTACCTCTAAAGCATACTAGAGCTCTCCTATCTCAACTCTATTTTAAAATCACTCATGTTTGGCATGAAGGTAATGCGTGCCGATGCTAATCTGGGTGCTAGACTAGATGGAATAAAATTCTTTGATTAACTTACACTTCCTAAACATTTGCGTGGATTGGTTAATTTGGACAATACTAGACTTCCTTATCTCTGAAACTAATTTCATCCTATGTTTTGGCCTAATTACAACTTGTATTACTTTGTTTTATCCGTATGGCCATCTTTTGTTTATCTTTTGTTTATTAATGTTGCTCCTCTTTGTTTTGCTGATGCATTTCCCTAATAATCTTTTTTGGTTCTATTGTGATCTCTGTAGCATCTGTTGCTGGCTTTCTATTAATTATCCAATCTTTTCTTGGGTTCTTACTGTATCTGTTGTTTCCCTAGCTAATGGAAATGTGCTTCCTGTTTCCCTAATCTGCTAGATGGAGATGTCTTATTTTTTGATCTGTAGGGATGGACTGCTTACCATCAATACTATTTTTTGGGACTTACTGTATTTTGCTTTTCTTTTCACCATTGAGACTGTTTCTGTCTCTTTTCTCGTTGCCTATTCTCAAACTATTTTTTTATTCTGCACCAGTATTGGGAGGCTCATGTCTTTGTTATCAGGTTGTTGTTTTGATTTGATCAACTTCATGGTGGGCCCTTCTTTATTTGTATTTTCCTCTTAAATAGGGTTATGGCTCTGCTTTTGCTCACCAACCCCTTCCTCAACCTATAAGGGAAGAATGTTTAATTTACCTATTACTATTATTTCTTTGCAAGATTGGATTTGCTTCTTGCCTTCCTTTCATCCTGAATTTACTGATGATGTTGGATTAGATGTTGGTCTGCTTTTCCTTGCCTTGAAGGATTTTAATGATGGTTTTTTATCCCCATTTTGGGTCTATGTAATACTATTATTACTGACTGGATTACCCTCTATTCGGTGCAATATTTGGTTTGCTGTCTTAGTTTGCTATCTTGGTTGTTGGCTGAATGGATTATGGGGTTTTATGCCCAAAGAAGTCGCTCGGGTTATTTCTCTCGATTTTTTTTTGTGTTATTTTTGGTGGAAGCCTTATCACCGTGGCTTTGGTCTATCTAATCCGCCGTGATTCCATCTTGTTCTGTTTCTTGCAGTCCTATTGTGTTTACACTATTAACTTAGTGTTTGTTAACATCTGCATTATTTATTCTGAATGGGTATTCTTTTTATAGGCTATATTCCTGGGCTATTTTCCTGGCCTGTAAGTTTCATATGATTTGGGATGGTGATATTTACATGCTAATTGATATGCTTAGCAGGATTTTAGCTAACTTTTCAGCTGGTTGTCTATTATTTCTATCTTCTATGGCCTTCTTTGTTTATGGTGGGTTTTCCTGCTTTTAATTTTACTCTTGATGTATTAATAAGGTGGATGTGGCCAAGATGGTTCACTTTTATATGGGTAAGGATTCTCATGCTATGGTGACTATAGTGGTGATACTTATCCCCATTCTGCTCTTTGTTGTCTCCTTTTCTATAGTGTATATGGATTTGTTTAGGTTTGCAGGTATTAAGGCTCATAAGACTTTCAACAAATGGCTACTATCTTCCCAGTTTGTAGTTATGATGGTCGTGATGATTTCACTCTTTTGGTTTGGTAGTAGCTCTGTGATGTAACCCTTCCTAAGTTTGGATGCTCATATCTGATCTGTCCCAATTTGGTGTGACTGAGCCTGAGCCTTTTCTCATAAACTTCTCTATAATTTTACTCAGTTTATGCTGCTTTTACCTTCCACTTTGTTTGTATTACTCTAACTATGCTAATTTTTACATTTCTACATATTTGCAGATGCATTTTTCTCCTTCTCTTGCAGGTTTGCTCCCTAGTGGCATGCATTCTCTCATCCTGATGAGCTTTGGCCCAGATCTATCCATTGGCTTCTATGTTAATCATTTTGTATCTTTTGCTTTCATTTTCTATTTTATTTTGCTTTTGGATGTACTTAGATAGGGGATTTACTCTCTAGGCTGATTGTAGCTCTTTGAGCAATAGTTTTGGAGTTTATCCCCTCTTAAGGATCTTGTAACCCTCTTTTTGTGGCAATAAAATTCCCCCTATATGGGGTTTCAAAAAAAAACCCTAAATCCTAAACCTAAACCCTAAACCCTAAACCTTAAACCCTAAACCCTCAACTAAACTTAAACCCTAAACCCTAAACCCTAAATCCTAAACCATAAACGTAAAATAAATAAAACATAAAAATAAAAGAAATTGAATAGCCTAAACTAAAATAAAATAAAATAAAAACATAAACTAAAACCTAAAAGAAAATAAAATAATAAATGACAACCTAAACTAAAGTAAAAAATAAATAACCTAAATAAAAAAATAAACCTAAAATAAAAATAAAATAAATATAAAATAAAATAAAATAAAAACTAAACAAAGACCTAAACCTAAAAAATAAACCTAAAACTAAAACTTAAAAATAAATTAAAAATAAAACCTAAACATTAAACTAAAAAAAACTTAAACCTAAACCCTAAACTAAAAAAAACTTAAACCTAAAATAAAAAATAAAATTCAACCTAAACTATATAAACTAAACTAAAATAAATAAAACCTAAACCTAAACCTAAAATAAACTAAACCTAAACCTAAACCTAAACCCTAAATAAAATAAAATAAACTAAAAATAAACCTAAACCGAAACTAAAAAAGAAAACATAAAAATAAACCTAAAATAAAAACCTAAAACCAAAACCTAAAAAAATAAAATAAAAACCTAAACCTAAACCAAAAAAATAAGAAATAAAACTAAACCTAAAAAATAAAATAAAATAAACTAAACTAAAATAGCCCTAAAGAAACCTAAAATAAACTAAAAAAAAAACCTAAACTAAAATAACAACTCCTAAAATAAATAAACAACACTAAAAAAAAATAAAAATAAACCTAAATAAAATAAAAACAAAATAAACTAAAATAAATAAAAAATGAACTAAATAAACTAAATAAAAATAAACCTATGAGTTTACTTAATTAAAAAAGAATTAAAAAAACAAAAAATCTAACCATAAACCATAAACCCTAAAACTAACCCTAAACCCTAAACCCTGAACCATAAACCTACAACCCTAAACCCTAAACCCAAAACCTTAAAACTTTAAACCCTAAACCCTAAAACTCTAAACCCTAAACCTTAAACCCTAAACCTAAACTAAACCCTAAACCTAAACTAAACCTAAACCCAAAAACTTAAACCCTAAACCTAAACCTAAACTAAACTAAATAAAACTAAAAATAAAAAACAAAACCTAAACTAAATAAAAAATAAATAAAATAAAATAAAATAAAAAATAAAAAATAAATTAAATAAACCTAAAATAAATAAAATAAAATAAAATAATAAAACTAAACTAAATAAAATAAATAAACCTAAACTAAAAAAAAAAAAACCTAAAAATAAAATAAATAAAAAAATTAAATAAAAAATAAAATAAACCAAAAAATATAAATAAAACTAAATAAACTAAAAAAAAATAAACTAAAAATAAAACTAAATTAAATAAAATAATAAAAACTAAACGTAAAAATAAAATAAAATAAACCAAAAATATAATTAAATAAAAACTAAATAAAAACCTAAACCTAAAAAATAAACATAAAAATAAAACTTAAAATTAAATAAAAATAAAACTTAAACCCTTAACTAAAAAAACCTAAACCAAATATAAACAAAATAAAATAAACCTAAATCTAAACTAAAATAAACTAAACTAAATTAAACTAAACTAACATAAACTAAACTAAAATAAATAAAACCTAAACCTAAACCTTAAACTAAATAAAATTAAATAAACTAAAATAAACCTAAACCTAAACTAAAAAATAAAACCTAAAAATAAACCTAAAATAAAAACCTAAAACCTAAGCCAAAAAAATAAAATAAAAACCTAAACCTAAACCTAAAAATAAAGAATAAAACCTAAACCTAAAAAATAGAAAAATTAAAAAACTAAACTAAAAATAAGCATAAATCAAAACCTAAAACTAAAAAATAAACTAAAATAAAAAACCTAAACTAAAATAAATAAACCTAAAATAAATAAACTAAATTAAATGAAAATATAAATAAACCTAAGTAAATAAAATAAAATAAACTAAATTAAATAAAGATATACTTAATAAATCTAAACCTCGTGTTAAATTATTTTAAAAAACTAAACCCTAAACTTAAATTATAAATCCTAAACCCTAAACCCTAAGCCTAGAACCCTAAACCCTAAAGCCTAAACCATAAACCCTAAAACCTTAAACCCTAAACTAACCCTAAACCCAAAAAACCTACAACCCCAAAACCTAAACCTAAACCCTAAACTAAACCCTAAATCTAAAACCATAAACTAATCCTAAACTATGGGAGAAACCTTGATGGTAGAACATCACTCAAACTTAGTCAGATCTAGCTCGAAAAGGGGAGGTAGTGGTTATCAATGTTGGTGGGGATCTAGGTCCTGATATCAGGTGGTGGTAAAGCAGGTGGTTATAGAGGTGGGAGGAGTGATAGAGTTTACAATCATGGTGGTGCCAAGGATATGATGGCGGATCCCGCTACTAAATTGCTTCATGGGACCTAAAGAATCAAGAATGAATCTTCTTCCTTATGGAACTGTGTGTTTATCTAGGGTTTTTGATTAGCTCTATGGGTGCTCATTTTTGATCTATATTATCACTTATATAATAGAAAACTTGGGGTACTACTTGGTTGATAAAATAAAAAAGAAAAAATGTTGAATCTAAATTTGTTCTCTATTAAAAAAAACCTTAAACCCTAAACCCTAAACTAAAACTTAAACCATAACCCTAAAACCAAAACCCTAAACCCTAAACCTTAAACCTAAATTAAACACTAAACCTAAATCCTAAACCCTAAACCCTAAATATAAACTCTAAACCCTAAACCTAAACCCTAAAACCTAAACTATATCTAAAACCTAAACTCTAAACCATAAACCCTAAACCCTAAAACCTACAACTAAACTCTAAACTAAATCTAAACCCTAAATAAACCCTAAACCCTAAAATAAACAAATCCTAAACCCTAAACCTTAAATAAAGATGTTATTAAGAGTAGATTAAAGAATGACCTAATCAACATATAGGTTAAAGAAATTGTCTCAAGAGAGTTTCCTTGACTATCATACATTTAAATACCCTAAACCCTAACCCTAAATTATATTATAATAACATATATTATAGTATAATGTAGCATCATATATTTGAGCATGTAGTAATCTATTTTTGGATGTTATAAGATGTTTTGAAATGTTTAGTATTATGGTATGTTATAGTCTATATTAATATAAATCATAAAAAATATTGATTTAATAAATTAGATGATGAAATTTGTTAAATTTGAAGGGGGAATTAGGTTGTAGTTCCAAAGGTGTGAATTATCTAAAAAAGTAATTTTATGTTCAAAATAAATATTATATGTTTTACACATTTTAATATCTTTCAAGATTTTACAATCATGCATGAGCCTACACTAGAATTATTTATAAAAATGTTGATTTAGACTTTAAAATGGTGAAATTTGGCCAAATTCATAATAGGTAGAGCATGGCATCATAATATATTATTTCAATTTAAAATTTGTAAGTAATATGACTAAAATATATAGTTTTTATTATTTAGACTAATTTATGATTTTTTATCTTAAGCAATTTATGATGTGATATGCAATATAATATAATATAATATGTTATAGTGTAGTATATATAGGATGCGATAACATAGTATCATGCATTATAACATACTATGTATTACTACTTATTGTTTAGCATATTTTTAGTTTGTTATAGTATGATGTAGTAGAGTTTGTACTAATATAATTAATAAAAATATTGATTTATAGGTTGAGATGATGGGAATTGGCAAAATTTAAGGTGTTTTAGGAACATCATTGGGGTGTGCTATATGTGTCATTTAATCAAAAGAATGGAATTTTGCATCCAAAATAAATGTTCATTTTTCAACCAAATTTTATAAATTTTTTTCTTTAAAGTCATTCATTTTAAGGCGTAATGTAAGATAATTTGAAGGTTGAGATGGAAGAATTTTTCCAAATTCATGGCACACACCAAGAAGCAACACCAAAATTATGCTATTTTTTACAATTTCTAATAGAAAAATAATAATTTAACATCCAACATGAACATTATTCTTATTTTGAGAAAATTTTGTTATTTGTTTCTTTTAAGTGATTTTAATGAGGTGTAATGTTAGACAATATATTATATTATAGCAAATTATAATATAACATCATATATTATAATATAATAAAGTGCATTAATTCACACTAAAATATGTTTAGCATGATATTGCATAGTTAGTTTGAGCCTGCACCATCATAAATAGTAAAATGTTGATTACAATGTTAAGATGATGTAATTTGAATGAATACATTATTAGGCTTTTGGTTGAAGTATTAAAGCAATGCATTAGAGAAGAAATAAGATTTGATGAGAATTCCATGTCAAGGACTAGAGGGAGACTATGGATCACACACATGCAGACATGCATGTGAGGGGTCTATGTTAGGCATGATGGGGATATGGTTTGAGTTTGATTTGATTTATGGATGAAGTTCTACTGGGACAAGATTTAATCCACCGATTATTGAATCAACTTTAATTTATTTTGTTTTAATTGATGTGGAGGCATATCTAGAGATATGTGCTTGAGTTTCTGGGATCGGTATATGAACCTTCCACTAGGAAGCAGTTTGAGCTATCATTGGGGATTAAGATTTAAGTTTGATTTCAGATTTGTTTGGAGATGTATCCACTGGATAAGAGTTTGGTTGGATTTCTTTATTTGACTCTACTAGGGAGGTTTAATTTGGCATGAAAGTTGGTTTTGAATTTGAGTTTGCTTGACTTGTTAATATATATATATGGGGCTCCACTAGGAGAAGGGTGTGATTTAACTCACTAGGAAAATTAGAATGGGTTTAATTTAACTGAAGTTAATGTATGGACCTATAGAATGGACCCATTGAGAAGACTATATCACTTGACCTTGACCTACCTCAAGGTTACAAATCCAAAGGGATAGTCTACCAATTACAGGGTAAAGCTAGCCAACCTAAGGGGTTGCCTTTTGGTGTGTAACAACTATACTAGGAAGATGGTGTAGCACAGCTACATCGTCCAAAGTGAGGAACAACTGCTGGGTTGACTTATTAGATGTACAAAAAATCAAACCTAACCTAGGGAGACTACTTAGTGAATGCCACTAGGGACATGTCAACTCAAAAGTAGTCAAGATTAATTTTATCTTAATTTCATGTGAGTTGATATGGTTTGTTTGGTTTAGTTTGATTTCGAATTGAGGCCATATCCAGGGATGTGAGCCAAAATTTGATAGATTTAATTTATGGACCATGTGTGAGATGGACCCAAGAAGGGCAATATCAAACTTGTCTAACCTAAAATTTATAAATCAAAATGGATAGCCTACTGGCCATGGGGTAGAGCTAGCCATCCTGAGGGGTTGCCTTTTGCTATGCAATGGTTGTGCTAGGAAGAAGGCATAGTAGACTTACATCTTCTAAAGTAGGGAACAACTGCTAGTAGGGTAGCTAAACAAATCAAACCACTTAGGGACACTGAAAGTGATTTTCACTAGGGACTTATATCAACTCAAGAGTAGTCACATGATTCCTATAAGGAGTTTTGTATTAACGCCCTAAAGATAGATACCTACTGGGAAAAGGTTCCACTAGGGGTGTCCTCTTAATCCACAAGTGAATATATATTTTATTTATATATTTTCATGAGCTCTGTTGGTGTGCGAGGGACCACACTGAGAAGGGCTTATGTCACCTTTGATTTATCTCAAATTTTTTGGACCAAGGGAAAATCTGCACATCCACAGGATGGATTGTCCAACCACAAGGGTGGTTACTTAGAATCAATTCGATACTAACCCAGTACTATCTAAATGGTGTCGCAAAAAGCACTAATCCAAATAAGTGCCTCATGGGAGGCAAGGGCTTTATCCTAAGCCCTGAAAGAAAGCCTATAGGTGTAAGGTGGCAAACTCAAAGAGAAATCATGGACTTAAATATGCTAGAGTGGTGTATCCTAAGATGAACCAACCAACCTAAGGTGTATCCACCATGAGTGGTGTATCCATCGATAGTGAGAACCAAGAAACTTAAGTTTCCCATTGGTGTGCAATGATCAACCTTGAAATAAAGCGTGTACGCTTACAACTTTCCAATAAATCAGGATACTGACATCTATGGGGATGATACTATCCAACCTAGAGCAACTACTTAGTGGGGAGCCCTAAGGAAGGACTGCACCTAGACTTGAAGCAGTCAGGAGGAAAGGAGCTACTAGGGGACTTATCCTAAACCTCAAATATACTCAACCCAGTTAGTGCATGAAGGCTAATCCAAGAAGAAAGTGTAGCAGACTCACATCCTCTTAAACGAAGCCAACATGAGGTAGCTTACTGGCTGCATAGTAAGGCCTATCAAACTAACTAGGCGCTCATCAGTGTTCAGTGGCCAAGTAAGGAAGGAAAGCATAGCAGACTTACATCCTGCAAAGCAAGAAGACCATAAGGGTGACACAATAGTAGGGTAGCATGTCAGCACAACCTAGAGAAGCTATCACCATGGACATTATATTAACTCAGTATGAGATAAAAGATATGTTTATTATTTTATATGTTTGTGTGTAGTTTGTGTTAGTGTGTCGATGATATGATGCACGACTCTTTACACCTACGCTAAACACATCGTAGAAGATTCACAAATAAGAATACTTTCAACATGGAAGAGATTTAATTCAAAATGGAATTTTCATTGATGATAATTATTTTCAAATATGATTTATAATATTTCTTTAAGTAGAGCTCGCAGATTAAAAGTATTGGGTGCTCTCCAATGATTAATAAGTCGATAAGATCCTCCTTATAGGCCTTCTAGAGGGCCTTCCCAAGTGGGTCAAACTTGCCTCATCTTACACTAGCAACATGTCCTTAGATCTAAAATAAGCCTCCTACTTGAAAAGCTCTAGGCACAACTTGTTGTGAGCTTGAATCATTTTAGCTTTGGCAACCGAGGTTTTGGCATGCCAGAATCTCCACCAAATCATGAAGCTCTTCTAACCGCAACTTACTATTCTCGCTATGATCTTGACCCACAACTATCCTTAGTGATGGGAGTTGGACTTTATGGTAGAATGGCTTTGGACCCATACACTAAGGTGAAAGGAGTATAATGAGTTGGAGTTCTATATGTGGTGTGGTTGGCCCACAAGGCTTGAACTAACTACTCATGCCACTATCAGTTGTTGTTGTTGAGTGTCTTTTTTAGTATTTTGATGATTATTTTGTTGAAGACTTCTGCTAAGCAATTTTCCTTCCGGTAGTTGATGGTAGAATATCTCTAATCTATGCTATGCCTCAAAGCAAAGTTCTGATCTCTGCTGCTCAATGTAGTAGCATTATCGGATATAATTCATCGAGGCACTCCAAACCTATATACGATATGGTTCCTAAAAAAATAGAGCACATGCTGTGCTGTGACCTCTCTAGGCAGAATCGCCTTTGCCCAATTGGAAAAGTAGTTAGTTGTAGCTAAGATGAACTTATGACCCTTGGAAGAAGGAGGATCAATCAGACCCACTATGTCGGTACCCCAACACTCGAATGGACATGAGGCCAATGTAGGATGTAGAATGTTTGGTTGGTGTTGGACCACACCGTATTTGACATTGGTGGCTCACTAGCCATATCCATGCAATATTTGATCATCAATGGAGTATCTAGTCTCTTCATCTTGGCTTTCATCTTGAACCACATTGCTCTAATCTTGAGTGTACTTCGGTCATGATCTTATGGGCTCCATGATTGTCTAAATAATGTAATCTTGAATTTCCCTGAAGCCACTCCTAATGCACACTTTAGTGGGTTCATTTTGAGGTTAAATTGTCTTAACTGTTCAAAAACTACTCTCAAATCAAAGAGATGGTCTTCCTTTTCTATACTTTTGACCACGAGATCATAGACAAAGCACTTAACTTGATGATGAATAAGTTCGTCAATAAATAAATAAAAAAAATCTAAACTTAAACCTAAACCTAAACTTGAAAATAAAATAAAATAAATATAAACCAAAACTAAACTAAAAAGTAAAATAAACCTAAGAATAAAAAACCTAAAAATTAACTAAAATGAAAAACCTAAACTAAAATAAATAAGCTTAAAATAAATAAACTAAACTAAATAATATAAACTAAATAAAATATATAAAATAAACCTAAATAAAAATAAAAAATAACATAAACTAAAATAAATAAAAAATAAATTAAATAAACAAAATAAAACTAAACCTATTGATTTACTTAATTTAAAACACTAAACCCTAAATCTAAATCCTAAACCCTAAACCATAATTTAAATCCTAAACCTAACCTTAAACCCTAAATCCTAAACCTAAACCTAAACCTAAAAACCCTAAACCCTAAACTAAATAAACTAAATAAACCTAGTTTACATTAAAAAAATCTAAACCTAAACCTAAACAAACCTAAACCTTAAACACTAAACCCTAAACCCTAAACCTAAAACCCTAAACCATAAATTAATCTAAACCTAAACCCCAAACCTAATCTCTAAACTAAACCCTAAAAGCATAAACCCTAAAACCATAAACCTTAAATCCTAAACCATATACCTCAACCCTAAACCCTAATCAGAACCCTAAACACTAAACCCTAACCCTAAACCCTAAACCCTACACCCCAAACTGTATACCTAATCCTAAAGTAACTAAATAAATTAAAAAAATAAACATAAAATCTAAAACCTAATTAACCTAAACCTAAACCTAAACCCTAAGAATGGGCAAAACCTTGACGGCAGGAACATCAACGTCAACTAGGCTTAGTCTGGGATGGCAAAGGGATGCTAAAGGTGCCGGGAGGTGGTGGTCGAGCGTGGTTATGGAGGCAGGAGAAGCGACAGAGGTTACACTCATGGCGATAGCGGAGGAGATATCAGGGATATGATGTTGGATCCCGCTAGTCAAGAAGCCGGAGTGGTTCTGATGGGAACTAGAGGAACTGAAGAACCATAACTGACCGCTATGGAACTGTCTACAAGAGACAGTTCTAATTATCTTTTGATTTATTCTATGCTCATTTTATCTATGTCACGGGTGTCTTGAAAACTTGGTGTGTTACATGAAATTGAAAGACAAAATGTTGAATATGAATTTGTTCTTTGTTTAAAACCAAAACTCAACCCTGACATAAAACCTAAACCCTAAACCCAAACCCTAAACCCTAAACCCTAAAACCTAAAAACCCTAAACCTTAAACCCTAAACCCTAAACCCTAAACCATAAACCCTAAACCTAACCTTAACCCTAAATCCTAAACCCCAAACTCTAAAACCTTAAAGACTAAACCCTAAAAGCTAAAAAATCTAAACCTAAACTATACATAACCTAAAATAAATAAATAAAAATAAACCAAAAATAAAAATAAAATAATAAAATAAAATAAAACCTAAACTAAAATTAGAACCTAAATCAAAACCTAAAAGAAAATAAAACAAAAAATAAAAACTGAACTAAAATAAAATAAAGAAAAAGCCTAAACTAAAGTAAAAAAATAAAAAGCCTAAATAAAATAAACCTAAAATAAAATAAAATAAAAACTAAATAAAAAATTAAACCTAAAATATAAACCTAAAAATAAAATCAAAAAATAACTAAAAAATAAAACCTAAACCCTAAACTAAAAAAAACCTAAACCTAAAATAAAAATAAAATAAACCTAAACCTAAACTAAAATAACTAAAACCTAAACGAAAATTTAAAATAAACTAAACCTAAACCTAAACCCTAAATAAAATAAAATAAACTAAACGTAAACCTAAACCTAAATTAGAAAATAATACCTAAAAATAAACCTAAAATAAAAACCTAAAACATAAACCTAAAAAAAATAAAATAAAAACTTAAACCTAAACCTAAAATAAAAAATAAAACCTAAACATAGAATATAAAATAAAAATAAAACAAAACTAAAAATTAAATCAAAAATTAAACCTAAACCTAAAAAAAACTAAAATAAATAAACTAAACTAAATTAAAATAAAATAATCTAATAAAACAAATAAATAAAATAAAGTAAAATAAATAAAAAATAAACTAAATAAACTAAATAAACTAAAAAACCTTAAACATTCTAGTTTACTAAATTTAAAAAATAAAACAAAAAAAGTAAATAAATAAAAACAAATAAAAAAATCCTAAACTCTAAACCTTAAACCTACAACCCTAAAACCCTAAACCCTAAACCCTAAACCTAAATAAACCTAAACCCTAAAACCCTAAACCCTAAAAAAATAATCCTAAACCCTAAACTAAAACCAAAACCTAAACCTAAACCTAAACCTAAAACCCTAAACCTAAAACTAAACCTAAACCTAAAAAAAAAAAACTTTAACCTAAATAAAATAAAAAAAAAACTTAAACTAAAATCTAAACCATAACCTAAACCTTAACTTAATCCTAAACCTAAAATGAAAATATAATAAAAACTAAAAATTAAACTAAAATAAAATAAATAAAAACTAAAATAAAATAAAATAAATAAAAACCTAAACTAAACTAAAAAATAAAATAAACTTAAAAATAATAAACTATAATAAAATAAAAACTAAACATAAATTAAAAATAAAATAAACCTAAAATAAAATAAAATAAAAACTAATTAAAAACCTAAACATAAATAAATAATCCTAAAAATAAATAAATAAATAAAACCTCAACCCTAAAATAAAAAATAACTAAGCCTAAAATAAACAAAATAAAATAAAAACCTAAACCTAAACAAAAATAAACTAAACTAAAATAAATAAAACCTAAACCTAAACCCTAAACTAAATAAAATAAAATATATAAAAAATAAACCTAAACCAAAACTAAAAAATAAACCTAAAAAAAAATCTAAAATAAATACCTAAAATGTAAACCTAAAAAAATAAAATAAAAATCTAAATCTTATAAATAAAACCTAAACCTAAAAAAATTAATGAAAATAAAGAAAAACTAAAGAATAAACATAAACCTAAACCTAAACTTAAAAAATAAACAAAAATAAAAAAACCTAAAACTAAAATAAATAAACCTAAAATAAATAAACCAAACTAAATAAAAATAAAAAATAAAATAAACTAAAAAAATAAAAATAATAATCTAAATAAACCTAAATAAAAAAATAAGCTAAATCTAAACTAAAAAACTAAACTAAAATAAATAAAAACCCAAACCTAAACCTAAAATAAACTAAACATAAACCTAAACCTAAACTAAATAAAATAAGATAAACTAAAAATAAGCCTAAACCTAAACTAAAAAAAAACCTAAAAATAAAACTAAAATAAAAACCTAAAACCTAAACTTAAAAATAAATAAACTAAAATAAAAAAAATAAACTAAATAAACCTAAATCTATGAGTTTAATTAATTTTTTAAAAAATATAAAATAAATAAAAACCTAACCCTAAAACTAACTAAACCTAAACCTTAAACCCTAAATTACAACCATAAACCTAAACCCTAAACCCTATGTTAAAACCCTAAACCCTAAACAAAACCCTAAACCTAAACCCTAAACCCTAAAGCCTACAACCCTAAACCCTAAACCCTAAACCTAAACCCTAAACACTAAACCCCAAACAAAAACCTAAACCCAAAACATTGAAAACCTAAAAACCTAAACCTAAACTATATAAAACCTAAAAAAAACCTAAACCTAAAAAGAATAATAAAATAAAATAAAATAAAAACCTAAACTAATACCTAAACCTAAACCTAAACCTAAATAAAATAAATAAAATAAAATAAAACTAAACTAAATTAAAATAAATAAAACCTAAACTAAACTAAAAAAAATAAAATAAACCTAAAAACAAAAAACTAAAATAAAATAAAAACTAAATCTAAAATAAATAAGAAATAAACTAGAAATAAAATAAAATAAAAACTAAATAAAAATTTAAACCAAAAAAATAAACCTAAAAATAAATAAAAAATAAAACCTAAACCCTAAACTAAAAAAAATGTAAACCTAAAATAATCAAAATAAAATAAACCTAAACCTAAAATAAAATAAATAAAACCTAAACCTAAACCTAAAATAAACTAAAATTAAACCCTAAACTAAATAAAATAAAATAAACTAAAAATAAACCTAAACCTAAACTAAAAAATAAAACCTAAAAATAAACCTAAAATAAAAACCTAAAGCCTAAACCTTAAAAAATAAAATAAAAACCCAAACCTAAACTTAAAAATAAAAAAATAAAACATATAAATAAAAAATAAAACAAAACTAAAATTTAATCATAAACTTAAACCTAAACCTAAAAAATTAACTAAAATAAAAAAACCTAAACTAAAATAAATAAATCAAAATAAAAAAAATAAACTAAATAAAATTGAAAATAAACCTAAATAAAAATAAAAAATAAAAAATAAATTAAACTAAAATAAATAAAAAATAAACTAAATAAACCTAAACCTACAAGTTTACTTGATTTAAAAAAAATCCTAAGCCATATACCTTAAACCCTAAATCCTAAACCCTAAACCCTAAACCCTAAACCCTAAAACTAATGCTAAACCCTAAACCAACACCCCTAAACCCTAAACCCTAAACCCTAAAGCCCAAACACTAAACCCTAATCCCTAAACACTAAATCTTAACCCTAAACCCTAAACCCTGAAACCCTAATCCCTAAACCCAAAAAGCATAAACCCTAAAACCTTAAACCCTGAACACTAAACCCTAGTCCCTAAACCCTTAAACCCTAAACCTAACCCTAAACCCAAACCTAAACCAAAAAAACTAAGTAACTAAATAAATTAAAAATAATCCTAAACCCTAAAACATAATAAACCTAAACCCTAAGAAGTAACCTTGAAGAACATCAACCAAGCAGATCTGTCGATGGAGGCGAAGGCAGAGGCGGCGATTATTGTAGTGGTGGTGAGGGATCTGGAGGTGCTGCTGGATATGGAGGTGGTGGTCAGAGTAGTGGTAGTTATGGAGGCGGGAGGAGTGACGGAGGTTACCGCCATGGTGGTGGCAGAGGGAGAGATCGAGGATATGATGGTGGATCCGCCACTGAGATGGGTGGTTATGAAACTAGAGAACCGAAAGATGGTCGATAATGAATTTCTTATTGAACTATGTCTTTGAAATAGAGATGATTCTAGTTATCTAGGGTTTTTTATTTTCTTTATGCATGCTCATTTATTATCTATCTTATCACTCAAAACTGTGTTACTAAAATCTGTTGATAAACTTGTAAAACATTAAAACTAAACCTAAATAAATCCTAAAATAAACACTAAATAAACCCTAATTAATAATAAAACCTAAAACTAATGTCCCTAAATAAAAAATCAAACCCTAAACCAAAACCTAAACCTAAACCCTAAACCTAAACCTAGACACAACCTAAAAATAAAACCTAAACCTAAACCTAAACCTAAAAGAAAATAAAATAAAATAAAGAAACTAAATAAATAAATAAAATAAATAAACCTAAACTAAACTAAATCCTAAATCTAAACCTAAAATTAAAATAAACCTAAATAAAAACTAAATAAAACCTAAACTAAATAAAAAACCTAAAATAAAAACCTAAAATAAATAAAAAAAAACTTAACCCTAAACTAAAAAAAAACCTAAACCTAAAATAAAAAATAAAATAAATAAACCTAACTAAAATAAAAAAAAAATAAAACCTAAACCTAAACCTAAAAAGAAAATAAAATAAAATAAAAAGTAAACTAAAATAAATAAAATAAATAAAATCCTAAACTAAACTAAAAAATAAAAAACCTAAAAAAATAAAAACTAAACCTAAAATAAAAATAAAATAAACCTAATATAAAAACTAAATAAAAACCTAAACCAAAAAAATAAACTTCAAAATAAAACATAAAAATAAATAAAAATTAAAACCTAAACCCTAAACTAAAAAACAACCTAAACCTAAAATAAAAATAAAATAAACCTAAACCTAAACTAAATAAACTAATCTAAAATAAATAAAACCTAAACCTAAACCCTAAATAAAATAAAATAAACTAAAAATAAACCTAAACCTAAACTAAAAAATAAAACCTAAAAATAAACCTAAAATAAAAGCTTAAAACCTAAACCAACAAAATAAAATAAAAACCTAAACCAAAACCTAAAATTAAAAAATAAAACCTAAACCTAAAAAAAACCTATACTAAAAAATAAACCTTAACCTAAACCTAAAAAATAAACTAAAAGAAAAAGCTTAAACTAAAATAAATAAATGTAAAATAAATAAACTAAACTAAATATAAGTAAAAATAAACATAAATAAAAATTAAAATTAAAATATGCTAAAATAAATAAAAATAAACTAAATAAACTAAATAAACCTAAACATATGAGTTTACTTAATTAAAAAAAGACCATAACCCTAAACCTTAAACCCTAAAGCTAACCCTAAACCCTAAAATGTGAACCCTAAACCTACAACCCCAAACCCTAAACCCAAAATCCTAAAACCCTAAGCCTTAAACACTAAACCCTAAACCTTAAACCCTAAATCTTAAAACCCTAAACACTAAACCCTAAACCCTAAACCCTAAACACTAAATCCTAAAACCTACAACCCTAAACCCTAAACCCTAAACCCTAATAACCTAAAAACCTAAACCTAAACTAAATAACACCTAAAAATAAATAAAATAAATAAACCTAGACTTAAAGAAAATTAAGAAAATAAAATAAAATAAAAACCTAAACTAAAACCTAAACCTAAACCTAAACTTAAACCTAAACCTAAATGTAAAAATCAAATAAAACTAAAAATAAAAATAAAATAAACCTAAAATATAATAAAATAAAAACTAAATAAAGACCCAAACCAAAAAAAATAAACATAAAAATAAATATAAAATTAAAATATAAAGCCTAAACCAAAAGAAACCTAAACCTAAAATAAGCGAAATAAAATAAACCTAAACCTAAACTAAAATAAACAAAAATAAAATAAATAAAACCTAAACTGTAACATAAAATAAACTTAACCTAAACCCTAAACTAAATAAAATAAAATAAACTAAAAATAAACTTAAACCTAAACTAAAAAATAAAACCTAAAAGTAAACCTAAAACCTAAACCTAAAAAAATAAAATAGAAACCTAAACCTAAACCTAAAAAAAAAACCTAAACTTAAAAAAATAAAATAACATTAAAACTAAACTAAAAAATAAGCATAAACCTAAACATAAACCTAAAAAATAAACTAAAATTAAAACCTAAACTAAAATAAATAAACCTAAAATAAGTAAACTAAACTAAATAAAAATTAAAAATAAACCTAAATAAAATAAAAATAAAATAAACTAAAATAAATAAAAAAATAAACTAAATGAACCACCGATTTACTTAATTTAAAAAATCCCTAAACCATAAACTTAAA
This sequence comes from Cymbidium sinense, assembly GCA_021442155.1. Lineage (NCBI taxonomy): Eukaryota > Viridiplantae > Streptophyta > Magnoliopsida > Asparagales > Orchidaceae > Cymbidium > Cymbidium sinense. Next base: position 314,905,892 of record CM038214.1, on the reverse strand, counting down.
CCCTAAACCTAAATCCTTAAACCCTAAACTAAACCTTAAATCAAAACTAACCCTAAAAACCCTAAACCCTAAAAAACCCTAAACCCTAAACCCTAAACCCTAAACCCTAAACCCTAAACTTTAAACCCTAAACCCTAACCCTAAATTATAAATCCTAAACTAAACCCTAAACCCTAAACTTAAACCCTAAACCCTAAAACCCTAAAATCCTAAACTCTAAACTAACCTAAGACCCTAAACCTTAAACCCTAAATACCCTAAACCCAAAGTAAACTAAATAATAAATTAACCTAATCCTGCTAACCTTAAACCCTAAACTCAAACCTAAAACCTAAAGAAACATTAAATAAACCCTAAACCCTAAACCCTAACCCTAAAGCTTAAACCCTAAAACCCTAAATCCTAAAACCCTAAACCCTAAACCCTAAACTCTAATCCCTAAACCCTAAACCCTAAACCCTAATCCCTAAACCCTAAACCCTAAACCATAAAAACTTAAAAACTAAACCAAAACTAAATAAAACCTAATCATAAAATAAATAAATAAACCTAAACTAAAATAAAATAAAATAAAAACTTAAACCTAAACCTAAAAATAAAATAAAAAGTAAAAATAAACTAAAATAATTTAAATTAAAACCTAAACTAAACTAAAAAATAAAATAAACCAAAGAATAAAAAACCTAAATAAAATTAAACTAAATGTAAAATAAAAATAAAATAATCCTAAAATAAAAACTAAATAAAAACCTAAACCTAAAAAAATAAACCTAAAAATAAAACCTAAAAAGAAATAAGAAAATAAAACCTAAACCCTAAACTAAAAAGAAAACCTAAACCTAAAATAAAAATAAAATAAATAAAGAAAACCTAAACTTAAACTAAAATAAACTAAACTAAATAAATAGAACCTAAACCTAAACCTAAACTAAATAAAATAAAATAAAATAAACTAAAATAAACTTAAACCTAAACTAAAAAATAAAACCTAAAAATAAACCTAAAATAAAAATCTAAAACCTAAACCTAAAAAATAAAATAAAAACCTAAACTAAAACCTAAAAAATAAAAAATATAACCTAAACCTAAATAATAAAATAAAATTAAAACTCAACTAAAAAACATAAACCTAAAATAACCTAAAATAAAAACCTAAACTAAAATAAATAAACCTAAAATAAATAAACTAAACTAAATAAGAAAAATAAACCTAAATGAAATTTGAAAAATAAAATAAACTCAAATAAATAAAAAATAAACTAAATAAACTAAATAAATTAAATAAACCTGAACCTACGAGTTTACTTAATTTTAAAAAAAGCCCTAAAACCTAAACCTTAAAACTAACCCTAAACCCTAAAACCCTAAACACTACACACCCTAAAACCTAAACTCAAAACCCTAAACCTAAAAAATAAACTAAAATAAAATGCTTAAACTAAAATAAATAAACCTAAAATAAATAAACTAAACTAAATAAAAGTAAAAATAAACATAAATAAAAATTAAAATTAAAATATGCTAAAATAAATAAAAAATAAACTAAATAAACTAAATAAACCTAAACGTATGAGTTTACTTAATTAAAAAAAGACCATAACCCTAAACCTTAAACCCTAAAGCTAACCCTAAACCTACAACCCTAACCCTAAACCCAAAACCTTAAAACCCTAAGCCTTAAACACTAAACTGTAAACCTTAAACCCTAAATCTTAAAACCCTAAACACTAAACCCTAAACCCTAAACCCTAAACACTAAATCCTAGAACATTCAACCCTAAACCCTAAACCCTAAACCCTAAACCCTAATAACCTAAAAACCTAAACATAAACTAAATAACACCTAAAAATAAAATAAATAAATAAACCTAGATTTAAATAAAATTAATAAAATAAAATAAAATAAAACATAAACTAAAACCTAAACCTAAACCTAAAATAAAAACTAAACTTAAAATAAAATAAAATAAACCTAAAATATAATAAAATAAAAACTAAATAAAACCCAAACCTAAAAAATAAACCCAAAAAATAAATAAAAAATAAAAATCAAACCCTAAATAAAAAAACTAAACCTAAAATAAGCAAAATAAAATAAACCTAAACCTAAACTAAAATAAACAAAAATAAAATAAATAAACCTAAACGAACAAAATAAACTTAACCTAAACCCTAAACTAAATAAAATAAAATAAACTAAAAATAAACTTAAACCTAAACTAAAAATTAAAACCTAAAAGTAAACCTAAAATAAAAACCTAAAACCTAAATGTAAAAAAATAAAATATAAACCTAAACCTAAACCTAAAAAAATCTAAACTTAAAAATAAAATAACATTAAAACTAAACTAAAAAATAAGCATAAACCTAAACATAAACCTAAAAAATAAACTAAAATAAAAAACCTAAACTAAAATAAATAAACCTAAAATAAGTAAACTAAACAAAATAAAAAAAAAGAAACTGAAATAAAAAAATAAAATAAACTAAAATAAATAAAAAATAAACTAAATAAACATAAACCTACCGATTTACTTAATTTAGAAAAAATCCCTAAACCATAAACTCTAAACCTTAAACCCTAAATCCTAAACCCTAAACTCTAAACCCTAAATCCTAAAACTAACCCTACACCCTAAACCCTACACCTACAACCCTAAACCCTAAAAAACCTAAAACCCTAAACCCTAAACCCTAAACCCTAAACCCTAAACCCTTAACCCTAAACCCTAACCCTAACCCTAACCCTAAATTATAAATCCTAAACCCTAAACCCTAAACCCTGAAACCTTAAAACCTTAAAACCTTAAACCCTAAACTCTAAAGTAACACAAAACCCAAAACCTTAAACCCTAAATACCTAAACCCTAAGCTCCTAAACAATAAACCAACTAAACCTGTTAACTTAAACCTAAACCTCAAAACCATATAAACTAAAGCTCAATTAAACCATAAACCCTAAACCCTAAACCTAATCCTAAACCTTAAACCCTAAAACCCTAAACCCTAAACCCTAATCCCTAAACCCTAAACCCTAATCCTTAAACCCTAAACCCTAAACCCTAATCCCTAAACCCTAAACCCAAAAAACTTAAAAACTAAACCTAAACTAAATAAAACCTACTCATAAATAAATAAATAAACCTAAACTAAAATAAAATAAAAACCTAAACCTAAACCTAAAAATAAAATAAAATAAAAAGTAAAAATAAACTAAAATAATTTAAATTAAAACCTAAACTAAACTAAAAATAAAATAAACCAAAGAATAAAGAACCTAAATAAAATTAAAACTAAATGTAAAATAAAAATAAAATAATCCTAAAATAAAAACTAAATAAAAACTAAATAAATACCTAAACCTAAAAAAATAAACCTAAAAATAAAACCTAAAAAGAAATAAGAAAATAAAACCTAAACCCTAAACTAAAAAGAAAACCTAAACCTAAAATAAAAATAAAATAAACAAAATAAACCTAAACTTAAATTAAAATAAATTAAACTAAATAAATAAAACTTAAACCTAAACCTAAACCTAAACCTAAACTAAATAAAATAAAATAAACTAAAAATAAAAGCTAAACCTAAATAATAAAATAAAAATACAACTCAACTAAAAAAACTAAACCTAAAAAATAACCTAAATTAAAAACCTAAACTAAAATAAATAAACCTAAACTAAATAAACTATACTAAATAAGAAAAATAAACCTAAATAAAATTTTAAAAATAAAATAAACTCAAATAAATAAAAAACAAGCTAAATAAATAAATTATTTAAATAAACAACCTACTTACTTAATTTAAAAAAAAAACCTAAACCTAAACCTTAAACTAACTAAACCCAAAATCCTAAACCTACAACCTTAAACCTACAACCCTAAACCTAAACCCTAAACACTACACCTAAAACTTAAACTCTAAACCTAAAAACCCTAAACCCTAAACTCTAAACTTAACCCTAAACCCTAAAACCCTAAACCTAAAACTATAAACCTAACCTAAACCCTACAACCATAAACCTTGAACCTAAACCCTAATAAATGTAAACCCAAACTAAAACCCTAAACCCTAAACCTTGAACCCTAAACCCTAAACCCTAAAACCCTAAACCCTAAAACCCTAAACCCTAAACCCTAAAATCCTAAACCCTAATCCCTAAACCTTAAATCCTAAAACCTACAACCCTAAACCCTAAACACTAAACCCTAAACTAATCCTAAAGCCTAAACCCTGAAGTAACCCTAAACCCTAAGAATGGGTAGAACCTTGATGGCAGGAACATCACTATCAACTAGGCTTAGTCTAGATCTCATAATAAGGGTGAAGTTGGAAATTAAAGTGGTGGGGGATGTAGAGGTATTATTGGACATGGAGGTTATGGTCAAAGTAGTGGTCATATGGAGAATGAAATGAGGTTACAGCCCATGGTGGTGGTAAGGAGAGATCGTGGATATGATGGCGGATCCTTACTCGAGAGGTGGGGTGGTTCTAATGGGAACAGAAATTGAAGAACGCTGATCCGACTGCGATATGGAACTGTGTCTTTATAGTAGAGGTTCTACTTATCTAGTATTTTGATTTGCTCTATGGGTGCTCATTTTTATTTATGTCATCATTTGTGTCTTAGAAAACTTGCTACTTGCTTCATGAAATCAAAAAGAAGAAATGTTGAACCTGAATTTGTTCTCTATTAAAAAAAACCTTAAACCCTAAACCCTTAATCCTAAACCTTAAACCCTAAACCCCAAACCCTAAACCCTAAACCCTAAACTAACCTTAAACCCTAAATCCTAAACTAACCCTAAACCCAAAAAACCTAAAAACCTAAATTTAAACTAAATAAAATAAATAAAAAACTTAAAATAAAATAAAATAAAATAAAAACATAAACTTAAACTTAAACCTAAACCTAAACCTAAACCTAAACCTAAAAAAAAAACTAATCTAAAATAAAATAAATAAAAACCTAAACTAAACTAAATAAAATAAAATACCTAAATAAAATAAAAACTAAACCTAAAATAAAAAAAAAACCTTAAATAACATAAAATAAAAAATAAAATAAAAACCTAAACATAAAAAATAAACCTTAAAATAAAACCTAATAATAAATAAAATAAAACCTAAACTAAATTAAAAAAAACTAAATAAAATAAAAAATAAACTTAAAATAAAAATAAAATAATAAAAAAAACTAAATTAAAAGCTAAATTTTAAAAATAAACCTAAACCCTAAACTAAAAAAAAACCTAAACCTAAAATAAAAATAAAATAAATAAAAAAAATTAACCTAAACCTAAAATAAAATAAATAAAACCTAAACCTAAACCTAAAATAAACTAAACTAAACATAAACCTAAACCTAAACTAAATATTATAAAATAAACTAAAATAAACCTAAACCTAAACTAAAAAATAAAACCTAAAAAATAAACTTAAAATAAAAGCCAAAACTTAAACCTACTAAAAAAAAACCTAAACGTTATCCTAAAAATAAAAAATAAAACCTAAACCTAAAAAATAAAATAAAAATAAAACTCAACTAAAAAATAAACCTAAACCTAAAAAATAAACTAAAATTAAAAACCTAAACTAAAGAAAATGAACCTAAAATAAATAAGCTAAACTAAATAAAAATAAACTAAAGAAAAATAAAAAGTAAAAAAATAAAATAAACTCAAATAAAAAAATAAACAAAATTAACCTAAACTTTCTAGTTTACTTAATTTAAAATGAAAAATCCTAAACCCTAAATCCTAAATCCTAAATCCTAAACCCTAAACCTTAAACCCTAAACCATAAAACAAGCCCTAAACCCCAAACCCCAAACCTATACCTACAACCCTAAAACTACAACCCTAAACCTACAACCCTAAACCTAAAAAATCCTAAAACCCTAAACTCCTAAACCTTAAAACTTAAAACCCTAAACCCTAAACCTTAAAACCTAAAACTTAAACCTAAAACCTAAAACCCTAAACTTAAAAAACCCTAAACCTTAAACCCTAAATCTTAAACTTTAAACCCTAAACTAACCCTAATCCCTAAACTTACCATAAACCCTAAGAATGCCCAAAACCTTGATGGCAGAAAATCATCATCAACCAGTTCTTCCCAAGAATGGGGGCTAAGGTGGAGGCATCGACATCACGTGGTGGGGAATCTAGAGGTGCTAGTGGATATGGAGGTGGTGGTCGGAGCAGTGGTGGTTATGGAAGAGGGAGGAGCAATGGAGGTTACAACTTTGATGGTGATGGAGGGAGAGATCAGGGATATGATGGAAGATTCTACTACTCAAGTGGCGGGGCTATTTTTGATGGGAACTGGAGAAACTCAAGAACAACTAATCTGATCTACTTCTTATGGACCTATCTTTACAATAGAGATGGTTTTACTTATCTAGGGTTTTTAATTTGCTCTATGGGTGCTCATTTTTTATCTATGTCATCGCTTGTGTCTTAGATAACTTGGGGTGCTACTTGGTTGATGAAATCAAAAAGAAGAAATGTTGAATCTAAATTTGTTCTATATTAAAACTTAAACCCTAAACCCTAAAACCTAAACCCTAAACTCTAAACTCTAAACCCTAAACCCTAAACCCTAAACCCTAAAACCATAAACCCTAAACCTTAAACCTAAACTAACCCTAAACCCTAAACTAACACCAAACCATAAACCCTAAACCCTAAACTAACCCTAAACCCTAACCCTAAACCTTGAATAAAGATGTCATTAAGAGTAGATCTAAAAATGACCTAATCCTAACATAATTATGGTAGCTAAAGAAAATGTCTTCAAGAGACTTTCCCTTGACTATTAGAGATTTGAATACCCTAAACCCTAACCCTAAATCATATACAAACCATATGTTATAATATAATGTAGAATCATACATTTGAGCATGTAGTGATGTTTTTTATTTTATAAGATGTTT